>JAVGVS010000004.1:1693624-2260291 GCA_032718565.1 Distichodus sexfasciatus
CTAAAATGTTTCTAAAATGTTTCTTTTTCACTGACAAAAAATAGACTAAAACTATAGAAATGACTAAATTATGGCAAAAACTAGTAAGCACAATGAATCTAAATCTGAAATAGCTGCCAAAACACACACACACACACAATCTTCTAATGGCACACGTACATAGACACATGTAGGCACTTACTCTTGTACACACATAAGATTAGAGTGGAGAATGCCAAAAATGGGTTTAGAGTTTGGCTGTGATACATATAACAAGAATCAATGTTTCCATCTGCAGACTCCCCAGCCTTCATACATTTTTGATTGTGTGTGTGCGTCTGCATGAGAGAGGGTGTGTGTGTGTGGGTGTTTCTCTTCTGTCCATGTTGGAACTTCCATGACAGAGAGTAAGGCTTCACTTGGAAAATCAGCACACAACCTGCTTCTGCTTCTACCTTCCCTGGCTTTCCATTCACACACACACAAAACACATCACTCCGAAAACTCAAAAGCGGGCAACAGACAGCGGAAGAAAAAAGACAGATGGGGAAAGACTGGAAAGATGACAGCATCAAAATCAGCGTAAATCAGCGAAAGCAGTGTCTCAGGGCAGCAAAGTCAAGAGGAGTTTAAGCTCAGCTGTCAAGCTAGCAAAAAACATGCAGGTTCATGTTCAGGAGAAAACCTGAGATGGGATTTGCTCCAAGCCACTCTACTTTTCAATTAAATAAGGCACATGTGTGCTGAGTACAGCTGTGTACCGCTATTTGAGCAAATGCTAATATGGCTAATGTTTGATCAGAAACTGTAATACACATTGAGTTTGCTTTGTATAGTGTGTAGTTTTGAGACGAGAAACAATATAGACTATTATTGGTGCAGGTATTGATTAGTAGTGCTGCTCTGAAAGTTATTTCCATGAAGAAAGACCCCTGCTTGCTGTTTTGGCGGTATGGATGCTACTGTGGAAACGTGCAGCGTAATTATGCCAAAAGCCAAGTAAAACAGGATGCATCAGGGCAGTGAATCCACAGAATGATGAACAGAAATCTCTTGTGTTTACATGTCCTTATACTCTTTGTTTCTCTACATCAAATGTTAATAGACATTCAGGAATACTTTGATACATCCAGGCTAACAATAAGAGGTTTTAGCATAAGCTTCAAAAATCCTGTCAGGTTTTCTTTTTAGCTGAATCCTAAAAGGAGCTCTAGATAATGCTGTGAGGTTTTAGGCCTCTGACAAGATTTTTGAAGCTTACGCTAAAACCTCTCTTTGTTAGCCACGTTAACTTAGAGCTGATCTCAAAGCATGATCATCTCTCTGTTAATGTGACTAGAGCTGATCACACTTTAAGATCAGCTATAGAGATCAGCTGTAGAGCTGATCTCAAAGTGTGATTCTAGACACAGTGCACCTTTAGCTGAACGGGCCAAAATGACCCAACTTGTACAGCTAGAATCTTCCTTAGCTTTCATTTGTTGTTAGCATAAGATGAGCTCAAATGGCTCTTTTAGAAAGCTTTGAGTTTAGGGAATGAAAACCTAAAGTCTTTTTTACTCTACTGTTCCTCTGCTTTTCCACCTCTGAACGTTTGCATGTGGGGGGCGGGGGTGGAATATTAAAATCAGTCTTGTGTCGCACGTTGCAGGGCCAAACGTCGCTTCGCTTTATCTGCACCTTCTCCCGGCCGCAAGACAAAATCCCATTCAAATGAGACGCCTTAAAATGACATTGATTACTGCATGGGCTGAGCTATATTTGGAGTCCTTGTGTCTGCTCATCCGTCAGGTATCCTGAGCTCCGGGCTACGCTGTGCCATGATATCTAAACAGCGACCTACGCAACACGGCACTATCTGACCTATTAACGGACCTCTATTCAAATTGTCTGAGAGGAAAAAGTGTACACACATACACACGTGTACGCAAAAACATACACCAAGAATGTCGAAAGGCTGTGGGATCAGTTGCACTGGTGACATCACCGCTGATTTTCCTGAACCACTGGAATGGTATTTCATTCAAAAAGTTCTAGATTGTCGTGGTTACATCAGCGTGGATGACATCAGATTTTTTCACGCTGCATGGCTAAACAGCAGCCGAGTGTAATGGCTCGCTCTAAATATTCCTCTACTCCTGTTCCGTTCCGGGCGTGCCAGTTATATATTTTAGGAATCTAGTGTTTGTAATACGTTGAGTAAATGAAACAGGGTCTGTTTATCTTTGCTGCGAGAGAGAGAAGGAGGGAGAGAGGGAGGAAGAGAGGGAAGGAGGGAAGCAGGGAGAGAGAAGTTTCTGTATTTGAACACTTGTTCAATCAGTGGGCAATGTGTGGAATGTATTCACAAATCTTCCTCTCCAGAACTTACTCCAAGCTATTAGAAGCACACACAAACACAGTTATGCTCTCTTTCTCTCTCCCAAACATAGATCGAAGTGCACTTATACAGTATCTACCTGATATAAATACAGTAGTGTGGTTTTTGTGTGTGTATGTCTATATATGTGTCTACTTGTGGGGAAATCAAAATATCTGTACATATATGTCAGGACAAGCCACTGAGCAGCCTTAATGCTTTTTAGTGCTGAATTTTTTACTAAACTAAACTAAAATGAAAGTGAGTGAGTCTCTGTGTTTGTAACGAAAATGATGGCAAATGTGGCATTTTTTCTCAAACTGAACTGAAAAATCATTTTCTTAATTGCTGAGGCATGTGTATGTGTGTGTGAATGAGTGAGTGAGTGTCTATATCTATGGATTTATGGAAAAATCTGTGTATATCTGCAATGAAAATGGTGCCAAATGTGGCCTAAAAGCTTTGCTAAAAGGGCAAATTTTAAATAAAACTGATCTAAAACATTTATAACTAATGTATGTGGGGGTGGATGTGTTTGTGTAAGTTGCGTTTGTATCTCGTAGGAAAATGATGTGCCTTTTAAAGTGCTGTGTTTTCCTAAAACTGAAAGATTTTTTTTTTCTACATTACTGAGACATGTGTGAGTGGGGTGTGTGGGGAAATAGAAATATGTGTGTATATCTTGAGGAAAATGCCACTGAGCAGCCTAAACTGTACTCGATTTTAACCAAAAACTGAACTAAAAATATTGCTCTCTTCATTACATAGGTGTGTGGGTGTGTGTAGGGGGGTATGGGCCATATTGGTCAGGTCTGACCAGGTCTGTTGTGGTTTCAAAGTGTCAGTTGCAGGGAAAAGGGGAAGTTGTGCAGGTTGAAATATTTTAACTCTAAAAAGGCTGTATCAAATTTATGACACATGGAAGAATCAACTGCCAATAAAAGTTGATTTTTTTGGCAGTCATTGAAATGTCAGTGTTCGTTAGTAGTGTTAGTAGTGTAACAGTTAGGGAGTTGACCCTGTGATCAGAGGGTTGCCAGTTCAAGTGCCTAGACTGGTAAAAGTATCACTGCTCCATCATGGATGGGTCACATGCAGAGGTCATATTTCGTTGTGGTGCACTGTATGCTGTGCTGTGCTGTATTCACAATGACAAATAATCACTCCCTTAATAGTTTGTACAGCAAAGGAATTGAATGTTGACTATAGAGTTTAAGAACAGAACAACTTAAATGCAGCTGTTACAAATATATTACAGAGATATTACTAATGTAATTTTCTTTTCAAATATTGTGTAGGTTTTGTGGAGTTGACACACGGTTAAGAGTTCTGTCCTCACACTGGGTCTTATTCACTGACCATTCTTATGATAAAACATCTTCTTAAAACCCACTTACGCAGTTTGTTTTTCACAAAGATTCTCTCATTCGCTGTGTTTTTCTTTTTGAGATTATTATTAGGTAAGAACAGAACCTATAAATTATGAAGAGATCTCTTATGCAATTTTATTGCACATTGTTTGTGCAAAATATTAGCTTATTGGGTTTTCTTCAGTTTTACAGCTGTATAATATTGCATTATTTAAATGTATTAATTTCTTAAGAACAAATTTTAAAAATGTTAGAAAATTTTAGTGATTGAGCCCCATTGACTACAAACACTTTCAGTGTCTATTTGAGAGCTTCTAAATTTTGGCCAGCACTTAACTCACAAGATCACAACTCCAGAAACTCAGATTCTGTATAAAAGACCCCATAACCCCAATGTAATGTGGGTACTGTAGTTTATCGGGGGGTCTCTGACTTTCGGCTGCTACCTCTCTCTCCTTTTCTCATCCAACATTAGTCGCTATGGTGAATCAAATCATCTCCATGACAACTCAGGCCCTCAACAGCCGTGTTCCGCACCAAACACGCAACAGTCTCCTACGCACGGCTGCCTAAAACACTGCCGAGTGTGTGTTTCTGTGTGTGTGTGTGTGCCGTTAATACGCAAGGGGTGTTAGAGAAACAGCCTAATTACAGACCTGTGATTTATGCAATAGCCAGGCCTTGTTTACAAATGCTGCGCACTTCTTTATTTATACGAGACATAATAATAGCCATATCCGCTTGACGACCTTTCTGCCTCGCTTTTATAATTAGCAGCCCTTCTGCCGCCATGTATAGACATTTTCACTTTTGGGAATGATTTTACATGTGTGATAGCTTCATGTGCGAAACATTGACATCAATGCAGTTAACATTAGTTGGGATCACGTTATATTGGTCAATAAGAGGTGCTAGTTTCAGATTATTTGTAAAGAAGCAGGACATTCATATGGTAAATAATTCGTAAACAACTGTGTTAGTGCTTACACTGCATCACATTTGCTTCCATTGTAGTTGTGTGATGAGGAAATTTGATTCCTCAGTTCCTGGAGTATGTTATGTTGTGATATTCCGTCTCAATTCGTAGCCTTATGATTGCACGTGGATTGGTATGTGTGTCTGGTCATAGATGGTGTGTATCTGGTCTGATAATGCTTATTCCGGTGGACTGAGATGCCACTAGATATGCCAGTCTTCAACAATCAATTTGAGCAATTCTGTTCCAATACTACTTCCAACCGCTAAGAAAGAAAGAAAGAATAAAAGAGGGAAAGAAAAAGGCAAGAAAGTAAGTTAAACATGAGATTCCTTACTTGCAGTAACCAACTGAGTTATTTTGTGTTGCAATATTGTGCAAGAGTTTTGTAGATGTTTTCAGTTTGTGCAGTTTGCACCATGTGGACTGGTGTGTGGGTGTAAGTGTGTTTGTTTCTGTGCAGTCATAAATGTAAAATTGCTTATTCGGGTGAACTGAATTGCCACTAAGAACGCCAATTTTCAACAATCAATTGGAACAATTCTTCTCAAACTATTCAGGAAAAGAAAGAAAGAAGATTAAATATTCCTCACTAGCAAATGTGATATTTTGTGTTGTGATATTCTGTGATTGATGGCAGCTGGGAATGGAGTACACCTTGGCCAAGATGAGAGCAAGAATCTGTGAAATAGCCTGAATGTAGTTAGCTATTCATTCATTCATTATCTGAACGGCTTAATCCCTATCAGTGTCGTGGGGACCAGAACCTTTTCGGGAACTATCCTGGGGACCAACACTGGACAGGCGCCAACACACCAAGGGGCAGTCGTTAGAGGGAAAGTAAGAAAACTAAAAGAGCATAGACGTCTCTTTTTCAACATGGAGGTTATGGTTAGGGTTTATGATTAGGGCAGGCAGGCAGGTATTTTTAAAGTATGGTGGTCGTGCTGCACAGCTCAGATGCAGACTATGTTGAAATTCTTATATGGCAAATGGGGACATTCATTCATTCATTATCCGAACCGGTAAATCTTTATTGGGGTTGCGGGGACCAGAGCCCATCCCGGAAACCACGGGTGCAAGGCGGGGACCAACTCTGAGCAGACATCAACACACCGCAGGGCACAAACACTCACACAATCACACTCTGATTTACACCTTGCAGGGCCAATTTAGAGTCACCAATTAACCTATAGTACATGCTTTTGGACTGTGGGAGGAAACCGGAGCTCCTGGAGGAAACCCACACAAACACTGGGAGAGCATGCAAAACACAGAGAGGCCCTACGGCTGACGCTGGGATCGAAGCCAGGACCTTCTTGCTGTGAGGCTACTGTGCTGAAATGAGGACATAAAATGTATTTAATACCAGTTTCATGGTGACATCCACATTCTACACATAGTATTTAGGGGTGTACAGTACATCTTTAGGATGTCAGTTAAAATAAGAAAACTTTTCTTTTCTTCTGGGAACTTAAATGTTCTATTATGAGCTCTCTGACTTTTGCTTTCTTTCTTTCCTTCTTTCGTAATGGTTTGAGTTGAATTGCTCAAATTGATTGTTGATGGTTGGTGTAGCTAGTGGCGGCTCAGTCCACCTGGATAAGCATTATCTTGAACCCCCCCACACACACACACACACATTCACACACTAGTCCACGTGCAAGGACATGAGTGCATACCTGAGTGAATAAAGCCCATCTATGAGCCACATCCAGAGAGACGGAATACTGAAACTGACAGATGCAGACAGACTTGGGCACTCAGAGCTGAACCGCCTCCCCCAACACACACACACACACTCAGACACACATGCACACACTCAGAGACACACACACACACACACAAACAGACACACACACACACACACACACACAGTCGGGCTCATGAGGACGGATATATTAAGTTCATCTTTCATTTCAAGACAAGTCTTAGATACAGATCGCTCTGTAGTTACAAAACCACCCCTTTACACACACATCTCACACACCCACACAACACAAAACACACAAGACACACACACACACACACACAGTTACTGAGGCCTATGTTAGCTGTTACACAAGCCCCCATTGGAAACAGGATGCTGCCTTATCATCACACAGATAGACACAGTGAGTGAACACACACACACTCTGAAAGTTGAACTTAAACCCCTGTGTGTGTGTGTGTTGGTGAGTTTATGTGAGTGTCTGAATGTCTGAATTCTTTTATTTAAGAGTGAATTATCAAAGCAAAAAGTGAAGAAAATTACACCAATGAACACACACACACTCACACAAACAGAAATAGCACCATCAGAGTAAACAAGGAGATTCATTCATAAAACGGAACACAGTCTCCGCCCAGGCCCAGTGTGTCATCACCCTGTCATGTGACCCATGTGTGAGAGAGAGAGGATGTCGTTAGATCTCGTCATCACTGGTTGCAGTTCCTCGGTTTGTGAAAGCTGGAAAGACCACGAACGTCACGTGGACACAGTTCACTTTCCATTGTGCGTAACCCGCCCCCTCACTCACACACACTCACTTGAACACACACACACACTCACTTTGTAAAAAGTATAGCGGAGTCACCAGCTGCCTCCTATCCACCCACAAACTGCACCATTGCAACAAACATCTTTCCATTTTTTTTTATTTTGCACAAACACATAGACAATAACAGAGTGACAGCTGCGTTCATGATGCGTGGCAGAACGAGAGAAAGAGAAAGAGAGAGAGAGAGAGAGGGGTGCCTTCAGTTGTGGTCATTATCCTGTGCTAAGTTTATTTCGGTTTGAGGAAGCGAACCGTTTTTTGACTCACTTCATTTTCTCCATCGAGCTTCTTTTTGACATCCGGCACATATATATAGCCCGATTACCTGCTGCCGCGCACCGTGATCATGCAGAAATTGTTATTTTTGGCCTGCGTTTATTTCAGTAAGGTGCAGGATTTCAGGAGGAACGACTTCATTCCGTGGAATGAATTGTCCTTCCTTTGCAGACGTGTGTGTGCGTGTGGGTTTGTGAGTTTTCAGTTCCATTCTAATCTGTGGCAGAGACTGAGAATATGTAGGTGTGGCTCTTATTCTATGTGTGTATGTGTGTGTGTGTTGCTTCCCCTTTGCCCAGGTAAGTTAGTTGCGGTCACATGAGTGCGGTCAGATGGTCAACCATTTCTGGAGAATGTCCTAATATGGAAACATGAAACAAAACAGACACACAGATACACCCAACACACATACATATACACACACAGGTACTAAGCCTGCGGGTAAAGATTATTTTGTTAGTTGACTTGATTGGTTGATTAGTCAGCAATTATTTTTGCCCTCCTGTGGTCCATAACAAGATGAAAAATATGAATTTGAAACTTAAGCTTGATAATTTAATTAAATGTACTTGTAGCGTTAATGCAGGTCATCACAATCAAAATTAGGGCAGTGGTAGTGTAATGGTTAGGGAGTTGGCCCTGAGATCAGAGGGTTGTCCGTTTGAATCCTGGATGTTAAAGGTGCCACTAAGGTACTCAAAAGCAAGGTACCGTCCCCAAGTGCTGCTCCTCAGGAGCTGCCCGTCTGGTGCCACCTGCTCCTTTACGGTTGGATCAAATGCAGAGGTCACATTTTATTGTGTGCTTTGGTGTGTTCACAATGACAAATAATCACTCACTTTAATTCACTGTAATATAAAAATTGCAGCCAGCCTCTCACAGAACACTTTAGCCATTTGCGGTTTGCATGAGCCGCTCTTGAAGACAAACTCCTCCGCACACCTTGGCTTGACACCGACAGCTGTATTAATTATCACAAGCCTGTTTATCATAGTTTATCACAGACAGTGTACAGACAGTGTCCTTAATCCCAATTAAACCACTCAACTGTATAAATATCAGACAAATGAATTATTGATATGCTCCAACTCACAGACTTAACTCGCTAATGTTGCATGGAGGAAGTGTGCTAGAATACTAGAGTGAACCCTAGTATTAACAGAAGCAAAGACAAGACAGGGTAACCACTCCTGTAATTAACTAATGTACTATTGTATTTAACACATTGGCTAACATAACTGAAGTATCGCTTACAAGATAAACATTACCATACTAATGTTGGCTAAAACACAAAGCAACTGGTTATTGAGGATAATAGTTCTACAAAGTATCAACGTGATGCACTAGCTAACCTAGCTAAGACATTTAAAATTTATCAATTTAAATCTTGGCTCTAAGGTGCCACTTTTTCTCTGCTTTACAGAGCCTGCATTGAACTTGTTTTGTTGGTTTTTTAATGGAATCTTTCCATACATTCCAAAATGTCAGCATTGTTCATACATTCTTCTTCATTAGTAGAGAGTGCAGTAATGGCAGACTGTGGAAGCGATACTTCTTGTTGTGTATGGCAGCTACAAAGAAACATTCACATGGTTATTATAACTTTATAACACTAATATTCTGTCAATTATTTTTTAAAATCAACATCATTATGCAGACTAATTGTTGCAGCCCTAATGAGTACCACAAAAATGAATTTAAAAATGATATTGGAACCCACCCATCCACCCAACCACCCACAGACACACACACAAAGCTTGTGGCTGTGACTTGAGCTTGCCATGTTGAAATACAAAATATTAGACGAAGTGTATAGGGAACATTTCTTTTAAGGTTTGGATCCTCTCTCTCTCTCTCTCTCTCTCCCAATATATATAGTTGTCAGCCAGACAGGAAGAAAACATATGCAAAGTTCAGAGGTCACAGCTAAGACACAGACAAGGTACTTAGAGACTGACCCAGATACACTGTTACCACAACAACACTCCCCCACTTACATGGGTCTGAACAGACAGTGGTCCAGTGAGTTGAATATTTCATGCATTTGTCATAAAGAATAGTCTATTACAGAGCCTGTGGTTCACACAGGCACACACGCTCACACAGCTTGCCATCTTTTCAAGGCTCTTTCACTGAAGCTCATAATTGCTAAATGTAAATAATGGTACAGCTACCCTTACCCTAAATCTCTTGACACTTTTTGGTATTTTCACTGTTCTACTTTTCTATATAAAGGCTTGACTTATAAAATGTCTTCACAAATCCCACATTACCATGTTAGCTTTTATATCTTTTTTATGTCTTTATTTTTATCTCTTTATTAAAAGAGAAACTTAGAAAATATGAATATAAAGAAATAAAATAAATATGACAGCATTTTCCTGAAAAATAGGCATTAAGGTGTTAACGATAAGTATACATTGTGCATATAGTTTAACCCTTAATAGAAGTACAGTAACCTTCCATAACCTCAAAATCACAACAAAGTGTTCAAAGTGTATTTTCCTTGTTCGCTTTCTAGTTTTGGTAAGGAGAACCAAGACCTGAGTAATCATACCATGTGATTGGCCAGACAGAAACCGCCAACATTCATCTGAATCACATTTCTCACTTTCTCACTTCCTGTTGCTATGTGTTCCAGTGATCTCCAATCACCTGCAAAGATGGGATGTTCTAAGTGTGATAATCTCATCAAATTCTGTCATCTTTACCACCTTTACCGAGATTTCAAAGATTTTTAAATAGTTTTATAATCATGACATGGAGATAAGTCACTTTGAGCAATTTTGATAATAATATAAAATCTAAAAGAAATATAATCCTTCACATGATTATTATATATAACATTTGCTAGTTTAAAAAAATAAGTATGTCAGTCAGCGGCAAAATGTGTCTGCGCATGCTCTGTGCAAGTGTGTGAGTGTGTGTTTATGCGTATGAGGAACTGGAAGAAAAGAAGGCAGCTCTGTCTTTCATTGTGTTATATTTTTTTCCGGTGGAAAGACTCTTGTCGTCACAATTATGACTCACATATTCACAAAGACCCACTTTCTGAATGGCTTTAGTGAGACCCCTCAATTTCTCTCTCTCTCTCTCACTTTCTCTCACTCACACTCACACATCTACACACACACAAATGGATAAAAGCTCAGTCTTGGAAAAATATAACATTTATTTGCTGCCATGGAAGCTTGTCCTTACGGAACATGACATATGGCATCGGGGAAATGGCTGTGTGTACTTTAGTTACCATAACTGAGTCCATTTACCCCAAAACTCCCATCTATTTAGCCCCATTTGCCATCACCCACACAATTTCACCATGTTTTCAGATTACAGTCTGTCACGAGGTGAAGTAATGATTTTGAAAAATTCGTGTTCTGGAACTGGATACATTTTGCTGTTTTTAACTTTGTGTTAAACAGCATGTTTAACGTTAGCTAACCACAATGCAGCTCCCTTACTAGCTTGTGTTTGATCATTCTCAAACATACTTTTTGCATGCTTTAGAAACACTTGTTATCAAATTTATTTTAAAGCAAAAATGAAAGAAAGACACATGTCTATAAAAGTCATTATGAGGCTTGATTCTTGTCCCCCTTGATAATTAAAAGCAGCGCCGGCTGAAGCATGCAACTTAAGCTGTTTTTCCGTTCACACATGCTAACTGCTAACTGCTATGTAATGCTTCAGCTACACTTCCATAGCAGGTGGAACCCGACCTGGACTTACTTGTACTGGTCTCCAATCTCAGCACGAGTTTACAACTTCATCAATCCAATTATCTGCAAAACTGTGCTGTCATTTTTGATCCTACATCTGAGTTTATGTTTATAATGTATTTATACATTTATATGTATGCCTTTTTTGTGCCCTAGACTTGAATGGAATCACATCGTCATGTCTCAGAGTATAATTGTAAACTTTGCTCCACCACCACTCATTGGTAAGTGTTAACTAATATACATACATATAGCTGTATTTTAAAGGTTTAATAAGCCTATGAATTGACATTGTCATGAATTTAAAACGATATATATAGGTTATATATGGGCAGGGGCAGATTAAGGTGTACATGGGCTACATTTTCGCCAGTTCCCAATCTGGTAATTGTACCACTGAGGTACCCATGTTCAAGGTACTGTTCCCTGGCACTACCAAAAAGCTTCCCACAAATGAGAATTCTCCAAATTGTTCTGATTTGCATTTCGTTTTGCGAAAAAAACAACAACAACAAAAAAACATACATTACTTTTTCTTCGGGGCTTAATATTTTTAGTTTTAGATTTGTATAAGGGAAGTTTTGAGCGTGTCCTTACATAACGCACACACACACATACACACACACACGTTCTGCGTACTCATTCCCACTCTACATTGTGTGCTGCTGGCTTGGCTTGCTCGGGCCATTGTCTTGTGGAAAGGGCCCGAGTAAAGTTAGCTAAATGTTTCAGGATGCGATGGCGCCCGCAAGTGAAGCGGTACCCTAAGCTCTCCCGAGCTTGCCGCACGCGCATTCTCCCCTGACCTTTAGCAAATGCCAGCTTGCACAGATAAGAAACGCTGGGCGAAATGTTAGCGGAAGTGACGTGCTACGCACATTGAGTTAGCCAGCGCCAGGACTGACGTGCAGCGTGCACTGAAAGGGTGTTGCTCCGTCTTTTATAGCGCTGTAAAGCCCAATTCTATTTTCAAGAGGCCAGATAAAGGCACCTGTCCCTCAACGCTTGGCCCTTGGCGATAGCCAGGAAGTCAGGACATTAAGATCCGCTTAGTTTTTTCTTTGCCGCAAAGCCAGGAAAAGCTAAGGCTAATTGCAGACTGCTAACGTCATTCCGCTTGAGCTTAAAGATAAAAGATAAAATTTGATAAAAGTTATTCATTAAAAAACATTTATTACCTTTTTGAGATAATTCAGCAGTAACTTGAAGTTCCATCATATCTATTAATAAAGATCTATTATAGGTTAATATTCCTGACTTTTGAGTGCACAGTGCACGTCATTAATGGTCATTTCTCCTGTAGTTTTGGGATGAACTAATTGCTAATCTACTGGTAATTTATGGGACACCAAAGTTTATTCATAAGAATATTATAAACACTGCACAATTAATCTAATCTTACCCCTTTAAAACCACTGGCAAGACACTTGTACAAATATTAGAATAACCAAGACATATTATCACCCTGGTAACAGAATAACTCATAAACCTTAACTTTAGGCAATGGAGCTGGATTTTAAAGGGTTAAGAGTGTAACCCTAAGTGTAAGATGTGGGATTTTGTTATTTTTCTGTAGTACTTAAACTGTAATAAGCCAAGAATATGGTTTGTGTGAGTGTGTGTGTATGTTTGCATGTGAAAGAGAGCAAAAGTGAGAGGAGTGTATTCCATCTGGGAAAACTTTGTCTCTTCTTCTGAAAGTCCTCGCCAATGGAAGCCAGATCGTGCTATTTGCAGCGGAAACGTCAATGTGTGTTATAGATTTTTAATTCCTCCGATCTGGCTCTGTGCACAGGGTACAGCAAGTGTATACACACACCCACACACACACACAAAAATGACGAAGCTGCGGTGTGACAGGAATGAGTCCAGCGTGACTGCAAATGAAAAGAGAGATGTGGAAAAGCAGATCAGGCCAGCGAACACAGGCTTCAAATTAAAACTTTATTCATTTCCTCAGGAGAGAGTGCATGGACTGAAAGAGGCTGACTGCCTTGAAAGGAACTGTGTGTGTGTGTGTGTGTGCGCATGTGTGTGTGTGTGTATGAGACCGAGAAAGAAAGAAAGAGAGAGAGAGAGAGAGAGAGAGAGAGATTGCAGAAAGGATAGATAGGTCTCATGGTCAGGGTAATACATGTCTGATTGATGTTGACTAGTGTTTTGACTCAAAAATAACTCTGTGACCAAATGCCAGACGTCCATCGAACACTTACGCAAATCTTCTGAGAAAGCTGTGTGTGTGTGTGTAAGCAATTTTCTGGCCAGATACACACAAAGGTTCATTCTACCCCCAGCGTGACCAATGTGTTGGTAGAGTTTGGCTCATTGCACGTCACAAACATACCACAGCCACCCGGAAGCAGGGGAAAAAAGGTTCAGAATGTTCCTTTACTGGTTTTAATAGGAGCTATCAAATCCAAAATCAAAGCAAAGTGCTTTCATAGGGATGTGATTTTATATTGGACTATTCCATCTCTTTCCCATTTTACACGCAGAATAGTCTGAGTCCAAAAGTATTTAAAAAGGCTTTGTGAGAGTAATCCAAAATTTCTTGAACAAAAAATTCATACTGTACAGTAGGTTAAACTCCATGAAAAGTATTCAATGCTTGTGTCACGTTTACATTTAACCCTTTGTTTTTAGAGCTGATGATCAAGTGTTTCAGAATCAGAAGTTTATTGCCAAGTATATTGTCATATAGAGGGTTGCACAGTGACGCAGCGGTTAGCACTGCCGCCTCACAGCGAGAAGGTCCTGGGTTCGATCCCCGGGTTGGCCGTAGGGTCTTTCTGTGTGTAATTTGCATGTTCTCCCCATGTTTGCGTAGGTTTCCTCTGGGTTCTCTGGTTTCCTCCCACAGTCCAAGCATGCGCTATAGGTTAATTGAATGTGAGTGTGATTGTGTGGGGGTGTGGGCCCTGCGGTGTGTTTGCGCCTGCCCAGGGTTGTTCCCAACCTTGCGCCTGTAGTTCCTGGGATGGACTCCGGTCCCCCCGCGACCCCAGTTGGGATTAAGCAGTTCAGATAATGATTGAATGAATGAATGTTATATACAAGGAATTTGCTCTGGTGGTTGGTGCTGAGACATTAAGAGCAAAAAGAATATGTATATATAAAGAATACATATATATGCCTATATATGTATTTATGTACATTACAAATTGAAGAACGTGGATGTTGCTGTACAAACTGAGAAAAAAACAGACATTTCTAAAGACAGTGCAAGGAGATGCAGTACTTCTACAGTACACAGAATGAGGAAAGGTCATGACATAAATGTGCCAGAAGTAGAGAATGTGTGCAGTGGATTTGAATAAATAACCAACAGTACAATCTGAGTAAGAGTGTGCAACAGTGCAATGTTCATGAGAAGCATGACATGAATAAATAGGTGTGGAAAAACAGTACAGGGTGGGAGATAAGAGTCAGTTGTGGTCTCTGGTTTTATTGATGAGAGGGATCCACCACAGTCCTTCTAGCCCTCTTTAGACAAGGAATTTAATCACCAAAATCCTGTCCAGCAAGTGTCATTGTGCCTCGTTCAGAGACGTTTACTTCCAGTTCCAGTTTCCAATTAGGAAATGGAGAAAGCTCTGGGTAAAAGTGTCTGCTAAATGTTCTGAATGTAAATTGAAATGTTTTCCTTGAGCTTCATTTTCTTAAAACTTTTTCAGTCCTCGCCTATACACATACTTTTAGAGATAACCATAATGATTGTTATATACTTTAAATATTGTCAGATTTTTGTGGCTTTGTGAGTACATCATCAAATTATTAAATTAAGCTTTTATTTTAAACAAGGTTCCTGGTCTTAATTGAAAAACTTTAAAAAATCTGTTTTAGGTTGCTGAGGACAGTGTCAGGATTAGGTTATGCTGACGTATTATTTAGATCTAGTCACTATGGGAGCCAGTCGAGGCACTTGCCAAAGATAGTGAGATACAACTGTGTGTGTGTACAGGTGAGAATCTTTCTGCTTGCTCAGCAGGAGGAAAAACATGGTCATCCCCAGACAGTCAGGGCAGCTGGGGAAGTGGGTGACGTAGGACGGCAAGCTCCTCGCTCTGACGTAACGGCCAGATTAGGATTAGCGAGGCTTCCGATGCAAAACTGGAGGGAATTCCGAGATTAAGCCCAGTCACTCATGCGGAAACATCCGCTCATGTCTTCTTGCAACGAGTAAGCATGTGAGCGAGTTTACACATCGGCTTAGCTCTGAAAAGCAGACACAGGACACACACACACACATTGCACACAGATTGATAGTGATCTCAATAGGTCAGGCTAGCCCAGTAATCCTCTTTATCAGGCCTCAGACGCACACTGTTCTCTCCTCCCCAGGCTATTTGTGGCTCGGTCTGCTCTACTCAGTCACTGAGTCAGGGGAAAGCCAACAAGTGGCAGGGCCGAGCCGGAAGTGTTTAGCCAGTTTACCCAGGACTACCCTAAGATTATTTATCTGTTTGTACGTCACACACACACGCGTGAGCCCGTATGCTCAAGGCTGGATTAAGAGTCTTTCCCCATACGCACGTTCGAGGCTAAAGGCGGACAGCTCGTAGGAGGGGATTTGCAAACCGGAAAGTGTGGTGTCGTGGAAAGAGGGCTGGAAGAGAGGGAACACAGGAGGAGGAGCCGTTGGTGGTGTTACACTTACCAGGGTGAACCTGGGGTGAAACCTAGGTGTGTTTGTGATTTAATGTAGAACGTCCTTAAGACATGTAATTTTAGTTTACACTTTTAAATTGTACTATCACAGAGACTGTAATTCATCTGCAGTCATTAATATCTTAAATTTGGTCTTAAGAAAGTTAAGTTTTAAGACGTTTAAATATTACAGAACTGTAGAATTGACAAGAGCCTAAAAAGATCATGTTTTGCGCAAACACTCATGCGACAGAAAAGTAAATTCAGGTCTTACTTAGGAACAAATCTCAAATAAAAAAGCATTTCCAAAACCTTAATTGTAGGTTGAGTACCGCATCTTAATTGTCTCTCTTTCTACTTCTAGCTTAAGGTTTACATTTATATTCTACTTCTAGTTTAAAGTTTATATTTTATATTCTATTTATATATATTATTCTATGTGCCTTATTTGTTCTTTGTTCCTTGTTCTTTGTTCTTTATACTGTTAAAACTGGAGCCACGTTGTCTCGTATCTCTGTATACTTGTACGGTATATAGCAGCGAGGACAATAAAGTTTACTTCGACTGTGACTTTGACTTTGACATTAGTGAATGTCAGAATCTTGGTAGAAACTGTGTGGAAAGTGGGTTCGAGGAACTAATTTATTCTAGAGAACGGTTGGTGAATGAGACCCAGTGCTTTTTTAGAAAGGATTTATAAATTCAGAAATATTTTAAATTATTTTTATTTGGAATAAGGAGCAAAAAAGAAAAAAGAAGTGAGTGATTATTTGTCATTGAGAACACACCACAGCACAGCACAGAGTGCGCCACAACCAAATGACCTCTTCATTTGACCCATCCATGAAGAAGTAATGGGAAGCTCACATAGGCAGCACCTGGGGAGCAGTGCCTGGGGACGGTACCATGCTCATGAGTACCTCAGTGGTACCCTTACCAGTCCTGAGATTCTGAATGGCGGGGCGCTACCGACTGCCCCGATGAAATGGTATGAAAACAGTAAAAAAATAAAATAAAATCCAAATAAGTAATAAATAAGAACAACAAGATAATAGACATCAGTCTTAATTAGTTTGAATATATTGTGAGTGTCAAACCAAGAGGTCAGAATTATCCATTGACACTAACTGTAACACTTTCACAAGTCTTATTTACATTGGGGCTCATTCTCAACACAGCAGTGACTCTGATATGTGTGACAAGAGTGTAATACTAAGCTGACAGTGGTCAACAAACTCATAAATATTCCAAGCAATAACAAAAATAATAGAAAATATGATGGACTAGTACAGGATTAACAGACTTTACATGGTAAAAGACAAACTACAGTCTCCAACTGTACACCAACAAGAGATAGAAGGTGATAATAATAATGAAGTGGCTGTAAAGTTTTCAGATAAAAATCAATTATTATTATAGATTAATGTTTAATAATGAATCCCTTCATCAAATCAGCCCATTACATTAAATGTGGTATAAATTGGGTTTAAATAAGCATGAGAGTCAATGGCAGATGTGTATATAGTGTGTATTTGTCCATTTGTCCATCAGCTTGTGTGGTACTGGTTAATGGATTTACTGGTTAATGAGATAACACAGGCAATCCTGACAGTTGAATAAGCAGACGCTCGTCTTAATTTCCTCATTTCAATTTTAGGAACGAGAAATATTGTCTCAACCCATTAGCTCTGACCTCACTTTTTTCACTTTTCTCCCAGTCTCACTTTTTTCAGTGACGCACTCACTTGCAGTGTGCCTGGCGTGTGCTCATGTGCCGTTTCCGGCGGACAGATGTGCGCCACTTGTCTGATCCTCTTGCCCATATGGCCCAGTGTCTGGCCTGTAATCAACTTAGTGTCAGATCGCCCCTTTAAGGCGCTCTTCCTCCTCCCCTTTAAGGCCTACCAAGCCACTCGTTCTGCTCGCACCTTGCTGCTGTCACTCCATCATATCTCACCTTGACTCCCTCCAATGTAATGAAATGGCCCACAGACCTGTATGTGCGTGTGTGTGTTATGTGTGTTAGTGTGTGTGACACCGCTGCGGGACGGAGACTGACCTACACGCGTCTGGGGGTGTGTGATAAGTGAATGTGAAGCAGCATGTTTGGTTTGAGGCCCCTGTAGCAGTCAGTGTGAGGTTGGGTCAGAGCACTCAGACCCCCCAGACGCTCTGGACCCTCTGCTCTGAGTCAGATCTTAAATGAAGGAGCTTTCTTTCTCTCTCTGCCCCTTTCTCTCTTTCTCTTTCTCTCTCCCTCTCTTCCAACCATCTGTAATCACATCAGACTAACCTACCAGCACTGATTTTTTGCCTATCACTCTGATTAACAGAGAGCTCTCCGGTCTTGCAGCTCTTTCATTTTGTTTAGAGGTCTAAGTTTTCTTGAGATTTTTAAATCATAAAATATAACATGAATCTTGAGGTCTGATTCCTTGTCTCTCTCTTTCATTTTTGTCTCTCTCTCATTCTTGTTCTGTTTCAGCCTTCTTTCCATGTCTTTATTCCTCCATTGTCTGATTCACTTTAAAAACTGCTCTGTTGTATGTTTTCTCATTGTCTCTGTTTATTTCTTTGCCCGTCTTGCCCATCCTCTCTTTCTCACTCTCTCCTTTCTTCCTTCTCTTTGTCTGTGTCCTTTGCTCTGTCTGTCAATATCACTCTATTTCTTTCTTTCACTCTCTCTATTGCATTCTCCCCTACTGATTTCTCTCTGGCTCTATCTTGTTCTTTCTCTCTGTCTTTCGCTCTCATCTTGTTTGGTCATTCTGCCCTCTCTCTTTTTCTGTCTCTGTCTTGCTCTTTCTGCCCCCCTCTCAGTATGTATTTCCCCCTCTCACTCTCTCTCTCTCTCTCTCTCTCTCTCTCTCCCTCTCTCTCCCTGAGGAGATGGAGTGAGGTGATGGCTTCTGACAGGCTCTCACTCTGAGCTCGGGGTGTGGTGGGGGTTTCACCGCTGCCGGTGGTTCACCAATTCGAGTGGCACGTTCTCCCTTAGGAGAACACCCTCGCTCTCCCTCTCTCATCCAGACACATATACACACACACACACACATTCACTCTCACTTACGGATGGTCGCCCGCTTGTCTGACTCCCTCTCTATAATATCTATAATCAGTCTCCTTCTTCTGCAGCAGCAGCAGTGCAGTCTTACTGTTATTTTAGTTTTGATCTTATTTTACACCATTGACTTTCCAACTGTGTATATATATAATATATATATATATATATATATATATATATATATATATATATATATATATATATATATATATATATATATATATATATATATATATACATACATATATATACAGAGAGAGAGAGAGAGAGAGATAGAGATAGAAAGATAGATAGATAGATGTAGATGTAGATGTAGATACATAGATAGATATAGATACAGAATGTCGGGAACGTTGTTTTTAGCACTGCTACTAACTTTAAACTATATTACATTTTATGTGATGTTTGCCATATATGTCAGCTCTTTAAATACATCGAGAAGGTCATTAGATTAAGCTTCATTGTATTTTGACAACAGTCTGTTTCTTGCCAGCAACACACACAATTATGTTGTGAAAGCAAATCCTTTAACTCTTTAATTATGTCGTTTCTAACTTATGAGGGACTGATCATGACATACTAAAATGTCCCCACAATAATTTGACAAAGACACTCACACAATCTGCTCAGCAGAGCTAGGGACCCTAGGTGTTAACAGATATAGGCCAGATACATTCTCATGTGTAATTATGCACAAATGAACTATTTTAAACTTTACTTGCTAGTAGAATCAACTTTGCTGCTTCGTATTATTTGTTTTCTTCTTTTATTTCTAACATATGATATTTGAGCCCTCATTGGTCAGCAGACATGGTACATATATATACATGCACAGTGATAAGTAAATGCTTTTCCTGGGGTCAGTAGAATTAGTCAGACATTAAAATATGAGTAAAATTCGTTTAAATCATCAGAGCTTCATTTGAATCAGTCTAACGGAGCCATATGCCCCCATCACTATTCTCATTATAACACTGCTGCAAGCTAGTGTGTGTGTGTGCCTGTGTTTGAAGGAAAGAGATGAACTCTGTGTGTGTGTCCCAGTCAGCATGAATGCATTGCTATGAACGCTTTTCACATGTTCATATATTCGTGTATCTTGTATTAAACGCAGATCTTAATAGAAAGCCTGGATATATTTCTTTACTACCATATTATCACGCTATCATTTCTGTGTGTGTGTCTGTTTGTGTGTGTGTTCAGCGTATGTAACTATAACAGATTATGTTTAGCTGGCAGAGACGGCACAATGTCACAGGGCCAAATGAGGCAATCAGATGCACTCAGACACACAGCGTCTGTGAGTGTTTAAGAGACACTTACACACACACACACACACACACATACACACACACACACAGAGGCAAAGAGAAACATTTACAAACATAACATTTACAGATTTAACTGCTGATTGCGTTGATCAAGTCGTTTAATTGAGAACACAGAGTATAAGGCCATTATCTGTAGGACATGGATAAATTATGTTACAAAGTTACTTTCTATGGAAATAATTTTGGGCATTGTGAAAGGTTGTTATTTTAGAGTCATGATGAAAAAAAGTTTCATTTTCTTCTGAAACCGCTCTACTAAATAGGATTTTATTAGCATAAGAAATGGTAATCATTAAAACCACAACCTTTCAACAATCTTACATTCAAATATTATTGTAACAGGCTTTGGCAAGTGGCAAGTGCATTTCACACGCTAAATCTATCTACGCGGCACTACCCTTCTTCACTCATGGGAGAAGAAGGAAGAGAGATGGGAGTTCTGTGAAACAGGGAGAGAGCGAGAGAGAGAGAGAGCCACTGATTATCTCATGAGGAATGTAGGCTTCCAACATCTGTAGAGAGACTGAGTGCATTTGCGTTTGTGTGTGATGAAATTATGCCTGCACTGAGAATCTGTCCCATGCTACGCAAGTGTGTGGCAGTGAGTGTGTGTGTATGTACTGTATGTGTGTATAGCAATACTACAGGACTTTTACACCTGGATTCTTGCATCTCTGATATCTCAATAAAATGGTGTGATGTCATACTTTTGCGACCAGGGTGTGTGGCAAATTGTGTGTGTGTGTGTGTGTTTGTGTGTGTGTGTGTGTGTGTGTGTGTGCACAATCAGGAATGATATATGACATTTACTGCAGATGGGATTGTCTTGTTTGTCTTATTGGATTTCTTTTTTCAGTATCGTGCACTGACATGAGTCAAGTTCATGATGTTTAACATGGAAGGTTGCTAGTTTTATCTTTTTAATATGTACTATTTATATCTTCCACCTATATAAAGCGAGAAATTATTTGTCATTGTGAACACAAATACGTTATTGAAGTACTTGAGGACCTGTGGGCAGCTGACATGCGTAGCGCCCTGAGAGCAGTGCTCGGGGATGGTGCCTTTGCTCATGAGTACCTCAGTGGTACCTGTAATGGTCCCGGATTCCACTTTCCGATCATGGGGCGTATGTCCTAACCGTAACGCTGCCAACTGCCAACTGCCAATCTTCTTAACATAGGCTGTATACATAAAATTTTTGCTTTAAATATACCGTATATAAAATAAGACTTACGGGCAGCGCGGTGGCGGAGTGGTTAGCGCTGCCGCCTCACAGCGCAGGAATTGACCGGGTTACCGTGAGGGTCTTTTCTGTGTGGAGCCTGCATGTTTTCGGGCCAAGGTTCACGTGAGGTTTTCTCCAGGCGCTCTGGTTTCCTCCCACAGTCCAAAAGCATGCACTTGTAGGTTAATTGGTGAATCTTAATTTGGCCCTTGTAAGGTGCATAGAAGTGTGATTGTATGAGTGTGTGTGTCCTGCGGTGTGTTGGCGCCTACCCAGGGTTGGCCCCCATAGTTCCTGGGATAGATTCCAGTCCCCGCGACCCCAGTTGGGATTAAGCGGTTCGGATAATGACTAAATGAAATAAGACTTACATAATTTGGGCAAATAGAGCTCAGGGAGGTAAACCATACAATATATGGATGGATTTCAATGAGTAATAAAAAAATCCCCTGCTATTACATTTACAGGCCTAATCATAACAAATTCTCCAACACATGATTATTAGGAGAACCCCACTTTGGCCAGGCGTTGGTATCTGCAACATAAAATTAGGATGGAGCATCTGAGTGGGAGGCTTAATGTCATCATTATTTCCTAAATGAATCACTTACATTCTTAGTAGCAATTTGCTAAGAGTCAGAAGTATTGGGGAGGTTGGCACTGAAAATGCCTTATGGGATGGAAATGCCAGACAACAAGCATGAAAAATACTTAGTCTAGCTACCATATTACCCATATCTTTGTATGGTCATAAAGAGTATTTATGGTTTATATACAGCAGACATCTCTTTGATTAAAGATATACCTAGTGGCCTGACCATCTCTCCACAGCATTCACACACACACACACACACACACACGTTTCTCACTTGGTTCTTTCTAAATGACTCTATAATGGGCAACGTCTATCTAAAATCTCACAGTAAAGCACAATCTCTTTTGATGGCAGAGAGCAGCTCTCCCTTAACAATATGCTTTTCAAATCATACATTATAATTGAAATGAGGAAATAGGGTGATGTGAATGACTGGTGGTGAATCAGCACATACTCCATTACTTTACCTTTTTTTAGTCATTGTAAGCTTCTCTTTTAGTCATTTTTAATATCTTCCTTTTTCCATTGTTAATAATATTAATTTATTTTCTCAAAAAAAATTGAGTTTTTGGTAATGTAGATTTTCACATGTAATATACTGTAATGGTTGTTGTGAAAATAGGTTAGATAATATAAAATGTGATGTAATGTTATGTAAAAAATACAGGATGAGCATTTAGGGTGGAGTATAGGGCGAAGTGTTAGCGGTTGTACTATTCCTTATATCTTTATATGCAAGATATCCAACAAAAGAACTCTCTCTCTTTTGCGCAGCACAAACTCTTGCACTATCAATGCTATTGCATACGTACTATTAGTTGTATTTCCTCTAAGGTCATGAATATATTCCTAAATTATTTTGTATAACTATATTCAATTTGGGGCGGCACGGTGTCACAGTGATTAGCCCTGACGCCTCACAGCAAGAAGGACCTGAGTTCTAACCCCGGGTCGGCCATGAGGCCTTTCTGTGTGGAGTTTGCATGCTCTCCCTGTGTTTGCATGGGTTTTCTCTGGTTGCTCCGGTTTCCTCCCACAGCTCCAAAGGCTAAGTGCATTTTAGGTTAATTGATGACTCTAAATTGGCCCCGTAAGATTTGAACGTGAGTGTGATTGTGTGTGCCCTGCGGGGTGTTACCTGCCCTGTACCCGTAAGTTTCCGGGATAGGCTCCCGGTCCTCCCACGACTGCGATTGGGGATTCAGCGGTTCGGAAAATGAATGGTCTTATTCAATTTGTTCCCAGAGGTTAAGAACATTTGTCACATGTGATTTTTTTTATTGAGTATGAGTCTTTTCTTGAACTCTTAGATCTCAGTCAGCAGAGGATCAGGAAGAAACATGGTAGTAGAAAGCATGTTAATAACCAAAATGAAAGTTATTTCTCACTTAGCTTCTTTAATAGTCATGTAAGTTACCTGGGTTACTTCCAATTCTCTTTAGCATTTAACTGATAATAAATCTAGCCAGAAATTTCTTTTGAAAAACCCTTCAGCTACAAAGATTCACAAAGTTAAACCAGATCCGAGCAGGAACTATTGATTTTTAATATGCTGAGTGCTTATATCTAAACTTTCTAGTTACCCACATCCGAACATCTAACATTAATTCTAATGCTCTCTGCTTAGTGTTACTCTCATCTGGATATCTTCAAATCTGGCAAAAACAGGATTAGTCACATTCGCATCTTAGGGGGAAGGGCTGCTCTTTTAAACGATGAGCTAAGCTGAGGTAACTCAACTACGTCGGTAGTTTCTGATCAAAGCAGTGAGAGAGAGTAGAACATGCCTTTAGAATTAGTAACATCACACATTAACTACATCATTTGAGCATATGAGCCAATGTGCTCACCCGATAAGACTTAGATAAATTGGGGGGTGGGGGTGCTTTTAAATCTGCGCGTGAGGGTTCATTTCAGCCAAGTCAGATAATTGTGAACGCCAGCATGATTTAACAGGAGTTAGATCCAATTGTATCTCAGCTGTGATCACTGACACTGGGCCTGTGTGTGAGTGCATAACGGCCCACTCTTCATACCATACTAGGCTTGTTTAGTGTTGAAGGCCAGACTAGGAGTTCCAAGTGTGTGTGTGTGTGTCTGTAGATATGTAACTCAGAGCTGGCTACACAGAGGGAATTCCTGCTGCAATCTCTTTGGAATCCACTTCCTGATTCCTCTTCGTCTCACATGAGGCCTTGGCCAATGAGGAGAATGGGAAATGAATTAAAATGGGAAAATGAAAGGAATTTTGGGAACGCGGAGGCCCAGGTGTGGAATGTTCTGGATGTTGGCTAAGGTGTTTGCGCGTGTGTAGGCCGATGATGATGTGGATGATGAATGTTCTTCACTGATAAGAGGGCTTTGGAGTAGACCTGACTAGAACCGTCTGAATTCCAGGCAGAAATTTATGGAGACAGAAACAGATGGAATTTGTCTGGGATCATTTGGACCAATATGTTCACCTGACTATGGCAGCTTGGCTGAGAGGAATGCTACAAAATGAAGACAAATGTAAAACATAATCTATTTTAAAATCACCTAATTAAGTGATGCAATTTGAAAATGATTAACCCCCCCCAACAATTCCTGTAAATACAACTAATCTACCATTTTGCTTTGCTTGTGATTTGTTGAAATCATTATTTTGATTTGTTAAAATTTTCATGCAGAGTTATGCATTTGCGATGTGAAAAGTAAATTACCAATCTACCACATTTCTATTTACTTAATAATTTAGAAATCTACTATTTGAAAATACTTGAAATTTGACTTTACAGTGCAAATACTGGAGTACTAATACTACTATGACTACCATAATTGCGTCATTTGCAAAGCATTTAGGGTAATATGCCAAACTTTCAGTCTGGAAATGACTAATTGACTACACATTTCTCAACAGCAGATTGGTTTAAAGGGTTATGCTCAATGCTTTAAAGAATATACTGTAAATAGTGAGTTTTGTCCAGGTTTGCAACATTACCCTTACCTTTTTGGCCTTTTACTTTAACATTAAATAAAGCTCCAATTTTTCTTGCTGCAAATTATTGGTAAGTATAAAGTTTCATTCTGAATCCAAATGGGAGTTCCCCCTCTGCAGATGGACTGACAAACTCTAGATTCAGGTTTTATAACAACCCTTTAATTCTAGATCAGCATCAGCTGAGTTTAACTCGCCACACCTTTGACCACAGGCTCCTACAGAGCTTGCTTGTTGATTTCTTGCAAAAGTAGTCATATGTTCAAGCCATACTAGCATTTTCTTGTTTGACTGTCCCTTGCTGGTTTTAATTTTATCATTTACTGCCAATTTTTGCAAAGTCTAAATCACAAAAAAAAGCTAAAATGTCTATGTTTACATTTCTTTGTAATATGTTTAAGATGAGTATATATATATATATATATATATATATATATATATATATATATATATATATATATATATATATATTATATATATATTAGATATAGCTTTTCTCTTTCAATTTAATTGAACACTAAGCTTCTTTTTAAATCATGGACACATGCTTGTTATGGACACTACTTCACTACTTGTTGTGACAAATAAAGAGTTTTGAATCTTGATTGAACCTTGTTCATTCCCAAGTCTTTGTGGCCTTTACTAATAGGTTTTTATGTTCACACCCTGTCAGCAGTTTTGGGGAGTAATAGAATACATGTACCGACATTCCACATTCAGATTACAAATTATGGGTAACTGTATTGTGTTACAGTTACAGTTTAAATAGATGGTAATCAGAATACAGTTACATTCTTAAAAGTAATTGATTACATGTCAGTATTTTCAGTTTCACGTGTTTATCCTCTCTCTAATAAATTGCGGCAATTCCATTCATTACCAGAAGCCCTTCAGAACACGTAACTAAAGATTCTAATATAAACGTCCATTTAACGTAAGGTCTTATGGTCACACAATGGAGGAGTCAAAGCTGGAGCCAGCACAACAGAGCCAGGGCAGAAACACATTTCTGTCTTAGACATTCAGACAACACTTCACATTAAAAGAAGAGGGCGGAATATGAAGGGTGAGATTGCCACGTTCATACAGGTGTAAAAAGCAAGACAATGTGGAAGTAATCGGTATTATTCAGAAGTATTCAGAACATGTTACTCACATTGAGTAATCTAACAGAATATGCTGTTACATTGTAGAGCATGTATTTTGTATTCTGTAGTAGAATACATTTTAAAAGTAACCTTTCCAACACTGCCTGTCGCTGGCTCCTCTACCTCCCTCCTTGTGGCCTTCAGTAAGACCCACAGCTGTCATATCATTAGCAAGCGTAATGATTGTGCTGGCGTTACATAAAGTCTTTCCACTGTGACCAAATGACCATTTTCATCTTTAATTTCATCCAATATTATAAATGATGTAGTGGGAAATACTTTGACAACCTAATCTGTAAAGTGGACATGATGTAAAAAGGGTTAAACAGATATTCTTTTTTTAAACAACAGTTTTGCCGACATAATTTACTGGTAAAATAGGATAATATAGTGTGTGTTTGTTCAGCAAGGTGTACATTTGTACCCATGTGTATTTAAATGAGAGAGAGCGAGAGAGCAAGAGAGCGAGAGAGAGAAAGACAAAAGGAGAACGAGGAAGAGAGAGAACTTTCCCTTCACCATGTTCAGGCATTCTCTGGCTTAGTGACACGGTTTTGCCTCTTCCAGAATTACACTGCTAAAACGAAGGTTGCATATAGTGTACTGTAACTATATCCCTTGTGTGTGTGTGTGTGTGTGTATGTGTGTGTGAACAGGGAATAGCCGGCCTGAAATTTGCTGGCTCTCTTTCCATCACACTCATGGTTTAGCAGCACCTGACCCTTCCCTGAGGAGGGAGAGGGTAGGAGGGAGATCATTGGCCTCTCCTAATTCCACTTAACCCCAGCAAACTGAGACATTTCTTCTTGAGGTCTCAGTGTGTGTGTGAGTGCATGTGTGTGTGTGTGTGTGTTTGGGGATAAGAAGGGATATCATGACTGTGTGACTTGGCAAGCCTCAGGGTGTTCCAGGCTTATGAAGTACAGAGTACTCACCTTTTCTTTCAATCCCCTCTCTCCCCCCGACCCGCCACACACACACACACACACACACACAAACACACACACAGAGCTATTACTGGCCACTTAAATCAAGCAAAGGTGTTCATTTTACTTAGATGCCCCTATGAAATAAACTACACACATCCCATTCTAACACACAAACACTTTGTCAAAGCAAATGTACACAACATGCAACATAAAGCATGATCAAAATCTCACAAGCCTTGCCAACAGTGCATAAAGCCTATACGAGCTTCACCTTAATTAATCATAATGAGCTTAATCCTTATTCGTTTTTTACCATCATTCTGACACACATCATCTCAACATCATGTTCAGGTTTTCACAACCTACTTTACACCAGTTAACGTTTTGTGCAAAAACACTTTGAATAATAATGACAGTAATTCATGTTGTTTCAGTAGTTTTATTTGTTGAAATGCAGCATAATTCCATCTAAAGTCATTCAAATTTTTGCTTTTGAATTGAAGGTGATTCTGAATTTTGAAATTGTGTCAAAATTGTTGTAACTGTAAATTTTGGATGGTTTATTTTGACATACACTGCTGGGCAAAATAAATGAGGCAAACCAATTCATCACATGTTTTATGATTACTTTTCTTGTCTGCATTGTCTGTTTCCAGTGTACAGTTTAGAAGGGGACAGCTTTTCTCTTGTTTGCCTTTAGATAAACTCTGCCGTTTCGGCGAGATGTCTTGCAGCCTTTCACAGTGTGCTGTGTCAGTGTTGTTCCATTCATGTCTGAGTGCTTCCCACAACTAGTCAGTGCTCCTAAATGATCTTCCATTAAGTGTGGTCTTGACGTGTGCCAATGTGTTACTTAATTGGAGACTAATTAAACATGGTATTGAATTGTGTGAAAATGACTGTGAAAATCTGTAATGTTTTATCTCTTTTAATCACATTAGCCATTTTTGCCCATAGCGTTCAAGCATCGAGCTGTATTTCCCCACACATATTTAAGAAAGCAGGAGCAAAAACTTTCCACATGTGAGCGTGTGTGTTTGTGTGTTTTCGCGTTACGCAATACAACCCGAGCCTTCCGTCATGAGGTGACGGCTTCATGGAACAACATGCTGTCTGGGCCTCGGCCAGAACTGGCTAGCCACAATGAGATGATTTTCCCATCGCGGTTCACTTCGGGGTCACCGTGGAGGCGCACAGACATACGTTCGCATTTCGTAGGTTTTAAAAAAGTTTAAAAGCCGGCCGTATTCCCCAGACGGTAGTGTAACGTATCGTCGGTTGTGCCGCAGCGCTGGCTGCCAAACTCCTCCCGAGCTTTTATTTTTAACTCCGGCGCCGAGACAAAGAGTCCAGTCAGAGCTGCCTCTGAGAACCAGGCCACGGGAGCCGGACCAAGCCCAGCTGCGTCACAGTGAGAGGGGGAACGCGAAAAAAAGAAGAAGGGAGGGAGGGAAGATGAAAGAGGGGAGAGAGAGAGTAAGAGGGTCGGGGCTTGGGTGACTGTATAAAAGGGGCACTGGGCCATTGCTGATGATGTCACAGGAAGAGGAAGTAATCTAGGCCATGTGATAGGCTAGAGACGAGAGTCGAGGCCAAAGGGTTTTCCTCTCAACGCAAAGGTTCGAGCCCAATCCAACCCAAGTCATACCTGGAGCAGGACCAAGATCCGACCCACACGTGGGAGTGAGTCAGAGAGTTTGAGAGAGAGGGAGGGAGACTGAAGAGGAAAGGAGAGTCTGATAAAGTGATGAAAAATAGAGAATATAGAGGTATATGATTGTGAGATGTAGTTTGAAACATGAAGTAAGAAATAAGAACTGTGTGCTAGAGAAAGAGCCACAAAAAGAGAGAGAGAATAAAGAGAGAATGACAGAAAGTAGCACAAATAAAATAGAGAATATTGAGGTATTTACTATAAGAAGGAGAGGAAGATGTAGGGAGGGGGGATGAAAAGACTGAAGCAGAGTTGGAGAAAGTGAAAAACAAAAAGACAAAGGATGTTCAGGTATGGGATTGTGAGATGAAGGAAGTAAGACATACAGGAGAGAAAGAAAAAGAGAAAGGAAAAGTCTGGGCTAGAGAGAGGTAGAGAAGAAACACAGGATAAAGGGAGAATGACAGTCAGAGAAAGCGCGCACAATGAAAGAAAGAAAGTATAGGTATATAATTGTGATTATGACTCAAGAATGAGAGGGGAACTGTGTGCTAGAGAGAGAGAGAGAGACAGACAGAGAGAGAGAGAGAGAGAGAGAGAGAGAGAGAGAGAGAGAGAGAGAGAGAGAGAATTACTGAACACAGGAGAGTCTGAGAAAGTGGAAAAATGAAAGAGAATATGTAGGTATATGAATGTGAGACATAGGGAGAAAGAGACTTGGAGAGAAAAGAAAAAGAGAAGGAGAGTGTGGAGAGAGAGAGAGAGAGAGAGAGAGAGAGAGAAGAGAGAAAGAATACAGAGAATGGCAGTCAGAAGAAAGTACAAAAAGCAAGACAGTGAATATCTCGATATTTAAGAAAGAAAGAGAGATGTTGGGAGAAAGACAGAAAGAAACAGAGAGACTATGTGCAAATGAGTGCTAGAGAGGGAGTGAGTCAGAAAGAGAGAGAGAGAGGTCACATATATTACACCTTGTTACATAATTCACACCGAGCCAAAATACGGCTATACACACTGTCTACACACACACACACACACACACACACAGTCCAAGTCCAGGCCCTCTCGTACGCTGAACCCCAGTAATCCCCTCTGGTAACAGTTCCCCTGCCAACTACGCCTTCCCTCTCGTTCTCTCCCTTTCTCTCCTTTCTTCCTTTTTTCCCTCCCTTTTCTCCTTTTTTTCCAGCCAGCAGTGACGCACTCGGCACATAATGAAACTCTTAAACAAGAAGACAGGAGGACTGGGCTCCTTCCCTCCCTCCTTCCTTCAAACCCTCCCTCCCTCACTCCCTCCCTCCTTCCTTTTCCACGTTTTTTTTTCCTCCCTCGTTCTTTCAGGGTAGTAAAGTGATCGGGTGGCTCCGTATTAGCTGCTTTTGGAGCGCCTCCTATTTTTAGCTGCTGCAACTCTATTCGGAGGCGCTACGTGTGTGTGTGTGTGTCACCCATGCCGTGCCACGCGCTCTGCCATCATACAGGCCTCGCTTTCACGCCCAGCTGTCACACACACTCGCGCATGTCTCTGCACTTTAAGAACTATTAATACTTTGTTGTTTTTAATATTTTAAGGTCTGTTATTAAAGATGACTTCATAATCCTCAGGCGTGAGAGATGCAGAGTTCAAACATGTAAGACCCTTTATGGATGCTTATGACACTCAAAGTAACTTGTTTCTACTCATTGCACATCATATCAGAACTTGAACTGCATAGCAGCCGAATTATCAGTGCTGCAAACTCACTCTTTCTCTCTCTCACTGCCTCTCTCTCACAAACCAACACACACATTTACTTTAGTATTTATTTCAGTGTAATTTTAGGGACATTCCATGGACATAATGACAACAGGAGCTAAGTAATCCAAAGCCCAATCCTAACCTTAACCTTTCGGCCCTTTCCATGCCCTTTCTCTTAAAAGTATTTTAACGCAAAAGCAAAGAAAAAAACAGGGACGTCAAACTGAGAAATACAACAACTCCCCCCCCCCCACCCAACACACACACACACACACATACACATATACACACAAAGTGGGGTGATTCCCAAATCCAGACTAAGGCACAGCACTGTAACACTATCCTGATGCTGAATTTATGTAATACAAGACATAATGTAGGCCACCTAGAGTGTGTGTGTGTATGTGTGTTCCTGACCTAGACCTATTTTGGGGAGAAATTTCAGACTCCACACCTCCAGATTGGGGACAGACCTATTTCTAAAAGTTTTTTAAGTGAATATGTGAATTTTAAGTGAGTGTCATTGTGAACACACCACAGCACAGCACACAGTGCACCACAATGAAATGTAACCTCTGCATTTGACCCATCTGTGAAAGAGCACTGGGCAACTGATAAAAAGTGCCTGAGGAGCAGTCCTTGGGGACCTCAGTGGTACCTTTACTGGTCCGGGACTTGAAATGGTGACCCTCTGATCACAGGGCTTTTTCATTTACATTACTGGGGTTAGGGTTGGGGCAGCCATAGGCTTATTTAGCTATGCCTTTTTTGGCTTTGCGAGGACATTTTTGTATGTGAGGTCTGACTGTCACAAAGAAATGTTTTTATAGAAAAAATCCATAATTAACTAAAAACAAAAAAAGGAATAAATAAGTATTGGTGACTGAAGTTAAGGTAAGAGGTAGGTGTATGTCATTTAAATATTTAGAGAGTTACTGTTAAATGATTATTTGTCATTAAAAGTAAAAGTGAGTGATTATTTGTCATTGTGAACACACCACAGCACAACACACAGTGCACCACAACAAAATGTGGCCTCCGCATTCGACCCATCCATAAAGGAGCAGTGGGCAGCGCCTGGGGAGCAGTGCTTGGGGATGGTACCTTGCTCATGAGTACCTCAGTGGTAACTTTACCGCTCCTGGATGTGAATTTGCGACCTTCTGGTCATGGGGTAAACACCCTACCATTATGCCACCAACTGCACCAAGATAAGAGAAGAAATAGAAATAAGACATTCATAATAAATAAGACATAATAAATTTCAGAGGTGGACAGTAACTAAGTACATTTACTTGAGTACTGTACTTAAGTAGAGTTTTTGAGTATCTGTAATTCACTTGAGTAGTATTTTTCTTGGAAACTTATGACTTCCACTTCACTACATTTGAAAGACAAATACTGTACTTTTTACTTCACTACATTTCTATCAAGGTTCTCGTTACTTGTTACTTTCAAATCTGTGGATAAAGTGGATGTTATTACCTCTTTTCTAAAAGGTGATTGGTTGTTTGTCAGGTGACAGTCTATCAGTAATCAGTAGTGTTACATCAGGCCTGTAGACTGTAGCTATAAAACCAGGTTCAGACAGTTCTGCTGTTTTCTATCTTGATTAAAACATTGTTGCTGTTGGAAAGTCATGAAGCTGGAGGTGTAGAGCTGGGTTTTACGCAGGTTGGAATGTTGATTTTACGTTGTGAGCTGCATTTACAGCTACTGTCCTGTCCTCCTGATTAACATATACATATATGTCAGAGCGGTGTCACAACACTACCATGCTGTTTTGTGGGGGGTGTAGTCTTACAATTAATTAATAAAATAAACTAATGACTGATTTTCCTTATCAGTCCTGGTTGTGTTTCATTCTGTAACATTCTACCAATTCCTTATTCTACAGCTTCTACAAACTAGTCAACATTAGGTGTTGTAAGTGGTGTTGCAATAATTCAGCAATGTGGTGAAATAAGATGTATTTTTAATACTTAAGTATTTTTTAAAACAAGTACTTTAACAAGTACAAGTACAAAAGTACAAAAACAAGTAAACATTTGACTGTACGACTTTCACTTGTATTGGAGTAATGTTTGACTAGTGGTATCTGTACTTTCACTTAAGTAATGAAGTTAGCTACTTTGCCCACCTCTGATCAATTTTATATCTTTACATTTCATTATATTTATTAACATTGTTCGACTCTTGGCGGCCTTCTACCTGCAAGGTATGCTTTTGTCTGTCAGATCTTGAAGCGAGGGAAACAAGTGTATGAGGTCATGGGAGTTTGTGTGAATGTGTGTTGTGGTATGTATCAGGTAGCTGCTTGTGTCTACGTTGCTGGTGTCAGCTTTCATACTGAGCGCCTTTGTCAGACAGCTTAACATGAAAAGCACATTTGAGTGGATTTGTCTGACATGGAATCTCTGCTTGTCTTCCATTATAAATGAGAACATTAGCACAGTGACAAGCGAGTGCAGGTCGCTCGGCCTGAGATGCACCAACTGCACCACGCTGTTGTACTTTAGGTGTTTATGATAATGAGTAAGACTTCTGCATGTACATTTGCATGTGTGTGAGAGAGAGTGGAAGTGTGTGTGTATGTGGGGGGGTGTACTGTGTAGGGTTTTTTTAATGTCCTCAGGAAGCGCCAAACCCTGTGGCATGAACTGTGTGTGTGTGTGTGTGTGAATGACTGTTTATAGGGAATGTATGTTTTGGGGTTTTAAGGCCTATAAGCTCCATCATCGCTCTCATTCACTAGCCATGTTCTGTCATATCATACACATGCTTCCCTTGGGCTGTGTTTTAAGGGACAGTCGACTAAGAATGTGTGTTTGTGTGTGTGTGTGTGTGTGTGTGTGTGTGTGTGTATTGCTCACTTTATGCCTAAGACTGTGTCTTGCTTTCAGTGTATTTCTGTCAGATCACGTTTATCAGAGCCAGCTACTCAGGCAATAAAACTCAGACATACACAAAAGAACAACAAAAAATCAAAGCCAAGTCAACCAAAGACACTCCATAAAAATGTAGAATATCATTATCACTAAAAGTGTTTAAAAGTGAAATGGAAATTTAGTTATTTGATAAATTTGGTTAACATCAGAGCAAAATATAACATTTTATGTGCTAAAATCCTTTTTTAAATATCAAATCATCTACGGTGAATGTGTTCACTTACGGGAGGTTTTTGGGAAATGCAGAAAACATGTAGGATATGTATATATCTTTAAATAGAAAGTGTGTGTTTAAAATAGACTGCTGTAGTGATTGAAGAATGCCCTCGAGAAAACTGTAGCGTAGTTTCCTGTACTGAGGTGGACTAGCGCCCAGGCTGTGGTCTACAAACCACACGATCGGTGACTTGCTCTGTGTGTGTTTGTGTGTGTCCTGATGACGGAATGAGAATGAATGTAGGACAGAAAGCGCAGGCAGGACAACGTCAGATAAACGGCCCTTACGTTAGTGGCCCGCCTCACGCTGCTCATGTGGCTTAAGTAGATTTGTGGGCCTTTTCTTCTTACAGGCCTGTGTGCGTGTGTGTGTTTGTGTGTGTTTCCTCATTCGTCTAGTGGGCATCCGATCCAGCTGTGGCTAGAGCTTTGTGATCAGGTCGTTCGTGACATCACATCTTTGCGCAGTCTGGGAGAGAGATCCAGACTGACCACACACACACACACACACACACACACATACTCACACAGCGAACACTGGCACAGCCGCTACATTCCTGTGATCCCTAATGCTCAGCACTGGGGTTTGTCTGGGTCAGAGGTCACGCGTCAACAGGGAGGCGTGGCCGACATGGTATGCGCTGGTGGTGTACTGATGATGTCACAGTGACCGGCCCATCTCACGCCGATGACATCATAACATGTGTCAGCAGCTGGCGAGATGCGCATCCCCCTTTAGGAGTGATGCATTGCGGGAGGGTCTGTGAATCTTGAGGGTTACGTAATACGCACTTACTTGTGCGCATAATACACACACACGCACACACACACACAGACACAAGCACACATATTTCCCACAGAAGGAAATGGTGAAGAAGTGCTGTCTGAACCAGCGAGTGAGTGAAAGTCATGCAATCGTCTTAATCTAGAAGAATCAAAGCCAGCCCTTTTCTGATTACAAGATTAAGAAAATAATATAAGAATTTGCACGTTAAGAAAATATTCTTATAGAAATGTTCCAAAAATGCAAATAGAGTCAAAAATGTGCTTTTAGTGACTGAGGTTAAGGTAAGATTAGTGTGTGTGTTTAGATGGTCATTGTCTGTCAGTAAAGGTAAGATCGAGTCATTTAATTTAAGCACAAATTAAACATTTGTAATACTTTGTTGTGCATTTTAATTATTTGTTTTCATATATTTAACATATTACTTTTATTTCATCTTTTAAATGTTTTACTTAAGATTTTTCAACCTACTTTCAAGGTATGATTTTGCCTACCAGAGCTCAGGTCCCTATGAAGTGAGTGAAACAAGTATATGAGTGCATGCGGGTTTGTGTGAATGTGCTATAGTGGTTGATACCAGGGTTGGATTTTTGTAATTAACACTTGGATATGACAACAAAATGTATGCGAGCCATGCAGAAATGTTTCATTACATGTAGTTCTTTCAGCTCTCCTGACTTAAGAAACTGAATGACATCATTTCAACTTATCATGCAGAGGGAGGAAAAATTAACACATTATTTTATTTGAATGATTATTTTGATTACGTGAAAATGAGAAATAGAAATAACTCACTGTTGTGAACCCAGGTCTTGGTCAGGGGTGAACATTAAAATGGGTTTAATCGACTAGCCAGACTTACGGAAACAGTTTATTCAAGTAGGATTACAAAAGAAGGGTGGTGCCTGAAGTTATAATTGCAGCTTTGTGCTGGTTCTAAAGAAGAGGTGTGAACTGCACTCAAGAGATGAATCAAATAAAACAATTCCTAAGTGCAAGGGTGGAGCATCCTCCCTTTAATTTGTGAGGTTGGCAGCAAAAAGTTCATTATTAGTTTTTAGTTAATCACTTTTGCAATAATCATAAAATGAACGTAAAAAAAAACTGGCTAGTCTGTCAGTCTTTTTGCTTTTTCACACCCTTGCTAATAGTGGAGTTTCTTAAAATGCCTGCATTGATTCACGTGTTCTTCTGCACTACCTTTGCAAACATGCAAACAACGATGTGTGCAAAATCTAAACCTTAATAGGAGGTGTGGCCTGTAACAAAGAGAGAGGGAGAGAAAAAAACAAACAGAACACTATTCTCAAAAATCAAAGACATCATTTTCATTTATAGCATTTATACAAGCACTCTTTTCTGGGGCAACTTCCATTTTCTAATTACAAGAGTATCTTGGTCTTGCTCAAAGGTCCTGTGGTGGTGGTACTGGCTGCAGAATAGAGATGGATTTAAACCTGAAATCTCTCGGTCTGTAGTTGAGTATATACCACTCTACCACAGCATCATTACGTCTGTTTAAAATGTTAAGATCAACCCTAACCATAGATACTTAAGATGAGGCTCATTTAGGCTCCAAATTCTTGGGGTTCTAGTTTTCTTGGGGTGTTGGTAGTCTAGTGGTTGGCGGACCGCCAAAGCTACCACCATTGGGAAGTTGTTCTGTATAAGAACAGCTGTTGAAAATATAAATTTGCTCTTTACAGTGAGCCCTAAAACCTGAGAGAAACTGTGCTTCTCTAATCCAGTATTTTGATTAGCTAATAAATGGTTACAAAGAAGAACTTCTGAGCAAATGTGATATTATCAGCCACATTTATTCATTGATCATCCGAACCATTTAATCCCTATCGGGGTCTCGGGGATCGGAGCCTATCCTGGGAACTACGGGCGCAAGGCAGGGACCAACCCTGGATAGGCAGCAACACACCGCAGCGCAATAACCAGTCACTTTTAAATGTGTAAATAATGTGTAAAACAGAAGTTTATTGCCAACTTTGGTGGTTGGTATAAAGACTTTAAGAGCAAAAAGATTTCAAATGTGCAAGATACTATATGAATAGAAGAATATGGATATTGCTGTGCAAATTGACGAAAAAATAGACATTTTAAAGAGAAAGGACATGCAGTAGTTATTTACAAAGTTTACCCGTACAGAATATCCTATGAGAAAAAACATAACATGCATGTGCCAGAAGTAGAGAATGTGTGCAATGGATTTGAATAAATAACCAACTGTACAGTCTGAACCAAGGATGTGCAATAGTGCAATGTTCAGAGCTTGAGAAGCATAATAAGTGAGGATGGCTTCTAAAATGGCAGTGTATGGGTGTACCATCATTTTCTTTTACAGAGTGATCTTCTTCAGCTGCGTCAGGAAGACCCTCCTCTGCTGTGCTTTTTTGGTGAACAATAAGATTATAAAAGGTTAATACAAGAATACAAAAAATCTTGAATCACTGAATACAATATAAGCAGACACTATTAACATATGTAAAACATACAGTGAGTACTGTGTTTATAGTTATAAAATGGACAGATTTGTTTCTGAAACATAAGTGTGTGAATGCAATATGATACCATTATATCTAGTTGTTGCAAGTTGTTACCGGCTTCTGACTTAAGCAGCACATGAGATGGAAGAAATATGAGAAGCTGTATAGTTTGCCAGTTAATGTGCTAACTCCAGCTTAGCTAACCTTAGCTAAGCTAAAGGAGGACAACATCAAAGCAGAAATTTTAAGAAGCACCCTGTCAGCGAGGGTATTAAAAACTATATACCAATCAGATAACATCCACATTTTTGCCTTTAATTTAACAAATATTTGATCATTTTTATTTTTGCAAAAAACATTTTACTTTGTGGTTCGCACAGTTCTTTTTCTCAAACTCAGTGGGCACATTTGGCTAGGGGTCAGTAAACGTGGTGCTACCACACACATGCACAAACACACCCACACACACAATTCAGATTAAGAGGTATTTGATCTCATGTTACAAACACAGCGAGATCATTGTCTTTATCTTCTCTAATGTAACAGATACTTCTAATAAAACAGATATGCAATAAGACCGTCACACTACCTAGTATGCATGTGAGTGTGTGTGTGCATGTGTGCATGTGTGTGTTTGTGTGTGTGTGTCTTGCAACATTACTCTGTCTCAATGTTATTCTGTATGTAATTCATATTTCATTAGTGGGGGACCCCAGTGTGAGGCAACACGTTCCAGCCGCATGCACAGATAAACTCAGCATGACAGCCAGCTTTCCACACGAAGACAACTTGGGACACACACAGACACACATACACACACACACTTCCAAAGTTCCCATATTCACAAACTTCCCCCTCCTTAGTTAATTTGACCATATTTTTCTTCAGACTTATTGACTTTAATCTACACTCATGTGTGGATGTGTATCTGAATATTAAGAAAATGTAAGACAGAAGCTTAGAAAGTTTACCATTAAAAAAATGTTATCAGCTACAGAAATCACAAATTTTAAATATCATTACAGTTTTGCTGCAAATATTAAGCAGTTGTCATGTTGCTATGCATGTAATAAAAAGTATGCTAGAATATGCTTTGTTTACAATATGTAAAAAAAGTTATTTGATGAATCATTACTATTACTAGTACTATTATTTGAACATGATCAATTATTATTTCTTATCCACCACATGCATATTTACTTATTTACATACCTTCATTAAATATCACATTCTATCATATTTACAAGTTCATTTACATTTTAAATTCAAAGTTGGTCTGTGTATGTACCTTTTGTTTCTTTCTGATGTTTTCTTTTGTATATACTTGAACAAGGCTTAGAAAAGATTTTTCTCTTTGGATTCATTATTGAGTGAATGAAGTTAAATTTGAAAGGACATTTACATCACTCAAATTTATTTCATTATAAGTCATTTTATACAACAATTGTATTTATTTGAATGAAAGTAAACAATTAAAAAATATGTTGCTCATTTTGTAGTACTGTATGTATTTTGATTCATGAACATAACATTATTTAAAAAGAAAAATACTATGCAACTTATAGTCTGCACTTTACTGCAGTAAATCACTCTGTTAATGCTACATTTCAAACCTCAAGTAAAACCTTGAAGTTAAAAAAAGTTGAAATTTAGGCCTGCATGCTACATTAGAACAAAAAGCAAAACAAATAAAGCATTGGCACAGTGATGTACAAGAAAACATCAAGGTTCAATCCTGAAACATAAAGTACAATCTCAATACATAGACTGTTGGTGTTTCATAGCAACATTTAAGACCATGTACAGTATCTTTGTTTGGATAGTTTTAGACACTGAAAGTAAGTCATTTGTATTATAAAATGCTGCAGTACAAACTTGTACAAACCACTGCTATCCACATGGCCTGTAATAATAATAATAATAATAATAATAACAATAATAAAAAAATAATAATAATACAGTTAAGTGTATTTGTTAGCAGTAAATATAAAAGTAGTTATACAAATAAATTAGACCATTCAAGGCCCCACAGGAGGAAGCTGCCTTACCTCCTGTACCTTTATCCTCAATAGAGAGACAAATCACAGAATTACAGAATCTAAACGGTGGATTTATGAATATGTAATAATCTCCACTATACCCTGTTCTCCCAACAGCTCAATTATACATGGGGTTACACACACAGCAGCTAGCACACTCTAAAACAGATGTTGAGGCCAGTTGCCAGCTCAGTATCACACTATATTACCAACATGCACCCCTGCTCATGTTAAACTTTTGTATAGCAATAATTATTATTGCAATAATTACAGTGTATGTCAAAATATGTATTGTCTTGTAGAAGTCAGTTCTGCACTACTATTGAAGTGCTTTGGGCTTCAGTTTATCACAATGCTAGAAATGGATTATGGGTTCTATTTTTTATATGTATATAAAACCAAACAACCATTGTGCCCCAAAATATTACGACATGGTTATTTTTTCTCCTTTAACATAATGAAACTTTTGATATTTTTAGCCTTTGATCTCAAGTTCACACACAACATACTTAGGAAATGTCTGATGAAAATTCATCCAATTCTTTGAATCATTTTCCAATCAGGAGTAATAATTGTCTTGAATTTTCAGCTAACTGGATATTTTCAGACTATTTTCAGCGTTTCAACCGCGGCAAATCGACGCCAAGTCATCAATCTTTAAATGGAGCTAATTTCTTTGTGAAAAATCTGCAAGCTAGCATTTTTAACAGCCATCAATCTTTCATAGCATGCTAAAGGCAGCTAGTGGAAAGATGGTTGCTTAACCTGGAATGTTTACTTTAAATATCCCTGATATCATTTAGTTCATGTGATACATGCTTTTCATTTATAGAGACACAAAAACTTTTGCCTATTCGATTAGCATGTTTCTTAATGTAAAGATTATGACTTTACTTCATCTCCAATCTAATTAATTTATTTCTTCAAGTGAAATAATTAGAAATTTAACTCATTCCCGAAGTTTGTCATACTAACCATATATGTACCAATATTCATTTATGTAATAGTTTCTAACTTCTTTGGATCATTATATATGTCTATAATGTACTAGAAATGGAAATGAAGGACTGGGAGGTACATGTAGATCATACTGTAAAGAGACAAAATACAGAGGAAGTACCGGTATCAGAACAAGGTCTACAAGTGTGTGTGTGTGTGTGTGCGCGTGATAGAGAGAGACGTGGCAGGGACGCCCCATCACACAACAACTCCTCCCATTCGTGCTGCTGACATGGCAACCAGACCAGGTCCGTGACACACACACACACACACGCACACACACTCAGTCACACACTATAACCCTCGTGGCCCTGATTCCCCAGCCATCACTTAGAGGACCTCCAACTGTCACGTCTTCTCCACAGAGACAGTGATAGAAAGAAATTAACACTTCGATACAGAAAGTGAGTGTGAGAAACTTAGCTAAAAAAACAAATCCGGTTAAAGGACTTCCACTGTCCTTAAGCTGAGAATCTAAAATGTGTAACTTTTAAAAAGTTAATATCAATATTAGACCTTCTATTTATCCATTGTACTACTTGTACTGCCTTCATGTTATGTATTGTCATGTCACATGTTTTGTGTCGCGTGTCATGTGACATAAGTGTCTTATTCCCCCCAAGCTTTAAAAATGGCAGCTTCAAGTGGCAATCCTGGAGGCCTCCTGATCTAATCTCCAGTAGAGCATCTATGGCAGATGTGTTTCAGATTAGTAGTTTGTGAGTGTGTTTGTGGAAAATAATGTAATATCACCACAATAGAAAACCTGACTATAGAAGATGTATTAGTAGAATATACAGTGCTGTGAATAAGTATTTGCCCCCTTCCCAATTTCATTTTTTTTTTTGCATGTTTGTCACACTTACATGTTTCAGATTATCAAACAAATTTAAATATTAGACAAAAGATAACCCAAAATGCTTACAAAATGCAGTTTTTTAAGTGATGATTTTATTTATCAAGGAAAAATAACTATCCAAACCTACATGGCCCTATGTGAAAAAGTAATTGCCCCCTAAACCTAATAACTGGATTTGTACTTACCTTTAGCAGCAACAACTGCAATTAAGCATTGCGATAACTGGCAATGAGTCTTTCACATCGCTGTGGAGGAATTTTGGCCCACTCTTCTTTGCAGAAGTGTTTTAATTCAGCCATATTGGAGGGTTTCTGAGCATGAACCGCCTTTTTAAGGTCATGCCACAGCATCTCAACTGGACTCAGGTCAGACTTTGACTAAACCCTCCAAAACCTTCATCTAGTTTTTTAAGCCATTCAGGGTATACTTGCTGGTGTGTTTTGGATCATTGTCCTGCTAGAACTCAATGCGCTTCAGCTTGAGGTCACGCACATTCTCCTTCAGGATTTTTCGGTAGAGAGCAGAATTCATGGTTCCATCAATCACAGCAAATCGTCCAGGTCCTGAAGCAGCAAAGCAGCCCCAGATCATCACACTACCACCACCATGTTTGGCTGTTGGCATGATGTTCTTTTTCTGAAATGCTGTGTTACTTTTACGAAAGATGTAACAGGACGCATAGCATCCAAAAAGTTCAGCTTTTGTTTTGTCAGTCCACAGAATATTGTCCCAAAAGACTTGGGGATCATCAAGGAGGTGTTTTGGCAAAAGTAAGACCAGCCTTTATGTTCTTTTTGGTCAGCAGTGGTTTTCGCCTTGGAACTCTGCCATGCAGGCAATTTTGCCCAGTCTCTTTCTTATGGTTGGTCACTTGAACACTGGCGTTAACTGAGGCAGGTGAGGCCTGCAGTTTTTAGATGTTGTTCTGGGTTCTTTTCTGACCTCTTGGATGAGTCGTTGCCGTGCTCTTGGGGTCATTTTTATAGGCCAGTCACTCCTAGGAAGGTTCACCACTGTTCCATGTTTTCTCTGTTTGTGAATAATGGCCCTCACCGTGGTTCGCTGGAGTCCCAAAGCTTTAGAAATGACTTTGTAACCTTGTCCAGAAAGATAGATGTCAATTACTTTGTTACTCGTCTGTTCCTGAATTTCTTTAGATAGCAGCATGATGTCTTCCTTTTTTGGGATCTTTTGGGCTCCTTTGCAAGTGATCTCTTGATTCTAACAGGTCTGCTTTGATAATCATGCCTGGGTGTGGCTGTTGAGATTGCACTCAGCTTTCCAAAAAATGTGATTAACCATTACTTTATGATTTTACAAGGGGAGCAATTACTTTTTCACATAGGGTCATGTAGGTTTGGATAGTTTCTTTCCTTAATAAATAAAATCCATCACTTAAAAACGCTGCATGTTGTATGTTTACTTGGGCTATTTTTGTCTAATATTTAAATTTGTTGTTAATCTGAAAGAATTTAAGTGTAATATGCAAATAGAAATTAGAGGGAAGAGAGGCAAATACTTGTTCACAGCACTGTATGTGTGATCATATTTTCCAAAAAAGTTAATTTTCATATTAAAAAAGCTTTTAAAATAGGTTTTACTTTACCATAAAATATAAAATATCGTCGGTTGCAAGAAGCTTTAGGGGATCTACTTATAATCCAGTTAGATAAATATATCTTTATATAAGTGCATATGTAAAATATATATATATAAAATATAGATTCTGGTTTCGAGAATATCAACTTAAGTGAATCCACTTTTAATTCCCAGGTTACAAGGTGGTCTCAGGTCCTTCATAGCTACTATAACAAGTGTGTGTTCCTGTGTCTGTCAGAGTGTAACACATCCCCCCTCCTTGCCCCTCTTTCATAAGACAGACCCCTCTCAGATCTCTCCTCCTGACTGGTCTTCACGAGTGTACTGATGTGGTAGTGGAAAAAAACTGGGCTAAATACAGTGCACTACACTCCACCCTCGCTCACACCTCAGCCTGGAACAGGCCATGCCAGGAAGTGAGAGCTAACGATAAACACAGACACTTATAGCATTAGAGGGGGACGGCCAGCTGTTACCCTGCACCGCTTTAGGCTCGAACTCGGGGTCTCCTCGTGCCTCAGGCGTCACACACGCGTAGCACATGCCGCTGCTGGTCACGCTGTCGAGGCACTCTTCTCTCTTAACACACACACACACAAGTGCGACTCAGCAGCGCCGACCACTTGCCGCAATTTTGAGGTTGGCGCTTCTACCTACCTTTTCTGCTAGTGGCTATTTCTGTCTGTCCACACTGAAAAAGAGGAAGAGACAGAGAGAAAAGACAGAGACAGAGAGAGAGAGTGAGACCCAGGTTACCCTTCTTTCTGCCCATAAAGCTGAAACAAGTTCTGTTAAACATCAGAGCTATGAGCCCTCGAGAACTGGAGCCCAAGTCATGGCTTTGTTCAGAGCTGAAAATCTACTTAGCGCTTAAATTAGAGTGGTCGTACACACTTTCTCTGGAGCATATTAAATCGCTGTTTGTTATGAGTGACCATAAGCAGCCAATGAGAGTTTATAGTTGTTTCTCAGAGAGAAAAATGGTTTTAAATACAGACGCCAGACAGAGCCAATTACAATCATATTTACGTGATGTCTGATGTGACAATTATAAATACCGATTGTGTAGCAAAATGCGTTAAAAAATCCAAGTCTCAGTGTTGAGCTGTATGGGCTATAGTTACACTACTGGATATATTATTTGTGTAAAATTTTATTTTGTTGAAGCTTCTTTCAAGGTTCCCAAGTATGGCTTAAGAATTACCCCTGTATAAAAACTGTTGTGTTTAAGTTCTTTTTAAGTGAGTGATTATTTGTCATTGTGAACACACCACAGCACAGCACACAGTGCACCACAACTTCGGCATGGCCTGCATTTGACCCATCTGTGAAGGAGCAGTGGGCAGCTTTTGGCAGCGCCTGAGGAGCAGTGCTCGTTGACGTTACCTTGTTCATGAGTACACCAGTGGTACCTTTATCAGTCCAGAACTTGAACCGGCGACCTTCTGATCACAGAGCCAACCCCTAGCCATTACACTACCAACTGCCCCGCAATGGAGAAAACAACTGAATGTTTTTAGTGTGACATTACAATGAATGCAGTGTTACAATGTATGCTGAATTTTAATAATCATACTACTTAAATGACTTTGAATGAATTAGTTTTATCTTTTATTTATTATTTTTCAAAATAGAACAAGTCAAAAATGACACTTTTTAAAAAACACATTTGAGGCTGATCATGCAAATTATTGGTTATGATCATATAAACACATCTGGCTAGTTGTAATTTGCTAGTTTAATTTTGCTTCTTGAAAGCAACCCGAACAAAAAATTGAACTCAGGAGTCAAAATTGAGCAAGCAAAATCTGACATTGAAATTAAACTAATTTGAGACTTGTAAGACTTACAGTTACTTATTGTTGTCTACCAGTTTTTGTAGTCTGTGCATAATGAAGTGGGGAAAAGAGCAAAAGAGTTCTTTCTTTTTAAAAAACACATGTTTGCAATATGTACTTGAAGGTTTAAGTAAGTTGTGATACCTCTAAATATATTCAGTTTAGAAAAATTATGTCACTTATATCTGTCTTTGTGTATAGCCACACACAACTGAAGCCCATACCCAGATAGTTCAAAGTAAAATACTTCATTTTTGACCCTTTGGTTTTGATGTGCTCCGGTGTGTAGGTAATAAGGAATGTGTGTGTGTAAGTGTGTTAGAGCGAGTGTGTGTGTGTCCCACTAGAGGCAGTGGCTTGAGTGTAGGATCGATAACGGCTGTCGCTCTCTTCCATGCTTTATCAACCATATGATCCATTAAAACCAAGCACTCTGCTGGCGTGCTTCTTGTTTCTTCCACACACACTCACACACACAAAGGCGCACAGAGCAGCGCAGGTCCTCTCCTGTCATTCCACACCAGTAGCCGCAATGTATCCCTGAGGAGAGCCGGGGATTCCAATACTGCTCCAAACCCACTGAGCCATACACACTGGCTGCAACAAACACACACCACACACACCAAGCAGTGCATTGAAGGGGATGCCAGACAGTAAAAAACCCAAACCTGCAAGGAATAACCTGGGCTGCCTCCCAAATCTTGCATTCTCCATGCTATACATTCTACATTTACAGTGAAAATGGTGATCATTTGTCATGGACAAATTGTCATTAGAGGCGCACACAACTGTAGGCACCAGAAAAAACCTCTGCATTTGACTGCAGCAGTGGGCAGCTAAAAAGGGCAGCACCCGGAGAGCAGTGTTTGAGGACGGTACCTCAGTGGTAACTTTATCAGACCTGGATTTGAATCTGCAACCTTCTGATCATGGGGCGAACGCCCTACCGTTACGCCAGCAACTGCCCCTTTCCAGAGTAGCTTTCTTTTTTCATTATTACAGGCATCTTGAGGTCGAAGGCCTCACTCGAGCCGTACATTGGTGGGGTTCAAACATCTAATCTTATGAACCACAACACTGTCAATCACGTACACCACTGTTTCCTCCCATGACAACTACACGATGTTCACTTCGGCAAGCAGGATTTCATGTTTGTGCCGTGCAACTGCTTCCTCCTCAGCCGCCTCATAACAAGTAGGGTTGTCATCTAGGTCTGACAAATAAAACGGGACATTTTGCCAACCTTACCAATCACTTTGCCTATAGCGGGAAACACAAGCGACCTATATAACATTCCAGTGTCCACCAGAGGATTGATTTTCCTGGGACGAACCATTAAAGAAGAGCAGTCCAGTAAAACCAAGACGGGTGGCAACCTATTAACAAGGCTGTTTGTGGCGTTTGTGCCTCTGGCGAGTGACATTAAGGTCTGGAATTATTGGAACTGCGTTGGGGAATGATCGCACTGCACCTTTCACTCTCTCAAACCGCTTCAGCTCGCCGGGGACTCAGCCTGCCACTGACGAGGTGAATCACCGGCATGTTGAATCATCCGGCCTGCTAACGAAAAAGTGTGAAGTCTGCTAGCATGATAAGAAGATGACTGGTTTTCAGCTTAGTGTTGTAAGAACGTAACCCATCGTCTGTCATAGGAGAAGGTTGTTATATATCAATAACAATAAAGCTAGCTTGGATTCAGTTGTGAATTTAACATAAATGGCATTTTTAGGAATAAATATACATTTCACAATACAAATATTAATCGATACAAATTAAGAATGTTTTTTTTTTTTTTTTCCAAAAGGATTTATTGATGTGCAAGAGTAGTTCTATCAAAAAAAATACTAAAGCCTATTCGAGTTTTCAGACTTTATATTGAGCATAATGTGCACAGAACACAAAAAGAATGCACCTTCAATACAATATTGTTGTAAATATAAGGGGTACAATTTAAATTATATATGCTTAAACCAATCATGTTTTAAGTTCATTTGTATTTTGTGGTACTTTTTATTTTGATGTACTGGTCATATTTTAGCCAGAGAAACTGGTGCTTGTATGGGTGCGTCATGTCAAGAGTTTGTGTGTCATACTCATTTTTTGTAGCATCCCAAGAAGTATATATGATAAGCAATCAATCTGCTTACTGTAAGTCAACTCTGCTGAAAAAAAGAAAATGAACTATTGCAACTTAATGTTACACAGGTCATGCATTTGAAATTGAGGGACAAATGCTCAAGCAAAATTAAAACAAAATTATTTATAAAGAGTTTGCACATAGTAGCACATCTTTTACTTGATTACATACTTTCAGATTTACTTATTTCAACATACCTCCATGCAGGTGTCTAACACATCAAAATATTTTATAACAATATTTATATTTGATATAAAATCATAATTTATAATTCTATGTTAAACGATACATTAACTTTAATGCTATCAAACTGCCTGGTTTTCAGTGACTTGAATTCCTCAGCTACATACACTCCTGCCTGATCTAAAGAAATTGAAAAAAACTATCCAGCAAAAAATGCACTTAAATCAATGCAAACGACGCTTATCAGGCCCGATGCTATATACTGTTCCGTGTTGTGTATATGCTCAATGTACATGCACCTTGCAGACCGACTTGATAGGAAAGTTTGGCTTACAGAAGTGTTAGAGGAGTGGCTCACACCCCCCCTCCCCCTCCACCCCTTTCTTTCCTGTTTGGTTCAAGTCATATGCCACTTTCCCCCAGTGGAAGAGTCCATTGTTTTCCAGTTTGGGGGTAGTAGAGTGATGTAGTTGTGGATACAACTCTTTCCTAGCATGCAAGCTCATGGCTAACACAGTTAGCATTTCGTGCCGGGTTGCAACTTTAAAAGTGGGGCGTCCTAATATTATCAGCCACGCTAGCCGGGTAACAAGGTACTAAAGGACTCAAAAAACAGCCTTCATTCATTGTCAGTCACATTATCGCAAGAGGTGTAATGGCCCTTTTGTTAATTGCACCCCAAAACCACCAGGTCCACCTGGACGGGTCTTTTTTTGGGGCGTTTGTGACTGGGCACAGTAAAAGATAACAGGCCGAAATGAGGCGAAGAGCAGTGACCTATTTTTAAAAAAAAACGTTTTCCTGTGACTCTTCCTCTGTGGAAATGAGTGTGTGTGTGTGTACTCGTTGGTGGGTGAGCATAAGTGCAAAAGATTGTGTTGCAAAAGACGCTAAGATTAGCTTAAGGGTTGTCACGTGAAAAACCAGAGGCTTGCGAAGCGCAGGACAGATATTTATTGGAAACTTCAGCGTGCAAATCCAGATTTTGCTACTTAATTCGTGTAATGAATGACGGTGTTGTCAGAGAGAGAGAAAGAGAGACAGAGAGTTGGGACTGTCCCACCACACAGGCAGTGGTTAGAGCTCAGGAAATGGTTAAAAGAAAAAAAGGCAAATTCGCAAGAAACGAAAAGAAAGAAAGGGAGCATGCTGCATCGCATTTGACACCGGAATCTGCTGGAGATGTGGCAGGTGTTCACCTGCATGTCCAGTACATGGACGCTCCATTCAAAGTGGGCTAATGTATTAAAAAAAAAAATATCAATGCATTCTATCCAGAGAGACCAATGTAGCAAACGATGTCTACTTAAATGTGAGGTTTTCGCAAAAACAATAGCATAACAATTTACAAATAGTTTTCAATGCAAAATCCCCCATGCTATTTTATTTCGGTGGAATGTTCCTTTAAGTACTAAGCTACCAGAATTGGATAAAATCGCTGGAATATATATGAATGAATGAATGAATGAGCGAATGAATGAAGCGTTCCTTCAAATGCCTCATTCAAACATACGAGTCTTATTGTGATTAAGGGACATCTTAACTTTTACAGTTTTCCCCCTTATATGGAATTTCACCGTGTTACGGTCATACTGAGTGAGATTTTTACTTAAAGTGACAAACACGCTTCTCTGTCCTCTAATATAGATTTATTTTTAAGACATTGTGAATTATTCTGGCCGTGTCAGTCGCAGTTGGGACCAGCGTGGACGGTTGGGGAAACTCAAGCCTAGTTATTCGGGGCATGAATAATGCACAACATACAGTACATGTACAAACACACACACGCACACACAGTAGTGTTGGAGGCTCGCTCCCAGACACACTGGCATGGCAGAACATTAAAGACTTGAGGTTTGTAAGGCGATCTTGAGCGCACCCTACAGGCGTCCCTGTGTGGAGGTCATGGGTGAAGTCGTTCCAGGGTCACTGGCAAAGCCAACAGCATAATTTTTTTTGGTCAATTTTGACAGCATAAAAATGTAAAAAAAAATTTATATATAAACATATGTATATATATATATATGTATACGTATATATATATATAATGTGTGTGTGTGTGTGTGTTTCAAAGTCTACCAGTCTTCTCATTTTAAGCCTTTTTCCCTCTCTACATGCTCTGCAAAAAACATCCACAAACTGGTCGCTTGCCCACATAAAGATCTGCTGAGGCGCACCAAAACTAATTTGAATTTAGCACAACATCCTGTTTGTTTAAGCTTGACATCGGCATGTACGGCTACCTTGAGAAGGAATCTTCACATCCTCGCCCTTAACACCTTAAGTAGGTTCATCCTCCACAAATTAAGATCAGCATTTTGCAGACATGCAAAATATTCTTGAGAACATTCTTGTCTGCTTGTTATCTCACTGCAGGGATTTTTCCCCCTATTCATGTAATATGCATTGCGCTCTTTCTGTTTTACGGTTTTAACGCTTCAGTTCTGTCTGACATCAGTGATGCTCATAATTAAAACAATGGTCACATTAAATTTACACATTTTAAAAAGAAATTTACCAAGGGAGCCTGTGAAAATGGAGTCATGTTGTTGAACACCATTTTCTCAACCAAAGGCCTGGAGTCCACAGTAAGATCTAAACGCAAAGCTCCCAAAGCCGAAATCAAACATATGTATAAAGATTTGTTTTTTGAGTCATGACCAAGTTTTGTGTGTCTGCAGCATAATCTGTCTTTTCACTTAGATCTCAGGACCGATCGGACGAGTTTAACTGCTCATGGTGTAAAGCTGCAGACAGGGACAAATGCCATTGCATAATGCTCAGTGCCAGGTGGAGCCCCATCAGCGCCACACACACACACACACACTTCTGGAATGTGAATTTGCATATCACTTTCTTGCACTGCAAGCTGAGGTTATGCAAATAAACCCCAAACCAGGTTTGGGTCTCTTTTAAACATGCATAAAAATGAATCAGACAGACAGTGACAGACACATCTTGGCGTTTTATTGTACAATTTTACATAAGAATTTGTACAAAGGTTAGCAAAAAAACATACTGCTGCGCTGAGAAAAAGGGGGGGAAAAAAACAAAAGTATGTAGTGGGCGAGTGAACTCTGTTGGGACGTGGGAGGTGTGAAAACCTTGAAACGGTTTTTAAAAAGAAATGAAAATGGGGTCAGAGGGTCAGAGGTTTGGTCCAATGGCTTAAGTCTTGACGCATTTGGAAGTCGGGTACATGGGGTTCAGGAGGTCATCGGGTTCAGGAGCGAGTGTATTTCCCCCAGATGTGAAGCATGAAGACAGACGCAATGAAGAGGAGGCTCATCACCAGCACAGGCACCGGCCCACTAGGAAGAAGGCAGGGAGGTTGTTAGTGTGGTGTTTCATGTCAAACCTCAACTGAACAGTCTATGTTGACAGATTGACCCCTAGTGGTGAACTGCTACACTATGCTACAAATCCCACCGGTCAACTTACATATTGGCTGCACTCGAGAGAGTCAAGATCCTTTTTTGTTACATACAAAGTTATATCACATATAGTGAAATAGATTTATTCCAGAATTAATTCAGAATTGAATAAAAGAAACTATATCTAAAAAGGTCATCAGAAGGAATAACTGAATACGTTTTCCCATTGGATTTAGCATTTTATGCTGACACTTTGCTACAAAATAACCTCAAATCATTGTAGAAAGACTTATGGTCGTAGTAGAGGTAGGACACTTGACTACAGTCTAAGAGATTAGACTGTAGTCAAGTAAATTTCATAAACATCAAATATTAAAATATGTCCCCCAAAACAGACATTAAGGCTATAAACAATAACTGACAAAAATACCAAATACTGAAAACCTACAATATTATTTTCCCCTTTAAAAATTGATAAATTGTTTACCCTAATGAGCTACCCATTCTTGAACTTTAGCCAAGAAGCAATAATTCTGGGTAAACTGTTGGCAAGTTTACCTTTCGTATATAGACATACCACTTGTGTTTTTAGGCATTTTTTGCTTGTCTCAGTTGGACAACTACTGTAGACGTTCTTCCATTTTAATAACTTTTACTTTTTGTGCTTGTTGTACATCAAAGATTTATGTTCAGTGATTATCTGGCTGCACATAAAGTTGCAAGATTTTCATGACTGACAGCTTTTGGTCGATCTGCATTTCCTTCCCATGGGCCAATCAGAGCCACTCGGCCTGATCACGTGACACAGGGGAGGGGTAATTAGGATAATAAATGCCGGTGAGTGGCATAGCACTAACGAGCAGAGCGGCTAACGAGGGGCTTTATTAAAGTAGGAACTGACCATCCCCTGGGTCACTAGGCAGCCACGTAACCATGCCGACTGAAGGCCCACCCCCAGGCTTTAATTGATGTGACCTTTTCAGACAGAACTTTAATTAAGCTCCCCAACCCAAACACACATACACACGCCTTAACCCAAAGAAACTCCAGACAGATTCACTCACTAAGACCGCACTTGTGCAATCTGAAAGTGATCATTCTAAGAGGAGCTAAGCTATAAGATATTTAAGCTAATTTATGATATTTCTTTACTTTCACAAAATGATTTAAATCCAAAATCAACTATTTCATACTACAGCTACTCTTTTATTTGCTCATGTTTGTGAATTCTTTTTTTTTACTTTCTACTAGAGCTGGGCGATATGAACAAAAACATCACGATATTTTTTGTCATATTGATCGATTTCGATACTTGTCATTTTGAGTTTTTTTATATTCTTATACAGACTGCATGAACAAGTTAAAATAATCAAACAATATTAAACAAATAAGATTTATTTTCAACAAATTTTTACTTAAAGCGCTCTGAGCACTGCGGCAAAAACAGTCTCCACCGACATCGGATTTGGTTTAAAAATAGCCGTTGCCAAAGAACGGCAAAAGAGAGCCGTCAACACCTCACTTCCAGAGCGCTTTCTCGGTGCTTGTTGTTGCTAAGTTATGAAAAAGTCTCATCGGGTACTTTCACATTCGTATTTTATTTTTTTACCAGTCGGTCGTAGTTAAGGCCTTTGTTGTCAAAGCGGCCGCCGTAACTATAAAGCGCTGCGGGAAACCCTGCATTTTCATCCCCTTCTTCACTCACCGCAGTGTCCTGGTTGCCTCGTTACATCATGTCTTAGGGCCGCGATATACTTAACGCTACGTGACGGGCGCGCTTGTGTACTGACTATACTTGCGCGCATACTTTTTGTTAATCTTGAGGACTCCAACAGGTGACAGTGTACACTATAAAAGCGTCCAGTCTGCAGTTAAGTGACAGAAGAATAGGAAGAAGTAGGAAGCGACAGTGCGAGAAAACATTTTGCCGTGAAATGAGGGAAGAAAAATACAAATTATATGCATTCGGATGTTACAAAGGTGAAAAAAAGACGGCGAAACCGTTCAGCCATGTTGATGGTAAACTGATGCTGACGTCACGCGGCAAAACCTGAACGCACTGCCACCCCAATTTTTGCTGGTACTGCAACTCTCGTAAATTTATGACGACATGCTCAGCGGATGCGTCAAGAGAACGCGTGGCAACCATGAGGCGTGCGCGTGAGCGCTCTGAGCGTGAAGTATATCTCGGCACGCGACCACTTTGCTAATGTTTATCACGCGGCTTCTTCCTGTACTATGGGCAAATTTGCACCACTGGCCAGGATTGGATGTTGTGCTGGCGTTATGCCAAACTACGTGATTGGCCAAATTGTCTATCTCAATGCGCTGTCGCATAGTGGGCAAACAATTGTGATCGAATCTTATAGCTTACGTTTATCATCACATTTTCTTGATAAAATATCGAGATCGTTTTATCGCCCAGCACTACTTTCTACTGGCATTTTTTGCTAGAAAAGGTAAAGTGTTTGATTGCATTTGCTCTGGATCTTATTTGCACATCTCCCTCCAACAGTTTTCCTCAAATCTTCATGGTGTAACAGACTCCAGCTCCTGAGCAGGTGTCTTTCCTCATCATAGGACAACATAATGATTAACAGGCTACACTACAATCATGTTCACAAAAAAAAACAAGTGCTGATAAACCTCATACAGAAGTACTCCTACTATTAAGTCTATAGTAGTGCATAGGCACACCATATGTGTTGTGTTCTGTCTCTCTCTTACAATCACAGAGAGATAGAAAGATTAGGGAGGGTTGGGGGTTGGGCAATCGTCGGCAGGAGAGAGATCAAATAAAAACGAAGGGTGAGCCCAAGAGGCCAATTTCCTGTCGTTAAAATTTCATGTTTATCCTCATAAATGCTAAACCACCCAGAACTCCCGGCCCCTCCCTCACATGTCACTTCCTGTTGAGCTGGGGAGATGAATTAAAAATGAGGGGCTGTGTGTATGTGTGCGTGCCCTCAGCAGATTAAGCGTCTCTATTCATTTATTCATTACTGCAGCCTATGAAAACAGATCAGTAATTAGTTACAGTACACATGGCCAGGACTTCATGGCCGTGCCAGATCAGAGTTCAGAAGTCATCTTTTTTGCTCACACAACAAACCCAGTTTTGATAACTTGTGCCCAAAACAGGAGCGTGTGTAGTAACGAAATAGACAAATCCAGACAAAAAGAAACATCAGCCACCATATTTATAGGCAAATGATTCACTTTGTGAACTTTTACTCAAGACTGTTCCACATAGTTTGTGTATTTCTGTTTTCATATCTAAAACATATGTTAAGGTGAACAAGGCCTAAAATAAAATTAAATTAGTTCTCTGACCTTAAGGGTTAATAAAAAGAATTTTCCTGTCCTTTTCATATCACAGTAAACCCTGAGACTACGCCACCAAGTCTCTTAAAATCATATTATAGTTAATTCTAGACATATTTTGAAAGCCTGAAATAGTAATCCTTGTTTTGTGTTGAGGGAAAATGGTTACTTGATCAAGGATATAGGTAATTTGGTCATAGTTTGCTTTAGTCTTTTTTGTGTGCGTGTGTGTTAACACTCACACTTTGAGTCCTGGTGAGTCCTCAGTGTAGAAGCGCCACATGCCACCTGTGCCCGCTGAGGTAGTTGCTCTCCCTGCTGACCGTGTGCCACTGCCTGTTGTTTTCCTATAAGACAACACATCATACAATTATTACAAGCAGCAGAAAAGAATAAGTACTGCACATATTTAGTGCCCTTCACTGAGATAATGTTTCTCCACTACAACCAGTACTAGTGCGCAGTTCCACCTGGATGATGCCACAGCAACTGTTTAGCACCAGTACAGTCACCACACATTAGTTCAGACAGTGAAGGGACAGGAGAGAATTCACCAGTTAGACATAGCATAGGATTAGGAGGCCAGATTTGCAAGGGTCATGATCTGTCATTTTAGCAGGACATCAAGGTTCAAGAATGATTATTTAGTACCATGTCCAGAGCTCTTTTATGTCAAGAATTAAAACCTCATGTACTGGCTAAGGCTTCAGATGTATTCCCCATGTGTAAACTAGAGCTACCGGCCCTAGTCACAGCTGACAGTCATAAAGAAGTTATCTTTGATCATCTATCTTTATCTGCATGATCAAACTTCTCTTGACTATGCATATGATGAAATCAGTTAATTTGATTAAAAACACACTGCTGTGATCAAGGTCGTTGATCTTGACCCAATCAAAATTGCAAGTATGTAATCATCAGCTATGCTTTCTACTGTACAACAAATTTCCAGTTACACGGGAGGCCTGTGTCAGTCACATGAGTATGGTGGGGTTTGAAACCAAGATTGAAGGAAAAAACAACAAAAAAACAGCAGCAGACGTGGACAGTTCTGCATTGATGCAGAGGCAGACCATAATCAATTATATTGAGGCTTAACTGAAACTAAGGCTACCATGTTGCACTTGAGTACTATGCATACACTGTGAGTCAAAAAGAGACAACAAAGATTACCATATAGCCCACTACACCTTAGATGTGTAGCTACGATACCTTGCAAAACCCCTAAATTGTCAAAAATCGTCTGAAGCAATGAAGCATCAATAATGTGGTCAACCTGTGGCATCTCTTATGTTGTTTCTGTGTGAAAGGGAAGCATTTTGAAAATTCATTGTCACTTGCAATTGCAAAAACAGATTATTATTGAATTTGGCTAGAAACTGACAAATTTATTGTTCACTGCCTAAGTTGTTATGCATCATTAATATGAAAATAATTTGAAAAACGGTTCACAAATGCCAAATTATGGAATAAGGTGGAAATGTTCTTTGGGTATGGTGGCAGTGCAGTGGTCTAAGACACTGAAACCCTGTGTTGGTGATTGTAAGATTGAGGGCTTGAATTTCTGGAGCCATCATTAGGTCTCTGAGCAAGGCCCTTAACCTAAAGTTGCTCCAGGGAGACTGTGCCTATAAATGGAATCTGCTTGTAACTGTAAATGTCCCTTTATGATTCATAGTGTATACAATTTACAATAAGTAAAACGGAGCCTGATGGTCTCTGCAAAATAAATAAAAGCAGCTTTGAGTTGATGGTTGATAATCATGGAGAATCACTTCCATGCTGAAACACTGATGTGAGAGGTCCACCTGGCTACAGATCTCACCTCTGTCTGACCGTGGATCCGGCTGCACGGGGGGCCACAGTCTTGCTGGGAGAGCGACTGGAGGCACCTACGTTAGTGGCTGTGGCTGCAGGTCCAGGCTAAGAGAGGAAAAACAGAATAAAAATTATCAGTGCAATCAGAATCAGTTTTATGAGCTACAACTAACACTTACAATCTAACTTTTTGACAATACAAACAAAAGAAAATACATAGACATCTAATATATATATAAATAAAACACACACACGGCTGTGGATTACAGTTTCAGAGTGTGGTTATGTTACTGCCATGTAACCATGTAACTGAGTAAGACCAGAGAGAAAAAGAAAAAGCATTACATTATTAATATAAATATAAGAAGGAAGGAAAGATAAAGGTGTTAAAAAGTCGAGCATACTAAGGAGCAGCAGTGTAAAAATGTTTCAAATCGAGTCAAGAAACCACTAAAATCAGTTCTAATAGTCCAATAACTAAAAAGCCACGTATGCAAAGCACTGGGACACGGACTGAATGACCACCGCATGAGCAGAAGCCACATAAATGCCGATAAGCAATTCTGCTGGTATAAATAATGAAGTTAAATTAATCTTCAAAAATCATTAAGTGAAAAGCAGAGATAACTGACGATAGAAGAGGAAGGCGGTAAGTAACGTTAGGCGTTTGGAGATACTGCTCCCGGAGGCTGGCTATAGCTCTCAAATCACTTTATAAACTCGCACAAAAGCGTTTTTGCAAACTTAAGACACTCTTAAACAAAAGTATATCATTACAGTCGTCTTACCATGTTGTTTCGAAGTTTTCAGACGGATCTGGAAGTAAAACTGGAACAGGAGCCTCCAAACGTCTGTATGAAAAGCGACGCTGCAGAAACCAGAAGGCGCTTTTGCGATGACGAGTCGCCGTAAAGGCCACGACTGCACAAGTTAGGGCCCTTTTAGTCGCCCCTCATATTGCCTGTCTCACACAGCAAAGCAAACAAATGGCTTAACTGCCTTTTTAAATTTTATGCTATGAGTGTATTAAGACTTTAAATATGTTCAGTTTGAACATTTGTCTTTTCTCTTGGAGTGCATTATTGTACGCGTTTTTGTAATCATTACACGCAGGCAAAAACAAAGCGTACAGGCTAGGATGCGATGACGTGCCGTAAATGTCGCCTGGAGGACATTTTGGCTCAGCGGGTGTGCAGTTTCCGTTTTTCACAAGTTTGTAGCAGTAAACTGCGTTACTGATATTAGCTTGAGCCATTATGGCTGAAACACAGCAAGTCGCCTAATACGCTCATTGAAGGTAAGCGTGGTGTGTTGTAAACATATTAAAACATTGCGGGTTGGTTTGTCGTAACGGCTGGAGAAATGTGAATAGGACCAGTTTTTCGAAAAACTAAACGTCCACTTTTCGTTACAGTTATGACATACTAATATGGGATTATATTTTGTGATTTTAGAAGTATTTATGTTGATTTCATTGGGCGTCACTAGACCGCTTCTACTGGAGCTTGTACATGTGTGGGATGTATTATAAAGGGTGTAAATCACAAGTTTCATCACGACACGATATTATATCGATTCAGTGGACAACGATTCTGTGTCTGTCGAAACTGCTACGATACGATTTCGATTCAGTTCAGTTCAGGAGCATCGATATGAGACAATACCATATTATGATTTAATACAATCACTTCCATTTATATCAAATAGGCAAGGCAAGTTTATTTATAGAGCACATTATCATACACAAGGGTCATTGAATGTGCTTTACAGAAACAATGTTAAAATTAAAGCTAAAAAGAAAAAGTAATAAGAAAAGAAATAAAAATAAAGATAAAAAAATAAAACGATTAAAAGTGCTCTAAAATATTTTTTAAATCAGGCACAGTCAACAGCTCAGCACTCAAGTGTGGGAAAAACAACAGAGAAAAGTGCCGTTTTTAGCATCCGTTTAAAACTTGTCGCAGTTGGGGCAGATCTAAACCTTGTTTCTTAGATTCTTAGTTCTGGTTAGAACTCTGGCAGCTGCATTTTGAATGAGCTGGAGCTGTCTAATGGACTTTTTAGGGACCGCAGTGAGAAGAGCATTGCAGTAATCAACCCTGCAGGAGATAAAGGCATGTATAAGTTTTTGAAGGTCTTGATGGGACACAAAGTCTCTGACTTTAGCTATGTTTTTAAGATTCCAGAATGCTGACTTGAATGCTCGACTGATATCGACTTAATATGTTCACTGAAGTCAAGATCTCCGTATAGAATAAAAATATATCTCATGTTCAGTATAAAGCTATGACCTTGTTCATAATTGAATCAATGTAGATTGATGTATTGATGTATTACCCCTCTAGTCTCACAATCAGCTTCCAATGACAATATAATTTATTTGGCAAGTGCATTCATTTAGGTTGATAATCTGAAACACAAGGGGGAACAAGTGAAAGCTTTTCTCTTACAGAGTGTTTAAGCCCCTGACCAAGACCTTCAAAACAAAGTTGCCTCAGGAAGACCCCGTAATTAGGAAGTATGAGTTACTCTCAACAGAAATCTCCAGTGTTTTAAAATGAGCTTTTCTACCTATATGCTACTGAGAAAAGCAGTTAAATTGGCAACCTCACTAATTTTAGTTAATGGTAACATGATGCGATAAAAGTAAGGTTTTTAAAAAACGTGAAATCAGTGAACTATGTTAACTAAAACATTATTGAATAACCCCTGTAGATGGATATAAGGATACTCTCTTGAGCGAGGCAGAGTCAAGGAAGCGCTAAGGAGAGGTGAGGATGAACGTGGTAAGATTTGGCTGTACCTGCAAGGGGTGTAGTTGATAGGATTGCTATTATTTGGACGTTGCTGCTGCAAAGAGCCAGGAGCGGAGTGCTTGAGGAGGAGAAGACTGAGGAGGAGAGACTGAGGTGGATGACACAAAGCAAACAAGTGGAGAAAGGCACACAAGAGACAGGAGAGACCACACCATAGATATGACACTGAGGGAGCAGTTATTGTCATACATTCATTCATTTATTATCCAAACCGCTTAATCCGCTTAAAAATGGGGTCGCACGGGGAACGGAGACCTATCCCAGGAACTATGGGCACAAGGCGGGGACCAACCCTGGGCAGGCGCCAACCCACTGTAGGGCACACACTCATACAATGACACTCCCATTCACACTTTACAGGGCCAGTTTAGATCCTTCAATTAACCTATATTGCATACTTTTGGACTGTGGGAGGAAACCAGAGCACCCGGAGGAAACCCACACAAATACGGGAAGAGCATGCAAACTCCACACAAAAAGGCCCTATGGCTGACCTGGGATCGAACCCAGGACCATCTCGCTGTAAGGCAGCAGTGCTAATCACCGTGCCACTGTGCCACCTACAGTCATATTTATTTTAATTACATTGTTATATTAATTAGTCATTAGTAATTTAGTAATTACATATTAGTTAGTCTTGTACAATTATATAGAGTTCCATGATATGAATGCTATTTTTAATGCATTACTTAAAAGCAAAACTACAACAGTTTATTAATTCAACAGGTTTTAGCAATTGTCGTTTGTATTGTCTTAATTTATTGAAGCAGTACACAAATATGCACATTAACACAAGAAGCCTATATACATATTAATGCATGAAACTAAAGCCAGATAATTGTCTTTCATGCATTAATGTTTATATGTGTTGGACAGGAAAGAAAATACCAACGCATATTTGATATTGACATTTGGTAAAATGTTGTCTTTTGAATGTTGAATCATATTATCAAGCCCTTTTTTCTTTAAACTATTTGCTTCAATAGGATCATGGCAGTAATAATTAGCTAAGCAAGAGTGGGGGGAATGTGCCCCAGTAGATTATGATGTCTAGCAATGCTCCTGCTTGATAGTGACATAATCACTATTTTTATTGTGTCTGATACTACATACAATAGAGACATTATAAGATTCTTCCAGTGGCAGAATTCTTAGAATTGGGCTTAAGAATTTGTGGTGTTTTCAGCAGCAGTATGGTGCGGGTGGTGTTCCTGCACCCTGATTTGGGCATAGGCGGAGCGGAGCGCCTGGTGGTGGACGCCGCCGTGGCGCTGGTCACCCGCGGCTGCAGCGTTCAGATCTGGACAGCGCACTACGACCCCAAGCACTGCTTCTCCGAGACACTGTCACCAGACCTGTCTGTGGTGTGTGTAGGCGACTGGTTGCCCACCAGCGTATGTGGCTACTTCCACGCGCTCTGTGCCTACATCCGGATGATATACGTTGCATTCTACCTGGTGTTTCTCAGCGGAGAGGAGTTTGATGTCGTCTTTTGCGACCAGGTAATTAAAAACCTCGTCTGTGTATATATGTATCTTTTTTTGTAAATGTGAAATGATAAATACAACTTGCAAAAATGTGACATCCAATTTAGGTCTCGGCCTGCATTCCCGTCTTGCGCCTGGCGCGTCACCGGAAGAAAGTGCTTTTCTACTGCCATTTCCCCGACCAGCTGCTGACGCAGCGGCGCTCGCTGCTAAAGCGTCTCTACCGCGCTCCCCTCGACCGCCTGGAGGAGCTCACTACCGGCATGGCGGACCGCGTCGTGGTCAACAGCAAATTCACGGCCAGCGTCTTCAAGCAGACTTTCCCCAACCTGGCTGGAGTCCGCACCGACATCTTGTACCCTTCTTTGAACTTTTCAGCTTTCGATGTGGACGCTGGAGGCCTTGATGGCCTGCTCCCGGAGGGTCGGGACCTCCTCTTTCTATCAATCAATCGCTACGAGCGCAAGAAGAACTTGCCCCTGGCGTTGCAGGCGTTAGCAGCACTCAGGCCCCGCGTCCCGGCTGCACGTTGGGTGCGAGTGCACTTGGTGATGGCAGGGGGCTACGACGAACGCGTTGCCGAGAATGTTGAACACTATGAGGAGCTGCGCTCACTGGCAGTCTCCTTGGGCCTGGAGGAGAACATCACCTTCCTGCGATCCTTTTCTGATCACCAAAAAGTGGCGCTGCTCCTTGCTAGCATTTGTGTTCTCTACACACCCAGCAATGAGCATTTTGGCATTGTGCCCATTGAGGCCATGTACGCCCGTTGCCCAGTCATTGCTGTTGCCTCCGGCGGGCCGCTGGAGTCCGTGGTGCATGGAGAGACCGGCTTTCTCTGCCAACCGACTCCCGAGAGCTTCTCCCAAGAGATGGAACGCTTTGTGGCCGACCCGGGCCTCAAGGGGCATATGGGGCAAGCTGGCAGGGATCGGGTGCTCAAGAACTTCTCGCTACAGGCCTTCACCGACCAGCTTTATGGCTACATACGCAGCCTGGCTGAGTGAAAAAGAAATTCCACAGCGCCGGTTGCCATGGAGGGACCGGCGCAAGAATCTGATCTCTAATTAAAGAAAAGAGCAGCGAACATGGAGGAAGTTAACCTGTCTAGGACTGGGGCCGGAGGGACAATACAGGCAGCGGTCCGGCAGGGTGGAATGTAGCAAGCCAGCCAGCCTCAGAGGTTAATGAATTACTGTTTGCTGGCTACATTGATCGTGTATATGTCTTCTTGGGGCTTGAGTGTGTATGAGTGTGTGTTTGTGTGCGCCTGTCATCTGTGGACCATTAGAGACTTTCCGGGGCACAAATCGATGGAGAGTTTTTCCTGTCCCCTGCTCCATTATGAAGCATCTCTGGCCTTTGTTGGCTTATAACGATAGTGGTGGATGTTTAGTTATTTGAGTCACAGGCTGGAGGAGTTCACAAGTTAGTTAACGGGAAGGTAGAAGTTCCCTTCTGGACATAAGAGGCACCATTCTGTACTGCTTTTGCAGTTATTTTGAACCATCTCGTCTTTCCTTTATAGATCCTATTGATATGAACCTGAGGTCATTGTTAAAGGAGATGATGCACATTGTATTGTTTGGACATGCTTTTAGAGGAATTTATAGATTTTTAAAAACATACAGTCTCTTTTTCTGTTATACTCTCTTGCTTTCTTTTTGCCCAATATTATTTGATAAAATTAAGAGCTGCAAAAAAGCTTGACTGTTAAGATTTCTACTGAAACCCCATGCTTTTGTTGTCATAAATTATGTCTGATTAAAAAGAAATCATCATGGTAATGTTTTGCTGCATATAGAGCATTAAATCTAGGAATGTCGGTGTAGTCCATTAATTAAAAATAATGTAAACACTATGCTGAATCACTTCAAGTGTAGTAATCCGTTTTGTACTGCATGCTGTGAAAATTGATCAGTATGCCATGTTAACATACTTATTGCAGTTTTTCTGCTTAAAACAATTTAGGCAAACTTTTATGAATTTCATACCATACAGGAACTGTCTGTATTTAAACACAAATATATTGTGGTTCTTTCAGATATATTTGTGGTTTCTTTCATTAGGATAATAACATAGAATGTATAGTTCTAAGTGAAACATTGAACAGTGATTTCTTGCAGAGAGCAAAACAGAAGGGTAATATTAGACTTAAAATAGTTGAACTAATTAGTATATAAAATTTGATTTTACTTGAAACATTAAGGCAGCAATTGAAGTTGAACCAGATGTAATTCTTACAGTGTACTTACAGCAAAAGAAGTCTTGTTATAAGTCTTTCTGGAAACTTCTTATTCGGGGGGAAAAAAAACGCTGCTACTGGCACTGTGGCCAAGACGAACGGCTGCGGCCCACAATGCATTTTTGGGAAAGATTAAAAGACCCAGGTTAAATATTCCACACCCAGGATTCATTACGTAGGCTTTAAGCAGCCAGGTATTTAATTCCGTAAGAGACGGTCAGATGTATCGCCGCTTTAGCCGGGCATCCGTTTTGTTGGCAGTTCCAGAGCAGCCTTTGCTGTGTTTGCTCATTAACACGCGACGCATTAAACATGAAGAGCTTATTTTAACTGGGGCGCTGATTGGGTCTTAATCATGTACCCTAAGAGAGGGGCTTATGGGCTGCAAGAGGGCGTAAATCAAACCTGGCAATATCCAGGTCAGGCTGGATAACCTTGAGAGCATTTGAGGTTAAAGCACTCCGCCGTGCTCTCGCTCTTTCCCTGTTGAGTGCAAGACTCTTTCTGAAAATGCAGAATGGCTGCAGAATACTGTTGCAGTACAGCATCTCATGTTTCTTCTGTGACACCATTTGACATACCATATGTGGAGCCTTGCACTCATGCTTAAACGTATTGAGAACTTTTTGTGGAGTTGGCCATCCCATACTGTATATCTCTCATATATGGCGTGGTGCAGTTGTCTACGTGACTGGAACCTATGGTATGTTGGTGACTCTAAGAATTTGGGGTTCAAATCCCAGCAGTGCCTAAAACTACCACTGACCAAGACCCTTTTCCTGTAGTTGCTCCAGAGAGAGTGTCCCTGTAATTAGCTTTTGATAAGAGCATCTAATAAATCTAATAAAGATAGCAGAGAGTGGGGCAGCTGGTGGTGTAATGGTAGGGTGTTTGCCCTGTGATCAGAAGGTCGCAGGTTTGATTCCAGGGCCAGTAAAATTACCACTGAGGTACTGTCCCTGAGCACTGCTCCCCGGGCGCTTGTTAGCTGCCCACTGCTCCTTTACAGATGGGTTAAATGCAGAAGTTGCGTTTCGTTGTGGTATACTGTGTGCTGTGCTGTGTTCACAATGACAATCACTCACATTTAAACATTTAAAAAATATGAGCAAATGTGACACAAATCCTATATTAAGTGGCTCATGCTTTGTAAATTACAATACAAACTATTCAAGTTATGTTAGTTAAAAAATATTTAAAGATTTAGGTTGGGCCCCTTATGAAAAGACATCGAATGTTACTTATCGGTATATTTATGACCGGTATCGTAAGCTAACAGTGACTGGTATAAAATGACTCAGGAGTTCCACTAGCAGGCGGCACAACCCAACTCAAGATCATTTAAGCCTCCAAACGTCAGCCTATCCAGCTGTGTGTGACGCATTACGTCAAATATGATATTCTGATTAATTATGAGACGGATACAATTGTATCTGGAGCAATGCAAAGGTTTGGCATCTTAAAAATAACTACTTACACCAAACACAGCTAGTTGCTACTGGCCAATAGCATATAAATCTGATATGCCAACGTGAAGACGACGTCAACACAACACCCAGTATCCATACGTGAGTAGCGTTGCCACCTGTCTCGGCTTTACCGGGAATGTCCTTCTTTTTAATGGTCTGTCCCGGGGTAAAAATCACTCTCCCAGAACACTGACTGTCTTGGTCAGATGCTTTATAATCAGTGTGGTTGGCCGGGTTGGCGAAATGTCCAGGTTTTTGTCAGACCTAGGTGGCAACCCTGTCCGTGCGCGAACTTTTCTGACTAATGTTTCATAATTTGTTATGTGAGACATTTGTGCATGAAGTGACGTGTGCTTAAAATGGACATTTGCAACTTGCAAATATAGGATTGGGAACTAAAAATTGGTTACACAAAAAACTGCCTACACGTATGTGAGCCCAAGTGTTACCCTCAGGTAGGATCTAGTATTTTTTAAAGGATCCACTCTGCAATTCCGAAAATATTTTTATTTCCACACAACAGAGTTTTCTAAAGCCACTTTAAACCTACCTTAAATTTAGACATTTGCAGGTTTTATTTGTTTTTTGCTAAACATGAAAGAGCGAAAAAGCTTATAAGTGGCATAATTCGCTGTACCTATAAAGTGTTATTTACATTGCTTCATATTCAAAATTTATTTGGTTAGCCAATATAGTCACATTTGTACTTTTGTTCTGTAGTGAATCTACTGTGCTGAGTTTAGCTTAAAAGCCATCAGAAACCCATGATCTCTAAACTTACTATATTATCATATAGCTAATATAGACGTCATAAGCTTCAGTAAATACTTTTTTAAGCAAATATTAGCCTAGATATGTTGTGGAAAATAACTTAATATTTTAGTGTTTGTTACCTTCGCATTAATAGTTGCTCTGCATCTTTAAGTCTAGATATTTTGTCTTAACACTTACTAAATACTTTTGATTCAGTCTAGCTAATATGGGATGCCCTCTCAAGGTTTTATTCATGTTCATGTGCAATAGCATATCATTTGTGGCCGTTCACATTCATAACTCATTATGTTAAAGGAATATCTATCCTCTCTCTCTCTCTCTCTCTCTCTCTCTCCATTTCTCTCTCTCTCGCTTTCTGAAACTCTCACACAGAAGCATAGCTCATCAGTGCCTCGTATAACAGATTAGCCTTGAACAATTTGTATTCATGGTTCACCGTTTAGTGTTTTCTCACGTGAAATACACTAACAAATTATGTATTTCAAATTTTACAGCTTCTATAAAATATTCTGCCGCATTAGCATATTTCCGGCTGGGGTAATTGGTGTAGTGTGAGGAGTGAGTTTGATTTACATTTCTAGTATAAAACAATCTCGCCGGGGTGTTTTAATAAAGCAATCAGTAATACATCACTGCACCATGTTATGAGCAGAATGATAGACCAATAAAAGCAGATATTTATCACCATGAATAAAGGAAGGAAGCACAGCACATTCCGAGGGACGCTCCTTTGAGATAAAAGAGTTTTAAGATGACTTTACATATACACAAGGGATTGGTTGATTTACACAAGTTTACACAATACACAATAGGTTAAGGATGTTCAACAAGGATGAAGTGCATTTGCAAAATGTGTACTGATAGAGATGATAGTTTGAGTGTCAGATTTTGTTTGTCTGTGAGGGTATGTGCACTATATACCATTCTGAGAACTCAGTCTACCCATTGTTTTAAAAAGCTCAAAACAGGACAGAAAAATTACCCCAAACGATGAACAAGGAAAGGTAAATTTCCTTATATTTGGTCACCACAACATGAAATTTCTGTTTTAAAAAAAAGCTGCATAACATTTTTGCTTGGATTCTGACAATACATGTAGCTCACAATTTATTTTTCATGCGATCTAGGCAATAAAAAGCTTATCTCAAAATCATGAACTATTTTTTCTTGAGGTCTTGACATAACCAAAGTTGTTAGCTCAAGAACATGACTTATTTGACATAACAGGTTTAGTATATTAGCAATACATTATCATCATGGATGGACACATCCAATATTACTTTGATCATGGAGTATCCTAAGTGGAAGCAAGGTTTGAGGCTAGGTATGGATATATCTGAGTCAATGGAATACCTCAAAAAGAATGATGTGTGTGTGTGTGTGTGAAAGCAGATGTTCAAACTAACAAAACTGATGTAATGTCCTGTACTTAAATGTAAAGCGACCCTCATTGTCACATCATCGACATCGATTTTATTTAGTTTCAGTCCAGGTGATTTTGCTCGAGGATGAGCAGATCATCCTGTCACTTCCTGCTGCGACGCTAAGTGTGTGTGTGACAGAAGTGGGGTGACTGCTGGTGTGGCTGATTGCTCACGGTGATTCTGGCAGCCTTCCAGCCCTCAGCCGACCCCTAATCAACAAGCTGTCAGTCAGATGTGGTGAGCGACGCCCGGCGTTTTTCCTGCACGCCTGGGACCCCCGATTAGACTCTGTGCTCCCCCATACTCACCATCATCCCCCTCAGGCTTGGGCCCGCTATGAGCCAACGATGCGCTCCTGCTCGTTTCTGCAAAGCAGAAATTTCACACAGTCCACTAACATGCCCCCATCCTCCAACTTAACACACACACACACACAAACCACAGGTGCTGTGATAATGGCAAGATGAGAATGTACCCGCAACTGAGATTCATGTGTGTGTGTGTGTGTTTTTACTCTATATTATTTTTGGTGTAATAAACCCCATTAAAAAACCTAAACTTTGTCAAAAACCATGTATTAGCCTTTTTATAACATGTATAACCTGTATTAGAATTTTTTTAGAAATTAAGTTTTATTTTTGCTGATCACAGGGCCATCTTCCTAGACTGTTACACTACCAACTGCATCAAAAAAGGTACTTTACTAAACTATTAGAAATAAAGCTTCCATGCATAACAATTTCATTTTACAAAATTGTAGCACTGCAGTTAAGATTAAGGTTGGGATTACAGTTAATATCAGGATCGGGTTGGAGGTAGGCCTATAGATTAGTGTGTGTGGGTGTGTTTTGGCCATACAACATTTTAAAATGACGTATTTTAAAACTTGCATTAGATTTTATTATTTTATATTTATATGCATTTGTATTCATCCAGTTGTATTTCTTACAAAAAATGAATGCTAACAACAATTTTGGCATTAGAGATAAAATTAGGGTTGGGATTAAAGTTAGGCAGCAGTGACTAGGATTGCAGTCAGAGGTAGGCCTGGCCTAGGAGAATTTCAGCCTGTCTCTGATGAAGATGTACAAAGAAATGTAGCGTGTTTATATGTGTGTATGAATGTGTGTCTTGAGGGCAGTGTAATCAGTAAGAACAATGGTTTAGCGGCTGGCGGGGTGTCTGTGGTGCCAGCGAGCTCTCGGCCCAGCTGGAAGGAGGATCTCACCTGAGGAGGGGGTCGCGTCAATCAGCCCCTACCGTCCCTCCCCCGCGTTCCCCCTGACATCCCTCCACCTCCTCTTATTTACCCCCTGACAAAAGCAAGCGGGTGTGTGGGGGGCGCCATGGCAGAATAGATTGAGCTGTCAGATGAGTTGCTGGGAAGGAAGATTAATAACCGGCACAAACAATAACGTTGCCGCCGTCGGCATAAATATGCTAATGTCCGTTATCAATACAGCGGCGTAATGGAAGCACAGGAATTACAGAGACGGCAAGCGAGAGGGCAGCGGGCCGAGGCGTTCTTTCACAACGCTGGCCGATAAACACACACACACACACTTCAGTCTATGACCTCTTTGGTATGACAGCACTTAATTGTGTCTGCGTGTGTGTGTGAGTAAGAGAGGGAGAGAGATTGGAGAGGCCGAAGGAATGTTGATGCCAGCCGTTTAATTAAGAGGCGACAGTGTGGGCTGTTGAGCTCGGAGCGGGTGCAGAGAGATAATGTGCTCCAATGATTTTTATTAGTAATCGAGCATCTGCTTCCAAAGCACACAAGTGCTCGTAACTTAGCAAACTGGTAAGCTTAAAGAGTGTGTGTGCCGTGAGAGAGAGATGCAGACTTCACATGTCCCTACTTGTTGGAACTCTTCACAGGCTCTTGACTTGGTGAATGCCTAGACTCTCTAGAATGTGTGTGTGTGTGTCGGAGAGAGCAAAGCAGGCTTCTCCCCACTCGTTTTGAGACTCTTCGGTCTCTTGACTGTATACTCTGGATTGTGTGTGTTGGGGGGGACAGCTTTTAGGTGCTTGTGTAAATGTTAGGAAAACCTGAAATTTGTTCAATTTGTGTGGCTGCGAGGAGATTTTCATAATTACAAGAACACTTTCCCTCAAAGCAACTTGGGAGTAAGAGTCTTGCTCAGGGACCCAGTAGTGCTAGTACCAGAGGTAAGATTCAAACACATGACCTCTTGGTCCAGCAGCAAGTATCCTACCAACCAGACCACCACAATAGATCTAGTAATTATGGGAGTCAAGAGAAGGGCCTCACAAAGATAGCAACACACGGCAGTGTGTGTGTGTGTGTGCTTATGCTGGTGAGATATGTACTGTTTTGACAAATGATTTGAGTTGAACAGTATGAACAGATCATTAATTACATAACGCTATAATTATACTTTAGATGTCAATGTCAATGAAAATTGATAACCTGTTTTTCTGTGTGTGTGCGTGTGTGTGTGTGCGTATGTGCGTGTGTATAATCTGATGCACTGCTTTAACAGGTTCCAGAGGTGTGGATTAGATACGTCCCACTGAGTCTGCAGTGTGTAGTTGTTAATTGGCTAATTGCTGATTTCCTGCAGTTAATTGGATTGTGGTAAATGTTGCTCTGCGCTCACATTCCCCTAGAGAGCAAGAAAACCTTCAGCGCCATGAGATTATAATGGCTACTAACATATGGATATGGAATGAGTTAATGTCGAACATGTGTGTGGGGGTGAGGATGCCATGTCCTTGTACAGGTAGTCAGTGTTGGGAAGCTACTTTTAAATGGTAGCTTTTCAAGCTGCAAGCTACTTTTGATTAAAAGTAGTTAAACTACAGCCAAGCTACTGGTTTAATAGTAGTTAACTACACTACAAGCTACAGATAAAAAGAAGCTGACGACTTTGAATTTAAGCGAGTGATTATTTGTCATTGTGAACACACAGTGCACCACAGTGTAATGAGACCTCTGCATCTGGCCCATCCTGCTGTACTAAAAGAAAATGCAAAGCGTAGGGAAAAGCTAACAAGTTGGAAGAAGGACATGAATTAAATAGAAAGGCATATTACTGCTAATCACATATATGTTCCATCATGAAGCCTACCAGTGTGTGTGTTAGGGGTGCTGAAATTAATCTCACTATCGATGCATCGATGCGTCAATGCAGTGACAGACCATAATCAGTTATATTGGTGGTTTTCAACCGGCAGCCGTAGTGGTCAGTGATGGCATTGCAGGTGGTCGGTAACATGCAATCCAGTTTCACTACTGAAATAACTTCTTTTTTTAAATTATTATTTAGATATTAATTTTTTACATAGATATTTTAAAATATTTCCAGATGATTTGGGTATCTTTATGAATAATGAATATAATGCAAATATCTAAAAAACAATAGAAAAAAATCCTCCTCACCCCACACACACACAGACACAGACAGACATACAGTGGACAGCCACAGAGTACTGCTTATTCTGAGTGGTGGTTTCTGGGACAGAATCTGCGTGCAATGTGAAGTAATTTAGAAAAATTAATGGGATTCACCGTGATCGAGATATCGTATTGAATCAAATCATTGACCTGATAATTGTAATTGAATCGAATTGTAAGACGAGTGAAGGTTCACACCTCTAGTTTGTGTTAGGTCTTAGTTTTGATACTGTTCAAAATAAGATCAGAACCTGGTCACTACGTTCATAAATCCAGGGGTGTGTTATGTGTGTGTAAAATCATCTCTTGGGTGATTTTCACTAGCTTAACCTGCAGTAAGGTTGTAATTAACTGAGCCTAATTATTGGCAGGCAGGGTTGAGGATGCCCATGAGAGGTCATTGTGCTGCTTGCTCAGATAATCACAGCTTAGGGCAGTCTCTCTCCTATGTGTGTGTGTGTGTGTGTGTGTGTGTGTTTTATCCAAACTTCATAGATTTATATTCCAAAGTACTGCAGGACTGTGCTGGAAACCAAATTAAGTTTCTCAACTGCATTAAAAAAGTGAGACTCATTTCATTTCCCCCCGCAATGAAGGAAAAAAGTATATTTGCTATATGTCAGTATGAAAACATTTTAAGCTTTTGTCATTTGTTGAACGTTTCTCAATTGACACTTTCCTAAACGTATACATTTACACCAATTTTAAGACATATTTAGCTTGAAAGTATCAAATGAATAATTTATCATTATTTTTTGTCTCTAATCTTTTTTCATGAATGGCAGAAATCTTTTTGCCAAAAAGCAACAGGTGTGTATTCTTCGCCCGGCTCTCACATTCTGCTGTCATCTGAAGAGACGCGCAACATATTCAATTAGCGCCTGAATCTCAGCCAGCAAGGGAGTGAGAGGGAGAAGGAGGGAGGAAGAGAGAAAGAGAATGAAAGGTGCAGGAGGGGGAGAGCACAGGGGAAATCACGGCGCTCCGCTGGACCACAGACATCTGTACAGCGCCCCACAGGGGATGATGGGATACTGGAGGTCAGCTAACTGGGGTCAGACCAGACAAAGACTTCGAGAGCCGCTGTTTATGTGTTCTTCCCTCTTTTGTTGCTCTCATCATAATGATATTTCTCTTCATATCATCAGACTAATCTCCTCTTTTACTTCTTTGCTTGCCCCCTCTTTTCTATTTTCTCCTTTACTTTTTTGACTATTTCTCCTCAGTTCATCAGACTACATTCATTCATCTCCTCTCTTTCAGTGTATCAAATATTTTTTCTTTCTTTCACTTTTCTCTACTCTTTTCTCGTCTTTTCTACTCAGTTATTTTCTCACTGTCTCTTCTCTTCACAATTCTACTCTTTTTTTTTCATTTTTTCTCATTTCTTTTCAACTTAACATTAGTCTGTTATTCTCCTCTCCTGCTTTTTCTCCTTTTCTTCACTCTTCTCTTAACATCAAACACTTTTTCTGTTCTTATCTTCTCCCTTGTGCTATCTTCTTGTTTCTTATTCATATTAGACAGTTTTTCTTTTATTTACTTCTCTTATCTTCCCATCATCAGGATATTCAAACTACTTCTCTAACATTCTGTCTTCTCTCACTCTGATTATTTATTCTTTCTCTTCTCTTCTTGATACTGTCTCTCATTTTTTTATGACCAGTCTTTTTCTACTGCCTTCAGTCTGTTTATTTTTCCCCCATTTCCCCCAATAATCTAGACCTCTGGAGGTCTGTGCCTGTGGACTGGTTCAGTGTGGAAGATGTACTTTCAGTACACTGTAGAGTTATAATGCCTTATGTTATGTATTCATCACTTGTACATGAGCCAATTAGAGCAGGAACTGCTGTGCCATCACTTTTAGTGCAGGCTATTTCCATATCTGCATCAATTACCTCAAAGTGCAGACAGACGGGGCATTCTTTATACCAGTGCGTGTGTGTGAGAGTGCTTGATGATAAAGATAACCTACCTCATCAGAGCTTGTGATTACAGTAATGATCTTGCTATATGAGTTCTTTGGTCTTTCATTAAGGTAAGCTGTCTCCATGCTGGGGGATTTCACACTGCAGACGCAAATAGATACTAATACATCAAACCCATACCAACCACAGTCCTTCAGCTGCACCTTCTGGGAGTTATCTTCAGCACGCTCATGGAAAAAAACACTGACATAATGTGCTAGGGAACACTACAATATATACTTTCTTTATGATATTAGAACAAAATAATAGTTCATCTAACGTTTAAATAATGACTTAAGAAGTGGATTGTTTCAGCTTTATTGGTGACCAACTAACTTTGTTTTATGAAATCAATTTATTTGAGTGCTAGTTACTATTAAAAAAAAACCCTTTGGGTGTGTCCAAATAATTAAAAAAAAAAACTGTACCCTTACAATGACAATCAACATTATGAAAAGCTTATAATTCATTCATTCATTCATTCATTCATTCATTATCCGAACCACTTAATTCCAACTGGGGTCGCGGGGGGAACGGAGCCTGTCTCGGGAACTACAGGCACAAGGTGGGGACCAACCCTGTGCAGGGGCATTCACACCTTACAGGCCAATTAAAAGTGGCCAATTAACCTATAGTGCATGATTTTGGAGTGCAGGAGAAAACCAGAGCACCCAGAGAAAACTGACGCAAACACAGGGAGAGCATGCAAACTCCCCACAGAAAGGCCCTACGGCCGCCCCGGGGATCGAACCCAGGAGCTTCTTGCTTATTTTTCTAGCTTAAAATTTGTCACTGTAAGTGTTTTATTTCAAGCTTCCAGTGAACTGATGAGAGTTTTTGTTTTTAAAAGAATTCCTATCTTCTTATTAGGGATGCATGATGATATCGGAATTGTGCTTAGATTTTCCTGTTTTTTTCCAGCCAATATTTAATGACATTAATTGTACACCGGAAAGGCATGTCCAAAGTCCAAGGTCAGATTTTATATGGTCCGCGCCTTCTATCTTAAAATGTATGCTGTTATTTTGTGCCAAAATCCTGAGTACGCAGTGGAACATTTGTGGCAAGCAAAATATCCAGACATCCATCTTGGTCCAGAGACGAGTATGCTACCCACTAGACCACCAGCAAATACAGGTTCTTTTAAAATGACCCTTTTGTTTTGGGGTTTCTACATAAATAAATGAAAACATCTATTGGAGCCTCAGAGCAGCTATGAAAATGTCCTTCAGTAACCTTCAGACCTCAACCAACAAGTGTGGAACAGATATTAATGAGATATAGCTCTCTATAGCTCACCTTCTCCTCTCTCTCTCTCTCTATGTGGATATACTGATGACAACTGTGTTCTTGTTAAGGTTTCTTTAACTTAATCAGTTGTTAATTTCTAATTTCTATTTTTATTTGCATTTGTCTTAGTTTACTATTATTTGACTACATGTTGTACTTGTAAAACTATATATGTGACAAGTAAAGAATCTTGAATCTTGAATGCAAGCTCAACATCTACCAACGTCCGTTCTCCCCTATTACAAAAATAAAGATTCCTTCCTGGAGTAAACCACGGAGACTTCATCTCTCTGTCTCTCCTCCAGGCTGTCGAGTGTGATTGGCATTCCCCTTCCATGGATCAAGTGGATTCTCGTATGGGTTTGAAGGCCTCTCATGGTTACCATGGTAGTTGAGAGAGATTGGCGTGGAAACGTGCTGTTTGATCAAGTTAGCCCTAATGCACGTTTAATGATGCTATTGATCGGAAACGTGACAACATTTTGTGTTCCGATGGCCACAGCCAGGCCTGGCGGCTTAGCTGAGGAGCGTAGACTGGATTTTTAAAAAAACAAGCAGAAAGCAAAGACAGGTGTGACAAGACAGATAGAAATAAGAGATATTTGAAGAAGACAGAGAGAGAGAGAAAGAGAGGTGATGAGAGACAGGCAGAGACAAACTTGTGATAGTTTAGTTCTGGCTGGATTCACTGAGTAATGCAGGATCAAATACCAATCAAGTGGATGTCAGATGGAGGAGAGATATCTGTGATCAGACTCCAAATGAGAGAGAGAGAGGGTCACATAAAAAGAGAAGAGAAATTGAAATAAAGCATCAAGAAGAAGAAGAGATATAGAAATATATAGAAATAGCAGATGGATTGAGATGGTCAAAGAAAGAAATAGGGTTGATGAGAAAATAAACTAAAGACAACCAGAGCTAGAAAGAGAATAGGAAACAAAGCAACCATAAATAAAGAGTAGAGAAATTAGAGTAGAAAGATAGAAAGAACAAGAAGACAAAGAGAAGGTAAGAGAAGCAGCCAGAGGAAATCAAAGAGAATAGAAGGGAAGGGAAGAGAAGGGAAACAGAGAAAAGACAGAGAAGATACAGAAGAGAAAAGAAGAATAGGCACAGAGAAAAGTGAGGACATGATACAGAATTAGAGAAATGAAAAGTAGAAAAAATGCATGAAAATGAGTGAAAAATGAGTGAAAGAGCATCAGAGAGAGGAGGACACAACAGCCAAAAAAAGAAGAAGAAAGGACAACAATGACAAGGGAAACAGAAGAATAGAGATGAGAGAAATTGTAGATGAATGGAGAGAGAGCAATGAAGGGAAAGAAACAGATGAGTAAATAAACTAGTGAAAATTAGGAAATGAGGGAGAAACAGTGAAAGGAGGAAAAAGTAGTCAGAAAGTATTAGAAATTCATATAAGAAACACAAACATATATCCACACACTGAGAGAGGGGGAGTTTAGCAGAAAAACAGTAGATTAGATGAGTAGTAAGTAATAAAGAGAAAACATAGAGAAGATCAGGAGGAGGAGACATTAAGGTAGAGAAAATCAGAGAGAAATTGAAGCAACAAGGAGAAGAGACTGAATATACAGAAGAAAAATACAAGAGAGGAAATGATTGAGAATTGGGATTAAAAGAGAAAGAGCAAGAAAGAGAAAAGGGAATAAAAGCATGCTACACCAGAAACAGATGGAGTAGTAAAGACAGAGAAAATAAGAAAAGGAGAAAATACGCTAGAAAGAAAGAATGTAGAAAATGAGGTGAAAGTATCAGAAAGTAGTAGAACAAGAGTGTTGTGACATCAAGAGGGAGCCAGAGAGAGAGAGAGAGAGAGAGAGAGAGAGATGGCAGCTAGAGAGAAGATGCAGAAGAGTGGAGAAGAGAAGTATCAGAAAGAATGGATAGAGGACTCAAGGTGGTACAGCAGAGCGAGAACAAGTTGTAAAGAGGAGCAAGAGAGAAAGAGAGAAGGAAATAAGACAGCAAAGTGTGATGCTACTCCATCTTCTCTCTTTATTCTGGTCAGACAAAGACTCACCCTCTCACACACACACAGTGGGCTCTATCTGTCAGCACAGCGTCCCGTGGGAGTAGGGGGAGGAGTGTGTGTGCAGCGCAGCTCACCATCAGCAGATTAATGGGCTAACACAAGGCGTGTGCTCATAATGGGCTCCTGGGGAGAGACACGGCCCTGTCCTCCCCCAACCACACACATGCCAATCCAGCCCAGAGTGGACGTGGACATACACGTGTGTGTGTGTGTGTGTGTGTGTGTGAGTGTATTTCCAAAAGAGAGACAGAGGTGGTACATAGAAGAAAGTGTGTGAATTGGTGTGTGTGAGTTTGTCTAGAGAGAGAGCAAGTGAGAGGTGATACATAGAAGAACGTGTGTGTGTGTGTGTGTGTCAGCAAGAGTGATGGGTATGTCAGCAGCGCTTGTTCTGCTGTCAGCCTATAACGACTTCTGACAAGTGAAGATGCAACTACTCTCTCTCTCTCTCTCTCTCTCTGGCTCTTTCTTCTCCTCTTTTATTCATACACACATTTAAGGCAATATTGTTTAGAGATGTTTATCTGTCTTACAAGTCTATTATTATTTACTCTTATTTATTATAAAATCAACAAATTTGGTTAAAGAAAAAATCTCAGCATTCCTCCTTCCTCTAATTTTGAGTAGATTGAGTCGTCACTACTTTCATCATCTGTCACCTTTTGTTCTGAAATGCTGTCATCTTCATGAAGCAAAAATGATCAAATTTGCGCTTAATCTTTCTTTCTGCTACTGGCTATGGTCCCATGCTTGGTGTTCTTCCCTTTTTCCAATACAGCTCTCCCAGATTCAGCTTGCCCATAAAATACAGTTTCTTGTAAGATTTTATCTTATGGTCAAAGCACATGCTATCACAAAGTCTGCTACGATACAATTTTTGTTCGATTCAGTTCAGGAGCCAGTGATTGATATGAGACAACATCAGATCCTGATTTAACACAATCAGTAAAACTCAAGTAAAAAGATCAACTTAAACATCATTTGACATTTTTATTTCTGAGCTCAACCACACATTTAAATGAAAGACAGTCTTATATTTGAATAAAAACTGACCTCCTGTTCAATAGCAAGTGACATTACAATACATATACTATGTCTTATCAATCTTTTCATTTTGCATCAGTGCAAATGGGCTTGTTGATAACTGATTTGATGTATCAATGTAGATATATCATCACACACCTATTAAACCTTGCATAAACTATGCATAAATATTTAATTCTATGTTCCTTCTGTTTGTAAAAAAGAAGCAGTCTGTCCAAACAGCTTTATCAGACTAAATTTGTTGCCAACATTTTCCAGGAACCTTAAAATTGACACCTTTATGATCTTCATTTTTTTAAAAACTTTATTAATGTAATAAATTAATGTGTTGTAACGTACAAATTATCGTTATAGTCCAAGCAAGTACCATTAAGTGTAATTTGCTTGGATGCTTAGGTCTCTCTCTCTCTCTCACATACACACACACAACTTAGTGAATGGGACCTCCGGTCATTGTCTGTACGCCACTCACAAACCCTCCCAGAAGAAACATAATTGACATTTAGCGGATTGCTGTGTGTGCCCATGTGCCTCTGTGTGTGTGTGAGTGTGTGTGTGTGCGTGTGTGTGTGTGTGTAGGTAAGGTTATTAAGATAAGACAGGTATGCCGTGGGTTGTTCATTACCACGTTAGGGGATCTCATCGTCCTGTCTCCCCCAGCGCTGCAGTGGTAATTGGGTAAAGCTATTAGATCTGTGTGTGTGTGTGTGGGACTGGTGATAGGGTGAGGCCATTACAGTCGGTCAGAGTTTAAGTAGACTTTAATAGCCCCGCTTAGCAATGGTTAATTATCCATGTCCAGTGAGAGGGGGGGCGATTGATTCCGCTATGTGTATATAGGCTGAAGAAGGTTGAAGGAACAGAGTTTGGGGTTGTCGGGGGACAGGGAGTCTGTGAAATTATTTTAAATCTATTATTTAGGTTTAAAATATATTGCATTGGTGGTTCAGAGGTAGAATTCTTGCTGCCACGCAGGAAGCCTGGGTTCGATTCCCGGCCGATGCAATCCAATTTCAGGGGCAGTTGGTAGTGTAATGGTTAGGGCATTTGCCCTGTGATTGGAAGGTTGTCAGTTTGAATCCCAGGACCAGTAAAGGTACTGCTGAGGTACTTGTGAGCAAGGTACTGTCCTCAAGCACTGCTCATAGAGTGTCAGCTGCCCATTGTTCCTTCACAGATCGGTCAAATGCAGAGGTCATATTTTGTTGTGGTGCACTGCGTGGTGTGTTAACAATGACAAATAATCACTCACTTTCACTAAACATTTGACTCCCATTTAGTCACGCCCTGTCCTGTGTGGAAATAGACAGAGCGCAAAGAGGGGGCAGTGACATTTGTGAATTTATGAAAGTCGTTATAATGAAATGATTTTGCAACATATTTGTGAGAATCTTTCTCCGGTGGTGTATAGTACTGGAGTAATTGTGTTACAATCAGTACTCAAGTTTTAGTTTTTTTTATTTAGATTGACTATTACATACATATTAGCAACTTTTACTCCCAACAAACCCTCTTACTCTATATAGAATGAAATTAAATAACATTTTACTTCAGTTTATCTCTAATGATAACAGTCGTTACTTTTATTTTACACTCTTAATTTTGCAGAAATAGATTTTTGTTTCTTTTGACAACTGATATTGAAGGGTGATATCGCCACCTGCAGGCTGTTATGTAACTGAAGGCGCCAAATCCTAAAACTTGAAACTATTGTTATGCGTCAACATGATGGTGATCCAGTATATGGTCTCATCTTTTTGTGAGAATTGGCGTCATATTTTTACAAAATATATCACTTAACTAATCTTCAACAATATCAGCCAAAATCCTGTAAAACTAGAATGCTAGAAATCAAATACTTCAGTACTTCTGCTTAAGTAGTATTACAATGTGTAACCTTAAATTTCAGTCATTTTCTTTATAAGGGGTGGGCAAAAGAATTTACCAATCAGCCTTTTCGGTCAAGTACTGTGGATTTAAATATTTTATAGTGTTATAAACCTTAAGAAAATGTGCCTTTTCTGTTTTAAGTTTATTGCATTTCAGGTTCATTTACAAACACTTTATGGGAAACGATTTTTATATACCAAGTAAGAAATGTTTTGCAATGATAATTTACATGCTAATTTTGCCTCGTTTCTAATATATAAAATTAATGCTTTATTCCATCACAAGGCTTCACTGTTAAAAAATTACATTTCAAACTATATTTATTATTTACTTGCATGATCACATTTAGCATAAATATTTCTAAAACAATTCTATACTTTTTGTGATATGTTTACGAGATAAAAGTAAATAAATAGTTTCATTTAGTTAGAGCAGTGGATAGCTTATTGTGCAAAACATATTTTTTTGTTAAACGCTTTAGGTCGTTTATATCTTAAGGTCACGTTGTCCTGACATCCCTGTATGCAAAGATGTATTTATCTGAGGATAAAATTGATCCCAGCGCTGGTAAATTTGAAACACACAATGAAGACCACAGTGATGTTGCACAAAGAGTCAGTGAATCAACACTGTCATCTAGTGGCTCATTTCAAATTGACATGTTTTGTGCTGTGTTTTAATAAATCTGTCCTTTTCTGGGCGTTAATAGCAATAATAATTTTGCCATCCAGGTAACCTGCAAATGTTTACATTATTAGTGGAAACAACAGAAACAGTTGCATGTGGCTACATGTGCTGCTTTCGTTTATGCAGTACTACAATTGATACCAAGTTCGACCAGTAAACACGGATGTATTAATATTTTTCCCATAAACAAAATAGTGAGAGTTGAAAAAAACACACAAAGTTAGAATTAAAATACAAACAAAAACAAAATTTTAGAAAAACTGATATGCTGACTTAACATGATTGAGCCATTATTGGAATGGTAACAGGTTGTGTTAAGAAAATATTCACTAAAGTGAACATATAGGCATGTTTACCTATCTATTATTTATGTGGATATGCTTTTTGCAGTCACTTATCACAAGTTGTAGTTATCTTATATTATTCATTTGGATGCGTGGAAGCAACTTCAATTTAAAAATAAAATTACAGCACAATAATTATTAGCCACTCTGGACAAAGGTATATAAACAGAACACAGAAATAGAAATATAGTGTATATACACTAAAGATTTATATGTACACATAGTCAATAGAAAATAAAGAAAAATAGCAAGAACATACAATCAGTAAACAACAACAAAAGATGTTTTCTGTTCTTTTCTTTTTTTTTTTTAAACTTCTTTTGAATCACTGGTTATATATATTGATTTACTCAGGCTTTCTGTTTGGTGACCTGAATTAATTTGACTTCACCTCATCATGATAAATCAATCTAAATGTCACCAGGAAACAAAATAAAAGCTACATTATTTTAGATTGTGTCTTTATATCTTTGGGTCTATTAAGAAACAATCTTTTAAATGAGTGACACCGATGATTCAAGGCCACATTTCTTTGTTGATTGGGTGCTATGTTACGCATACTGACTATGGTATACTCTAAATTGGATTAATCTTAAACATTAAGACCGTTACATCAACAAACCCAAAAATGCCCCCGAAGAACTTGATTAGACACGTAATGCTCTTTTATTGGAGGCGAATAGCGGGTCCTCTCCCTAGCGAAATTGGAGGATAGCGAAGGGGGACGAAGATGAAACAATTCATTCACCCAGTGCGTTATTAACAGTCATGCACCACTATTAAGCCATCGATCAACGTAAAAAACATTGTACCAAACGATACAATACATCAAATATCCCACGGAGATTATAAAGCTTTACAAAAATATCATGGAATGTGTTACAAATCCCTCTTTGAGCGGATTTGGTTTGGTCTTATTGCCCCCAGCTCGCCTCTCCCCCTACCCACAGCGCAATCTCGTCAAAGCCCCTTGATAAACATGGCGTAATTAGCCTAAAATGCGTTATATGCGCCTCTATTTCACGTTGTGGAATGAGAAGCCAAACCGCGCGTCGCATTTTCTTATGGTAAATTAAATCGCGTCGGGCACCATGTTGGTCGTGTCGTGGCTTCTGCAGTTCTCGCTTCTGCCCGGTCCAAGTGCGTCCAGCCCGACCGACGACAACGCGCTCCGCTCCGGCCACGGAGACCACGGAGAACCGGGACACACCGAACACCATAAGGACTCGTACAGCACCTTCGCCTCTGAGTTCCTCGAGTCCAGATACCTCTCAGATGAAGGTGAGAAGCGAGACATTTTTATGCGTATTGATTTGTTTTAGACGACAAATCAAACGTGTAGACTACAAACGTGAGATTCGAGGACAAAAATGACGGATTTTAAGTAAGACTACCGATTAGGTTTACATGGAAACGACACTAAAACCTAAAATTCTCCCTCAGCTTTCGTCCATTCTTAGCCACATTAGCATTTTTGGTTGAAGTGGCCCTTTAAAGAGCTCCATTGACCAGTGGTTATGACGCGATGTGGAATTATGGCCAATGACCAGCACGCCTAATTACTGTTAGAACCATCTTCTGTGGACTTGTGTGAATTAATACACGGCGGTTTGTAGTATTGCAGTAGAGGATTACATCAGCAGGTTTGACTTCGTTCAGCACCTTGGTCAGCAACCCGTAGCTACTCACATAATTCAAGGTACAACATGTAGGGAAATGTAACTTCGTTCGTTCTTAAGTGAGTGATTATATGTCACACCACAGCAAACACAACACATAGTGCACCACAACACAATGTGACCTCTGCCTTGGACCCATCCGTGAAGGATCAGTGGGCAGTTAACAAGGACAGCATCCGGAACCTATCCCGGGAACTAGAAGCACAAAGCGAGGACCAAATCCTGGGCAGGCGGCAACACACCACAGGGCACACACACTCACACTCTCTGTCATACCTTATGGGGCCAAATTGGAGTTGCCAATTAACTTATATTGTTCTCTTTTGGACTGAGAGAGGAAACCAGAGCTCCCGCCGAAAACCCAAGCAAACAAGGGGAGAGCATGCGAACCACACAGAAACGCCTGGGGCCCAAACCCAGAACCTTCTCGCTCTGAGGCGGCAGTGATAACCACTGTGCCACCGTGCCGTCCTAATACTATTGATTGTATTGCTGACAATATGAACAAATCAATTCAAACCCCAAAATCAGTGATTTTACCAGTGAGTTTGATATTTGAAAAAACAGGTTTACAGGTACTTTGTTTTGCTTGACTATACTAAACAGTCTCTAAAACTGGATTAGATTTTACCAGTCTAGAAAATTCCAGTTCTTTAGCCAAAAAGTTGTTTTTACTGTCTGATTAAGATTCTTTTCCAAAGACAAATGAGCCTGCAGTTAAATGTGTGCATTAAAATCATTATCCAACTTAGAAAATTATTAACAACTAAAATAATGCAGTTAATTATAATGGTAACATAGGTTACATTTTGACATGTTTTTGTGTATGAAGCTTCAAGATTTTTATTAGCTGTTATATACTAAATATCACCCTTATCATCCCAACTTACCAGATCTTGAGATTCTTATTACAAATTTACAAAAAATTGGGACATTAAATCTATTTTAGCTCTGTGTTCTCATTTATTTTATATGTTAGTTTTTTACCACTCCTTTATTGTTTCGCTTGTCTTATACACGTATAGCACTACAATACTTTGTCTTCTCAACTTATATGAGTTGAAAACGTGTCTCCACCTAAATAATAGCAGGAAAACTGCTCTGAAGTAGTCAGAAACTGACCAGTGGTAAAAATAGCAGAGGGTGGTTGCCCCATTGTGCATGACAACGGAACATTAATATAACAGAGTATCTACATTTAAGGAAGGTTTTCTTAAAGGCCCAGTAAGGTCAACTTATTATTGGCTCAAAGTTCCTCATACCAAGGAAACAGTTGTCAGTAATCACCTCATCAATTCTGAGCAAAAATGAACGTTGCTACATAGGTAAAATTTAGTCTCAAAGTGGTGAAAATACAGGCTGTACTTTGTACGCTCGGATGCTGATGTACACATCGGCTGTAAAACACATGCACGCACATGCACTGTTAAAAAAAAGATCATTCAAACAAAACTATGTAAAATTTTCCCTTTTTGTGTTTTGGTCACTGGAATGGATGCAGACAGTGACAGGATGGTAAGCACAGTCTGGGCCAATACGGGGAAATATTTAAGTGGGAGGACAGGCTAAAATGACAGAGGAACGCTGTAATAACGAGAGAGTTGATAGATTAGAGCAGATAGTTTACTAACTTACATTTTACCATGCATTATGCCACCGCTATAATTCACATCTGAGCTAGCTCATATAGATTAGCTGCGTGTTCTAATTCATTCGCTAATCATTAGGAGTTCTTTACAACAGGTTAAACATGCACATCATTCATTCATTATCCAAACTGCTTATTTTACAGTTTATGACAACACAAAATAGATAAAGTTTCGGACTTAGCATATGACAGACTCTCTTAGCGAACTTGCCCAGACTAGCAGGTATACGCTACTGACGCTATGCAAGTGGGCAGGGCCAAAGCAGTAGATCAGGGCAGAGCAATGGTAAACATAACTTCTCTATGTCAGCAAGCTGCATTTTAGTCCCGCCCTGAAAAATCTACTGTGAAAAGTGGTGTAAAACTGTTAAACTGCATAACTCCACAACATAGTAAATCTGAATTCAGGGGTTTTCCACATCTTTTCAGACACACTTTTCACATGTTATCAACCCAAGGACAATTTTCACCTTTAAGTCTTTAAGTTGGAGTCATGTAAGTAAAGGCTATCTGATAATGTGGTGAATTATAATTTGTTAATGTTCAGTGACGATATATCCTAAAGTTCCGATAATAGTTTAATAATGAAGCATGCTAACCTTTGTCCTTTGTGTTTCAGGTTACCCGTTTCCCACTGCACCCCCTGTGGACCCTTTTGCTCGCATTAAAGTGACTGACTGTGGAATAACCAAAGGCTGTGTCAGGTGAACTTATGAATGCCGTTTGACATACGTATAGAATGTTCTATTATTATATCAAACATGGTGCCATGTTTAAGTCCTAACAAAAATCATGGTAGGGTTTAAGTTCACACAGAGGTGTTTGCTGTTTGTTTCTGAAGACACAACACACATGAAAAGATGAAACCAACATCCTATTAGCAGAAGGAGCAACATTAGTCCATGGACCTTATCCATACTGAAATACAACAACACAAACATGTTGCTTGCATTGATCAGGTCATTTTGTACCACGTTGTCATTTGTCATTCATTGTGGTTCGTTGTCACAGGCTAAAAGGAACAATAACTAGCACCCAAAGGACCATTAGTTCTGAAAACATTTGGTTCCTGTTAGTTTACAGATGTGCAGTGTGAATGCATCCCAAGTAATTTTAACACTAAGTCTTACTAGAGTAAACATCAATTAGACAAAAATAAGGACCTAGATAACTAAGATCATAACTAAAGATGAGTACAATTTCAATGCCTCAAAAGTGTGTTTATTTTTGTGTGTGTATTTGTTTGTTTAAATTATCCTTAAGTACATTTAGTAGTAATTAGGGTGATAGTAAACCATAGTACATATTATTGTGCTGTTAGTATAGTAAAATTAAATGTTTAAAATGAAGTTCTGTCCCATAGGGTGATGAGTTAGTAAATAAATTGAAAATAGAGACAGACATTTTGTTGGTGTCTAACCAAGAAAAGTAACTGTACATTGTTGTTGTTGTTGTTTTTTTTACTTTTGGTTAAACAAAAACTATATATTTTTCTATGTATATTTTAAAATTGTACTAGAGTAATTGATATTTAGAGTAAGTCCTTTCACTCATTAGGGCCACACATGTTGTTTAAAACATGAAGGCGAGAAACTTTGTGAAAGACTGGACAATATCAAAAAGATATCATGGTGCCGCAGTGGTTATCGCTTGGTCAACCATAGGGTCTTTCTATGTGGGCCTTGTTGTGTGCTCTCCCTGTTTTCGCATTGTGTTTTTTTGGGTGTTCTGGTTTCCTCCCACAGTCCAAAAGCATGTGCTATATGTCGACTGATGACTCTAAATTGCCCCCTTAGATGTGAAAGGGAGGGTGATTAAATGGATTAATGAATGAATAAGCCTAGACTGTTTTGCCTATTTATCTCTCTCATCATAGGTATGGGAAGCCAGGATGTGATGCAGAAACATGTGATTACTTCCTGAGTTTTAGGCGTATTGGGACAGATGTGGAGTTTGAGATGAGTGCAGACACAGATGGCTGGGTTGCTGTGGGCTTTTCCTCTGACAAAAAAATGGTAATTGACATATTTAATTTTATTTAAATATTTTTAGTAATATCATTTAAAAGTATTTTTCCTGTTTTTGTGGAAGAAAATATTTTCACAGGCCCCAACATTACCGTTATTATAATTATTGAAGTCAAATAGAGAGTCAGAGTTTGGTTAACCAAGATGTTGAGTTCATGTACAAAGTATGTAAGTAATACTGAGGCACAGTAGCAGTGAGTAGTATGTACCATACACAAACATACATAGATGGAAACATACACTACGGACATAGTGTAGGGCATGACCACAAGCTGATGTCCGTGTCTCAGGGAGGCGATGACGTGATGGGCTGTGTCCATGATGATAACGGCCGTGTACGGATCCATCACTTCTACAACGTGGGTCAGTGGGCCAAAGAGATCAAGCGCAACCCGGCTCGGGATGAGGAAGGCATCTTTGAGAACAACCGGGTCACCTGCCGCTTCAAACGCCCACTACATGTACCGCGGGAGGAGACACTGGTCGACCTGCATCTTAGCTGGTACTACCTGTTCGCCTGGGGACCTGCCATACAGGGTAAGTGTGTGTATAATGTCAGGGTTTCTGATCTCTGTGTCTACATTTGTTTAAGAACTGCAACAAACGATCATTTATTGACTAATCTAAAGATTGTTGTAAAGATCAACATTTTAAATCAGCCATTTAGATCTTACCTTGTATTGACTGTTGTATTGCTGTGTTTCATAGAAGACCGTAAACCCATAATTAAATAAAAGTAAAAATTCATTACCAAGATAATGACTACATTAAAAGTTAATAGTCACAAATTAGAACACTACTTGACTTAAAGTACAAAAGTAATACTAAATTAGTAGTGTCGTAACAAGTTTGTTTCAAAATATTTATGTGTGGCATGTTAGCATTTTGACTCCTAGTACTGACCAGTATCAAATAGGAGTCAAAATGCTAACATGCCACACATGACATTACTTATTTTGAATGAATGTTCTATTTGACCAATATCAAATAGAATAGACCAATATCATTTGCCTGATGTCGTTTTTATGGTATTTTTTCCTATATTTAAGTCAGTTTGTCCCACCTTTTACTAAATCTACATTCTACTTTTTAACTGCAAAGCTGCTTTGATTAAAACATGCATGCAGTGTCTAAGCTCAAAATGTCACAGCAAATGACTACATGAATTCACTGAACTACTTGAATGCAGCTCACGACAATCTTTTAGTCTTATTAGAAATAAATCATCTTCTTATTTGTAGATTACTAAAGTCTGACTTGTTTATCCTAAAACCTCCCTTAGGACAAGGGGCAAAAGAAAAGGTTAACTTAAGACAGGAGTGCTTTTGCTGTTCTCATTGGCTTCTCAGTTTTGTCTTTTGAATGCCTTACAGATCTCAAACCTGTTTAACTTTAACAGATGCTCATTCCAATATATGTGTGTTTTCTATTTGGGGGTGTATATATACTGTACGACCCACAGCAGAGAGAGTAGTCTTGGAAAAAGACCCTCACTATTGTTGATGACATAAATTTGAGCCAATACCCGAGACCATTAAGTTGGCCTCCTAAAGCAGCCCTTTATCACTCAGCAACGCGGCATCTATAAAACGGTGATGGCCATACCAATAATAAAGGCTGGTCTTTAGAACTAAGACAAAACAACACAATTTCTAAAAATGCCACCACCATTCAGTCAACAAAAGAGTGGCATACATACATACAGTACATACATACATACATACTGTACATACATACAGACTTTCTGTTGGTGTCATGATTCATATTTGTTATATTATGATTATACCATTTTTAGGCAGCAGGAAAGAGACGTTTTTCATAATAAGAGGAAAAGAGTTTGGGTTCATATTCTTTGCTATGTGCATTGTGTTGAGAAGCTGTATCATATAAGTTGAACTCCTGATATAGATAATACTATATTGATGGAAAGCATCAAAACATGCTCTTCTTTTGCAGGCTCCATCACGAGGCATGACATCGACTCGCCCCCTGTGTCTGATCACATGATCAGCATTTACAAATACGAGGACATTTTCATGCCTGCAACCGCCTATCAGACTTTCTCTTCCCCTTTCTGTCTCCTCCTGATTGTGGCCCTCACCTTCTACCTGCTCATGGGAACCCCTTAAAGAGCCGGCTGGCTGGCGCCAATACGGACACTAGGACGAGGGATCAACGTAGCACCCTCACATTGTTCAAAGCATAAAGCAATAACAAACCATCTGAATATAATCAGCAGAAAGCTAAATATTTTAGTTCAGCTAAAAGGATATATTGAGGGATATATTAATGTTAGCCATATTTAAAAATCCACATTAAGGTGGTAAATGTCCAGACATAGACATGATCTGCCTTATCAGTTTGAGTGTTGGCCCATTTTTACTCCTTTGCATTATGGATATACATTGAGGAGCCACTTTATTAGCAAAACCTACATTGTGCCATTATTCAATAGTCATTTAGGTCTTAAAAAGTTGCACTTTTTAGATTACGCACTGTAACCCATTTTTGTTGTCATGTACAATCTGTCAGCCCTCCTTATCACCACTAGTCAGATATTCTTCAGGTGGAACTGACATGTTAGTGTGTGTTGTGCTGGCATGACTTGATAAAACACAACGTTGTCACCGCTAGGGTGAGAGCTGTCCACAAGGCCATAAACATCCAGCCAAGAGCATTTCTGGAATCAATAAGTGACCATTGATAAAACGCCAGTGAACCTAACAAACATGGCTGTGACCCAGTCAGGCTTAGCATGTGAATAACTACAGATCTCAAATGTGTGTGCACAGCTTCATGCTCTTGCAAAATGTGTACTAGTAAAAGCATGCCAGCCAATCTGCCACATCTGAGCCAGATAACATAACTTCCCTCCCTCACTTCATTCTGTGACTAATTCAGAATGTGACTAATAATGAATCAATGGCAAAGTGGCAAGTAGCAACTTGGATTAAAAGGGTATTCCTTTAACCTGGAACAGGAGAGACCAGCACAGCCCCCATTCATTTTCTAAGTGATTATTCAGTATTTATTTATTCTATCTGTCTTTCCAATAACAACACCAGACTTGCTGTGGAATACTTTGAGATGTTTCCCAGTGGTTATTTGGGAAGGGTAAAGTGGTCATAAACATGTGTTTGCTAGGCTGGTTTGACTCTAAAAAACTGTATTTTTCTGGTCTTTTTGAGTCTTGAACTGGCATAAACAGGCGCACTAGCAAAAGCACCTGAACTGTGGTTCTAAATTTCTTTCAAGATATGTGTCATTGTCATGTAGAACGCCAGTCCCTACTTTTTGCCTTAATATTTTTTTGGTTTAAATACATTGTAATCCCAAAAAATGAATTTAGTCTGTGGTCGAGGTGCTGACCTCGTTATTTGACATTTAAACTGTTCCAGACTCATGCCATTTATGTTTTGTTCTAATCCACAAGGCTCACTTATCAATGATAGATATGTGTGTGGCTGTTTTATTATTCATCTCTGTAATAATTGTAAAGGTTGTTGTGTTTGTACTGCATGTATTAGAGAATGTGCAATAATTCAGACACAAGTGGTATGAAACTGTGGCAGAACAAACATGGTCACACACACAGTAAAGCTAAGCAGCAGTAATATTCAGTATTAAAATAACTATTAAAATCCTGAAGCATTACAATCTACAGTATATTAAAGTTAGGAAATACATATAAAAATAGAAAAATACTAAGAGTACATATATTTGTCTTACTATTGTTTTCTATGATGTGGACAAACAAGAAAAAAAACCAAGAAAATGTATTAAAATTATATTGGTTCTAGATGATCTTACGAGTTATTGTATAATAGTGTGTAATACTCTTATAGTTTTACTATTTATGAATTTGTATTCCTGAGGTTAGATATGCACATACTCACATGAAATGCTAACATGCAAACTTGAGGGTATGCTTATTTTTGTACCATATACAAATACAGCCATACAGCCACATTTACATTCTGTTTAAAATGCTCCACTGGTCTCACGGTCGCTGGTTTTGATTATAAGATGTTTGCTTCGTCTTTAAAAAGTTTCAGATTTGCAGGTAATTTTTTGTTGTTGGAATTGCATTTCACATTCATTATAAACGTCATAAGAAACATTATTGCAGGAACATACAATGGGTTATTTTCTGGTCACAAAGTACAAACAGCAGGATATAAGACAGGTTCAATATTGTGAATAATCTGCATATAATCCTGAAATGAAAAATGCAATATAAAAAACTGACTAAAATTATACACTACATACAGGTAAATTATTCAATTAGCATTAAAAACGGTGGCCAGTGAATTAACCAGTGCTAGAGTTTGATGATGATGATAATAAAATAATAAACACCAACAACAACAACAACAACAACAATAATAATAATAATAATAATAATAATAATAATAATAATAATAATATAATGAATATGCCTCATTCACCATTCTCTCCTAAGAGGAAATTGCTCTAAAAGCCAATTAAGCAGTTTTCTTTCTAAGGAAGATTCTGATATTCACTATCGGTTTACGCTATTTGTTCTTAGGCAAGAACAGAATCTACCAGTACTGATGAACACGCTTACGCAAAACAAAACATAATATTATTTTGATTTCTACTATAATGTACTATAAAATTTACAGTGTATTGACAAGGACCTTAGAACGGACAATTCTGCAATTTAATGTCACAAATGTCACAACCCCGACGTAGACTTTTCTTTGAAATTTTCTTAAGAGCAAACATAAGGGAAACAAGATATTGATGATATTGATGTATGAAGGCATTTAAGATGTTAGAATACCTGCGTTCTAATAAAGAATCTTCTGATAAGAATGCTTTGTTCGTGGCTTGACTTGAAAGTTTGTTAGCTGCCATGTTTCCCGGTGCAGGACCCTGGCGGTTTGAACTTAACTGTTTCCTCAATACCCACTTCTCTACGTCATGGTCACATGACCGCCATAGGGCGGCGCCACACACTTCCCCATTTCCCACTTCGGCGGCACTCCATATCCCAGCGTGCTCGACGCGCCACGATTACGTCACGTGTTCTTTGCAGGTCCAAGAGCAGCGATTCCTACATCACCGAGTCAAAACGGGGGAGCGACCATGGCCGACACGGAGGAGCCGGCGGAGGCAGCGGCAAGACCGGGACCGGGACCGGCACCAGCACCGGGACAGGAGGAACCGGACACTCCCCGCGCCGCGCGGTTGTCTTCGCCACGTCTCATTTAGCGAGACGGTGCAGCCGGCCGTCGGCATGGTGACCCAGCTGCTGGGCCATCAGACGTCGTCGCTGAAGTTTGACAAAAACATCAAGCAGGCCTTTTATAACACGGGGGCCATGATCTTCGTGGCGATCTGCTGCGGCGCCGCCGTGCTCGTCTACTTCATCCTGGAGGCCTTCCTGCGACCACTGCTCTGGGGCCGCGCTGTGTGAACCTTTCGCACCCGTTCGGCATTCGCCAGCGCGCCTTGCCGCTCCTGGCTGCGCGGAGGGGCGACAGCGGCACGCCCATCGCCGGCACGCTGCTAGTGCCCGTGGTGTTAACCACGGCGTGGAGACGCTGGGCGCCCTGCTGATGGAGCGCCTCAAAGTGCTTTTGGTGGTCGGAGCCGGAGCGCCGCTCCTCTACTTCCCCATTCACCGGAGCGTCATCGGCATGCAAGTGCTGCTCGGACACGTGTGCGCGCTAATCTGTTGCGCGCTCGACTACTTCAACGCCCTTTGGGTAAGTGTGTGTGTGTGTGTGTGTCAGTGTCAGTGTCAGTTGTTGAGGGTGATCTTCCCTGCTACCAGACGCAAGTCCATTGCGTCTAGTGGTTGTTTTAGTGGTAGATGCTCGTCTCAGGACCAAGAGTTCAGCGGGTTCAAATCCTATCTCCAGTGAACTACCATTAACACGTCATTCCAGGAGACTGTCCCTATAATCTTGAAGTGGACGTCGCTCTGGATAAGAGTATTCCGGTTAAAATGGCTTAAATCTAAATCTTTCAGTTCTATGGTGGTACCATTGTGGTCAGGCATGTGGGCCATGGGTTCGAGCCAGGGCTTCAGTCCTACCCAAAGCCTGACCACCCCTGGCCCTCTGAGGGAAATCTGGATCTGTTAAAAGATCATAGCTAATCAATACAAATCTATTCTGAGGAATACCTGAACCTCTGTAGTAATAGTGACTGAACCCATTTTAGGTTCCATAAAAAAGGCATTGGCTAACAGACATTTTCTACTATATCATACTCTGATTTGGCTCCAAACGCCAGACAGACCAACATATTATTAAGACACCCATCTGTAGGAGTTAGGCATTCCTTGTTATGAATTATACTAATGTCAACAAATAAAGATGAATGATTACAGTAAGAAATCAAGTTCCATTTAATTTAATTTCAGAAATCATCTAAAAATAAATATTAAACTTAAAACCACTGTGTTAACATTGTTGATGACATATTAATTGTAAGTTGTAAAAATTCATTTGCCACTTTAATTTGCGGTAGAAATGGTGCAACAGCAAGTATCATTAGAAAAATAAAAAATGGTTAATTGGAGTAACTTCATCCGGATTAAACTTGATTTAGGTATAAAAGCAACGGGTCCATTTAAGTCAAAGTCATTTATCATAGTGTCATACGTTCAGCATCAGTGATGTCAATTTTCATAATCAGTCAATAATAGGTATGCTTGTGCAACAAAACACTCTCCTAAAATCACGGTAAATGGGTGGACCCTTTCACAATGCAGAAAGCTTAATACTGGGCAAGTGTTTGATGAGTGTGTTCGATAGTCTATTTATATTTAGGATTTAGCAGATACTGTCCAGGGCTTATTTGCCATTTCCTTTACTCCCTCAGGACAGTTGCCTGATAAGATTCACAAGGGCTGGGCAATATGGCCTAAAAATATCGTAATATTTTTAAGCTTATATCACGACATTACCTATATATATCTCAATACCTTGAAATGTTCTCTAAATAACTGTATAAATGATAAATTCGGCCCTGTGTTGCATAAAATGACACCAATATAATGAATTTGGCCAAGTATAACATAGTAAATGCTTTTATTTTAAACCAAAGTATAATATAGCAAACTTTATATTGGGGACAGACAAGGGGAGCCATTGATTGCGTGGCTTATTAAACTTAACTATTAAATTATAATTATATTTATAAACTATAACTTGGCGCTTAACCTACCTGTCAGCTGTTTCTCTTCCTCCGTCATCTTTGGTTTTCTATATAAACTCTCTGTAGTGTGCAAGGCAATCACAAAACCAGGAGCCATCGGGCAATAGGATTCGCAGGCAGAAACAGCCAAAACCCCGCCCCAAACTGCCTAAACCACACCCCAAACTGCCTAAACCACACCCCAAACGGCCAAACCCCGCCCCCAAACTGCCTAAACCACACCCCAAACTGCCAAAACCCCGCCCCTTTCAAACCGCGCGCGTAGAAATCAAACTCGAGCAAAAAAGCCGCTCGCCGGTAATCTCCTTTGCGCGCGAGGACATTTAACACATCGAGAGGAAAAAAGACATTCGAGAGAGGAAAAATACAGTTTGCGCGCAATATGATCACAACCGCACAGTCGATTTTTAATTTTGTGCTGTGGAGTTTCACATTTGCGCTCGCGACTTTGAAATTTACGCCCGCGGAATTTTTGCGGCAAGTCATTTTGCGCGCTCTAGTTTTGGCGACGCCATAGGCAGGGTGCGAAACACGACCGGTACCGGTTTTCTGGATGGGCGGGGGAGCGAGCTGTCTGCTTTGACGGGGCAGAAAAACAAAACTCGAAAGCGAAGTACATGCTGTCCGTTTAAAAATAACGTTAGCGTTTATACTCGATGGTCACGATATAGTCATTTGGTATGGAAGCCCGTTTCCGCCGCTAAACAAACAAACAAAAAATATTGTGACTTTTTATGTCACAATTCTGACTTTTTTTCCCTCAGAATTGCGAGTTTGTATCTCGGAATTCCGAGATAAAAAGTCAGAATTCCGAGATAAAAAGTCAGAATTCTGAGTTTTTTTCTCGCAATTTCGAGTTTATATCTCGCAATTCTGACTTTATAACCCGCAATTGCGAGTTTATATCTCACAATTCTGAGAAAAAAAGTCAGAATTGCGAGTTTGTGTCTCGGAATTCTGAGAAAAAAAGTCAGAATTGTGAGATAAAAAGTCACAATATTTTTTATTTATTATTTTTTTAGTGGCGGAAACGGGATTCCATAATTTGGTACATCTCACGTGGAACAAGCCGAGATACATCGAGTATATTCGATATATCGCCCACCCCTAATTGGACCATTCTCTTGGTCCAAAGGCAAGTACCTTAACCACTAGACCACACTAAAACTCAAGACACTTACAGGAAATCAACCAGTCTGGGCTGAGAAAAATAACCAAGCAACTCCATGCATTGCAATTCCATGCATTTGCTAGACCAAAGCTGATACGAGTGCTTAAGACACAGCAGCTGTGAACCACTGGGTTGAGGGAGGTTAAGGCCATAAACATATCCAGCCATGAATGTTTATAAGGTCACATATTTGACCATTAATGGAAGGATAGTGGACGACAAACACAAACTTGATAATGTAACAGGAAAGTCATTTCTATTCACCAACAAGGAGGAGATGAAAGGTGGCATTTATAAAAGAGGCAAATGAGTGTGTGGTGTCAACAGCAACATAAAAAAATGATGTGTTGACACAGAAGTTTTAGGTCACAGTCAGCCAGGGGCAAGCATTTAAAGCTCACTTGCACAATTGCCAAAGAAGCAGCTTAGCATGTGACAGTTTAAATAGCCTTGATACCAAGCTAAGGCAATTTTCTGTTTAGATTTCCATAGAACCCATGTTTGTGATGCAAAAAATGCATACTTTTTATTTGAATAATATTAATAATCTTATAATATGTTTTTTACATATGACCTTTTAATACATAAGAATTACGCCCAAAGTCCAGTATTTGTAATTACAGAAATTTCATGTTGTAATAAGTGAATTTCAAGAAAGCCTTCTTGTGATTTATTATAGAAGGTTCAAAGTCTGATCCCAGCTCTCTAAAAGGGGATTTCATACATACTTTGTGTGGTCCATACTAGGCAAGGTCTGGTTCCTGGTGTTATGGTATTCCACAGTTTGAAAAGTCACATTTTCAAAGCCACTGAAATTTTCTACCATTTTTTCCTGCTGTACAAGAAAGTACAGGAGTCCAGTAGGTTGTGTGGAGCATAGAGTAAAGCCTTGTTCTGATTACGCTATTTTAACACTGCCAGCTTTTTACCAGATATGTAGTGGCTGACGACCTACAGTCAATAAGAATGCAGTACACGTTTTTACAAAGATGGGGGACATCACTTCACCTCACCTTATGGAGCAAATTAATAAATAAATTATATGTGTACATATATATATCTTTTTACATTTTGTGTGTTTTTTGAACCTATCCTCATGGAAACAAGTAGTACTTGTTTTTGGACAGCTGGTTTGAAACTGGTTTGAGGTAGAATGTTGTTTTTAGACCAGAAGGAGCAGTCCTGCTGAAAGATTGTGTAGATTGTGCCTGTCATCGCTCTTTTTACACCACACTAGTGTTTCACTTGAGATTGGTGGTCTTGAGGTTATGAAGTGTGAACAAGGCATTAGTGAAGGAATTCAATTTTTTATTTCATTATTTTATTAGCTACTTTATAATTTTAAGTGAAAAATACACATTTAGTGATTGTTCAAATATTCTATGTGTTAGTTTAAAAATAAAAAGTTGTTTTTTTCGTATTGCAATATTGTGAAACAATGATGTTATTGCTTAAGGTTTTCAAACAAATTTAGAATCTCGTACTGGCCTGCTACATACTATAATACCTTTTGCTTTTGTTCCCAACCAAGTTAGCAAGTGTTAAAGCTCAAGTAACACCACTAATCTGACCGGAAGACATGGTCTTACACCTAGTTCCAGTTAGGCATGAAATGGGTAAATTGCCCTGTAAACCACAGTAAAATTCCCCATAGTTACAGTCACCATTTCAAATGATTTTTTAAAAATCAGTTAAATATTACATTTACAACGTATCCAGAACGACTTTCATTTCCTGATTAAATGCAGTCTCCCTGGAGCAACTTGGGTTAAGGGTCTTGCTCAGGGTCGCAGTCCTGATAGTTCTGGCAGTAGGGAAGAGTTGCATTTGGACTTACAGACCTCTTTGAACCCAAGAGAACTCTTAATCTGTAGATGAATATCCTGCTACTAGGCTACAGCTACCACAAAACCCTGATTAACACACTTTGAATAACTTTTTGTTGAATTCTTTCCGTCTTAACCAAAGCTAAGTCTCCCAGACCCAGATGGCTTTTAAATGTTTTGTAAATCCAGTATGCTTCTCGAAAGCTACTGACAATGTTGTTATGCCTAGTACTGTTCATTTTATATGTGGTTTTCATTATAGAACATTTCAAAAATACCCAGGTAATTACAGTGATAATGGTTGCTTTAATAGGATGTTGCATTTTTATATCAGCTTAGTTCAAGTTCATGGTTTGGTCTCTGCAAATTATCAGTCATGCAGCCATGACATTGTCCTTTCGCATGCAATGGGACATTATTATTTATTGAAGGTTGTAACTAAAATGCAGTGAGTTTCTCCATTCATTTTTGAGAAATGTTGAAGTGGTATCAAGTTCAACCTATGTCTACTAAACAAAAATCTCTAGCTCACTTGTAGGTTCTGTTAACACAAATTCTATTTGATTTGCAGGGTGAACCGAACTAAATGAAAAGTGAAAGCCCCCTCAATGAAATGCCCTTTCTGTTCCAGGTTGGCACATTGGTGGTGGGCTACGTGTTGGCTGTGGCGTTTAAATGGACACCTGGTATGGAAGGCTATCTGCGCTCCATGTCTGTGCCTGTTTGGACAGCCCTCATATTTTATTTGGGTAAGGATTCTACAAGGCCTAAAAAGGTTAATGATCTTTACTTTTCAGGTCTGGTTTGCCAACTTACAGTTAATTTGATAAATGAAATAAGTTACCCAAAAACTATACATTATGCTTTTGTTTGCCTAAATTTAATTACTGAGACTAACGTAAATGATAGAGTCATTAAAAATGAAACACTGCTTGATCTGTAGTTAGTAACATTGAAATGTTGAACATTTAATAGTTTTACTTCTTCAGTAATTGTTTTGGGGACAAATTCAGAGCACAGAGTTAGAAAGAAGGTGAAAGGCTAATTTAATGGGATATTATCGTATTCCATGAGTTAATGATCTGATTATAAATGAAAATTTCATGATGCAAAAAAAAAGAAAAACAATTTCAGGCTTTAAGAAACAAAGTTTTTACATTCTGCTCAAATGCTGTGTCATTCTTATGTGTAGAGAAAGGAGAAAGTTTTGCTTTCAATTTTTAAAAATTATACAGACTATTTCATGGTGGTTTATATTGTGTGAGAGAGGACCTGAGTGAACTAATGGGCATTTTTATGGGCAGAGACAAAAACAGGACATTGATTAAGTTACTACATGTGAGTTTTAGAAGGTCGTCTAGATTTAGTTTCTCTTTCAGCTTCTTAGGATAAAGTCTGCATTGTTGGTCTGTTATTCATTTATTAAAACAAATGCCCTAACCCCAACACACTCACATAATCTCCTTTGACATATGTATACACATTCATGTGACTGTCATCATGATTGCTGATGTTAAAAGTCACAATCAACTAGACTGTCTTGCAGCTAATATTAGATCTGACTGCCCTTTACTTTCTGTTCCTTGGGAGCTATTGCTGGTAATTTCCTGCCCTGAGATGTGTGTATGTGTGTGAGAGCTGGATTCAGGACTGGTTGTGAAATGGCAAACTTATGCCAGCTTGGACATTGGCCAAAAAAGCAACATAGTTTTAAATTGTCTTCCAACAATGGGCCTGAAGTGTCCACCTCAGCTGTTGCTTTTAACACTGCTGCTCGCTCCTAACTATCACCTCCTCACACTCCACACTAAGCCACACTCTATCTCACTTATTCCGAACTTCTTTCTGAAAAATTGTACATCTTTGAGATGCAAGTTTACATTTCCCAGTCCTAGGCCTTAGTACCTAACTCTAATCCCAGCCCTAACTTTATCTATAAATCTGAAAGTAAGCAAAATTAAGTTTATATATGTTTTTTTAACTTTATATTATGGGTAAAGAACCTTTTTGTGGATACCCATCAATAAATTTGCTTGTCCAAAATAAGAACACACACACACTTATTATTGTAAAATTACAGGCATTTCCTAACCTGTGACAACTAACTGATATAATGGATTAATAAAATAGTTGTTGCCAACAAAATTAACTTAATTTAGCTAATGTAATCTGTTGTTTGTAAATACAAATGCTCCAGTTAACAGAATTTAAATGATCAAAATGAGGGATGTTGACATGAATGTGTAAAACAACACACAGTACAACTGACAATATTTCATTAGAGTCCATGACAAAAAGATAGCTACTTATTTTTTGTAAATAAACTGAGAGTGGCACGTTGGTGCAGTGGTTAGCGTTGCTGCCTCACAGCGAGAAGGTCCAGGGTTCAATCCCCGGGCACGGCCGTAGGGTCTTTCTGTGTGGAGTTTGCATGTTCTCTCCGTGTTTCCTCTGGGTGCTCCAGTTTCCTCCCACAGTCCTAAAGCATGTAATACAGGTTAATTGGTGACTATATAATTGGCCCCATAAGTGTGTGTGTGTGCTTTGCGGTGTGTTGGCACCTACATAGGGTTGGACCACACCTTGTGCCCATGAGTTCCCAGGATAGGTTCCGGTCCCCGTGACCCCAGTTGGGATTAAGTGGTTTGGAAAATGAATGAATAAATGGATAAATAAACTCATTTTCTTGTGTGATTTAACATTACTGCAGTGAATGTCATGATACCTGAAGATTTTATTGATTGTATCACAAGCCAATCAGACAGGAGAACTTAGTGCAGGTTCAGTTCTGTAATTCAAATCCCTCATGGAAACATCCACGGCAAAATCCCTAAACAGTAACAAAGTGAGAACAAAGCTGTTCTTCTCTTAAGCAAGCTTACAGAAATTAGATTGGCAAAGGATAACTCTCTGCTTGAGTGAATGTATAGATTGTAGTGATCATGTTGTCATGCTGAACAAGTGCTCATCATAACTGGAGTTGAAGGGAATGAATGTGATAACTCACCCACAATATTCAGATTGAAATGTATTTTTAAATTGAATTTTAAAAGATTTATTACATCTTTTGTATACATATCTTTTTCTTTGTCTACTTTAAGACAACTAATTTATGAATTTAAAAAGACTAATTAATTGATTATCAAAATATCTGTTAGTTGTAGCTCTAATTCATACAATAGGCTATAATATATAGGATATAATATGATAGATGATATAAACCCAGGCTTAAGATAATCCTAAACACACACACATAAACTTAACTTAAAAATAAGTACTAATTACAGTGTTCATACTACACTACTTTTATGGATAAATTGTAACGGCTTTGAACATCTAGCATCTCCTAATGGAATCGGACCTGATGTCTCACACCTGTCTTTTCTCTTTTAGTTTTACTTATAGCTTGTTTTGTATGCTTAATGAGGCATCTGTCCCTTCATGGCTAGTAAACACGCCACACACTGCACGCACAAAATTCCAGACAAACCCATTCTCACCTCTACATCGAACTAAAAATGAAGCTTTGCAGGTGATGTTCTTGGTTTAAAAGTTTCCCATGTGTTTGTGCTCCCTGCTGTGTCCAGTCTCTCTGACCGGGGCCTGGCGTGTGCCTGTGTTTGTGGTGGTAGTCTCTCTGCTTATCGTGGGCTCCCAGGAGAAGGCTCCTGTCTCAGGAAAAGGTGAGTGCAGTCCTCAACAGACAGACAGACTCTGGTCAAAGCATTACAAATAGAAATCTGATCTGGTGTCCTCTTTGAATGGATTATAATGTTTCCCAACGCAAAAGGATTATATTTAAGAAGGTTAAAAATATGATCACATGCACAAAATAAACACTTTTATAATAAAAAGTAATGTAATAATACCTTTAATTAGGTGATCCGTTTTTTGTTTTTAATGAATTGTAATGACATTTTGAAATATTGCAGCCTTTTTATTTTTCATTTCTTGCTTCCTATGTATTTGTCCTCTCTTCCCTGTATTTTTAAACATTTATTTTCCGTATACATTTCTATGTTGTATATTTGTGTATTTATTTTGATATTTTTTTCCTCTCTCCATATTAGGTGAACTCTCAGGTCAAGTACTCTCATTCGCTGCTAACACTATCTACATGGCCATCTCCTGCAGTAATTTCCGTAATTCTGTTGACAGAGATGCGCAGGTTGATAGCAACACACCCGTCAAAGGTATGCACATGCACGCTGTGCTACAAAACCTATGCACTTGCATTGCTCAAATTGAACAATTTTATGTCAGTGTAGTAAGCAGGTATCCTTCCTTTATTTCTTGCAGGAGAGTGACACACACACAGCACTATGTCTGAGCACAGTCTCACTGAGTAGAAGTTACAATCTGAACTTAGAGTACATTACCAAGTCAAGCTGAGGTCAGGTTGTTCCCTAATGTCCAAAAACTGCTGCTCAGTTTCTTTACAGACCACCTGGGTCCATTATCGTACAGCAAGAGAATTTGACTCATAGATCTTTCATCTTGTCAAAAAGCACAGACACAAACACACGTCAAATGCATGTCCATTCATCTGTTTAAATCACAAGAAGAATCATTCATAAAACATTGATTCTCATTATTCTTAATTATTATTCCGTTATTATTGTTCCATTTATATAATTAATTCTTAATAAAACTCAGCATTGTCTCACACACACTCATAAATGTGCAGACAAGCAGCATTGCCCTCAGACAGACACTTAATTTTCTACAGCACCACAGAGTCATGTTGTTTCATTTTTTATACAGTACATATAAAAGGCCGTTTATATTATGCCACTGACTTTTGTTATGTTCGCATCCTTTGCAGAAGCTGTGGACTCTTCTGGAAAGTTCTGTGGTTTTTCCACGTCCACGCCACGGTGCTCTCGGCCTGAGTTTCCCTCACAGGGTCTTCCACACAAAGAGAAGGCCAGCGACATCTACTTTGTGTTGCTGGTGTGGGCATTCGTCCTGGTGCAAATTTGGCTCAACCTTTGGATCCTACAGCTGTTGCCCATCCCTTTTGCTGGTATTGTGTGTGTGTGTGTGCGCGCACATGCATGTGCTAATTGTTTTGAGAATCAGTCCCCTAAAAGATTGAAAAGTCTGAGATTTGCTTCTTTTGTTAGGCTTTGTGAGAATTTTTTGTATAAGAGAACCGGTCCTCATAAGGAAAAAATGCTTTAATTGAAAATGACTGAAGTTGAGGTTAGGTGTAGCTATAGCCACAGATATAGTAACTGTGAATGCGTTTGATGAACTATATATGCAAGAGAATTTTAATTTAAAAAAATTTGCGTGGTAATGAGAATTTAGTGATTTACACTGTCTACTTTGTGTGCGTAATGTGTGTGAGCAGGTTTGTAGTTATTTGTGAGGGCCTGATTATCCTCTAATATATTCCAGCATTTATTTGAAATAAACTCAAAGACCAAAAAAAATGAACATGATTACTGAGGTTAAGTTGAAGCTGTAGAGACAGTAAGACATTATTGTGTGTGTGTGTCTGTGTCTGTGTCTGTGCCTGTGTGTGTTACAGTGTGGGTGATGAAGAAGATGGTGGTGCGTTTTGGGGTGATGGATTTCGCTGAGCGGTCCCTGGCGGCACAGTGGACGTTGCTTGAGAAGTTCGTCAAAGACAGACAGGATGCTCTGCTGCCCGGCCCAATCAAAGGGCTCTCACAGTTTCTGCTCCGGGTTGACACCAAGGTAACGGCTCTTGTGTCATCAGCAACAGCTGAACAAGTCTCACTGATAATGTGCTGCACACCACACACCCAGTTGCTGGAGATCAGAGATGAAATGGGGAAGCAGTCACTTTTACTAGTTGCTGCAAGTTCCAGTTATAATATGTATGGAAATTGTCATTCACTGGTCACTATTAAACACAACTACTTGTGTTTATACACAATGGTCATTCTATCAAAAACAGTGTAAAATCCCTTATTCTAACCCATCAGTTACCATGTACAGTCCAGCAACGACTCGCTGTTCATCACTGGTCAGTTTCTGACCGCAGGAGCCCACTTGAGCTGCTGTTATTTAAGTGTTGGCTCATTTCAGAGTAAACCTAGTTTAACAATACATATATATCTTAGGAAGAAGACCTTTTTATTTACTTTGAAACCTGGGGTATTTAAATTATAACTGCATTAAATAAATAAAAAAAATTTGTAGATAGTTGGCAACTAATTTAATAATCGATTAGTTGGGTCAACGTTATTATACACATACGCACAGTGGCTACCCCTGGATGTGGGTGCAGTAAACTAACCAAAGCTGCAGTGGCAGTAAAGCACCATTAAGCTGGATGCCAACCACCATAAAAGAAGAACAAGAAGGAGACGAGAAATATTGCCATGCCCTGCATTCACAAATTGTGGTAGAAACACATTGCGCAGAAATTGGGATTGTCCCTCTTCATGTAAACTCATAAAACGTGTCATACATTACAGTACATGTTACACGGTATCGTATTTGGCTAAAAGACAAATATACAACTTACAAATAAAATAGATGATGGTTGCTACAGTGTTTATTACCTACTACCTATCATACCCATGTTAGTATAGATTTAATAAAGACATCCCAAGTCTCCTGCATATTGGTAGCGGATCCCTGATGGACGCAAATGAGATAAAACCTCTTGGAATCTAGAGCGAGGAGTGAACAAGAGTGCACGCCAAAGCAAATTCCTTGTCTGTGACAGTGTCTTGGCAATAAACTTCAACTTCATTCTTATTCTAATATAGTGTGTAGAATAATAATAATAATGAATAATAATTGCCAGTAAACACATGCACTGTTTGTTAGTGTGTACGACTCTCATCGGAAAGTTCAATGTTCACAAAAATACACCCGCTGCGTTTGTTAGCGTGCACGACTCTCTCAGGGAAGTCATTCACTAAAGCCTTCCGGTTCGGTCAAATCTTCCCATTTATTACAGACAAACTGATAAATAGCAAAAACAACCAGCGTTTTCAGTGATTATTCCGACGCGTGTTTTTGTAATGCAGCTCCTATGTGGAATGCCATCTTGCGCAAAAATGTAGTTCTCTCCCAGAAATGAGTCAAACATGAGTTATAGGGCAAAATGAGTCCAGATTGGATAAAAATGACCAAAACTTCGTTTTCAATTAGTCAGAAAATATTTTTTTCCTATTTTATAATGTTAGAGAGTGAAAAATATGCTGGGAAAAGCTGGAAATGAAATAGCTCTTTTTTCTTTTTATCTGATTAATAATCATCGATTAATCGAAAAAATAATCTGCAGATTAATTGAATAACAATATAATCATTCGTTGCAGCCCTACCGGGATGGAATGGCAGCTGCAGTTGCCTTAAAGCCTACTGGGTGGGATGATAGATCTTCAGGTGGATTTATAGGTTTGAAGTAGAAGTGCCTTTGTCCAACAGTTCTTCCATAAATTTGACATGACTTTCCACAGTTATTAAGCTCACCTTTCTCATTTGGCTCAAAACCAAAATGTGCCCAAGCGGTGCAGTGCTGTTAGGCTTTGCAACTAAATTATCCATGATGATATCACAGAAAGTTGTTTGACGCTGTGAGATATAGAATTATTGCTAATTCTCCACTACTACTCGTGTAGTAAAATTATAGCAGAAGCAGCACAAACAATAGACATTATTAAATGAGTACCATTCAAACTTTGTACGATTGGAAAATATGAAATAGTGATAAAAATGACACTCAGTTTATTGAGATGAATAGAAAGATTCTAGCAAAAACAATTAAGCCAGCGTGAATTATAATAATATTAACAGGCCTATTTGAGAGCATCAAAAAACCATTAATATCTAGCCAAGAAGGTTTCTGTAGTCAAAACCATTGATCATTGATGAGCTACTGGAGGACTAACACGCACTGTACATGATAAGAGATGGGCTACGCTCTAAAATGGGGTCCTGTGGTCAGTAACAGAGCAGTTGTGAATAGGGGGGCATCTTGTTCAGAGATGACCTTTACATCAATACACATTTAAGAATGTGTGAGTAAATAAAGCTCATCCCTGTTTTGTCCTTTACCCATGAAAACGAATGGAGTATTGACTGAGTTTTCTGCACTATCACAGATATATCACTCCCTTGTTTGTGTTGCATCACTCAACCGGCATGAAGGTGTAACATAGAGTCTATCATGATACAATACAGTATAGTTTTTGTCCTATTTTATTAACACAAGGCAGGTTTATTTGATTTAGTACATTTTCATACACAGACCAAGTCATGTGCTTTACAGTAATAATAATCAAATGTGATCTGAATAATGCATAATAATAAATTATATGCAGAACATGCAATATAAATAATATGCAGAAATAATAAGGGAAAATGTGCTGTTTTGCAAAAGGGAATTATATTTGGTACTTTGATCCACATGACAAGCTGATGCCATTTGTTACTTCTATTAATGGCTATACATGTGGCTATTCCCAGACAAAATCTTGTGCACAGACAAAATTATTATTGTGTGTCTGGTCCTTCTAGGGGCATCATAAGTAACAAATACTCCCAAAAGAAAATGTAATTTAAATGCATTTCATACATTAAACATCACTTAAATGTCATTTTAATGCTTTATAATGTTTAAAATTTTGCTTTCAGTCTTCAGTGTTGAACTTTCAGCAATTTAAATAGTGCACAGTTAACATAACCATACTGTATTTGCATGAGGACAAAAATCTAGTTTTTCTGAATTAGCAAGATAAGGTTTTCATGGAAAATTTGTTCAGTTTTACAGAATTAATGAGAGAATGCTTTCATATGGAAAATATTTGCTCCATTTTTCTAAAAAACCTCTTATTTAGCGTACTTGAGACCTCAGTTTCACAGAAGCAAACCTGTCCCATGCTAGATTAATCCAGTTTTCTTCTTCTTTGGATTTGAGACACTGATAGACTTTGCTCGGACACTTCTGGACCTCTGGTTAGTTGTTCAGACGTAAAGCCCATTCTGATCTGCTGGACATTGCTGTGTTTATCCAATCATCCGATCATCTAAAATACTGTGTCTTGTTAGTTAGTTCAGAAATACATAGTGGAATGATTTCCACCCATGAAAACTTTCACTTTAATTCAGAAAACCACCAGACAAATCATCAGAATTATCAGTTTTAAAAATGGCTGATATCGCTATCCATACAAATGCCAAATATCATTACCGATAATCGGCCGACCCATGGTGTACGTAACATAGATATACTATATGCCACACTGCCCAGCCCTGCCAATTACACCCTTACCTCTGCTCACTGTCCAATGAGAACATTTTCCCTCTTTGTCCACCAACCAATCCTGCCTGTTCCTCTCGGTGCCTGGAGACCATGTTAATGTCTGCTGCTTTCCTGCACTCTGGTTTGTTTCTAATAACAGTGTATCTCTCTGTCTCCTCCCTCAAAGCTCTGGCATTGGCTTAACAAGCAGGTAAATGATCCGCGCTAGCAAGCGGGATGGAGAGAAGCGAGGCGTGAATGATAAGAGAAAGAGTGACCGGTGTGCGCACCCCTTTAGAAGCTTGGACCGTTGCTTTATTTGTTTGCTTCCCCCTCATCCACTGTCATCCCTCCATCTTTTCCTTCCTCGGCCGAGCACGAAGGCTTACGGCTTGCCTTGTTTTTTTTTTGCGTGTTGTAGTGCTTTTGCGCTGTGGAAGAGAGTGAACGCCTCTGGGCAAATTAACACAGACGATTGGCATTGGAAACCCTTTTAAAAAAGAAATAGGCTGGTCAATTTTCTGAACTCTTCCACAGCTTCTAGATGTGTGTGGGGCTGGGTGGTTTTGGAGTGTGTGAGATGCATGGAGAGTAAAGCAGACAGATGGGTGTGGGGTGGAGGGGTCACTCGGGGTCGTGGTCAGGGCAAGAGGGGTCACTTTGGGACACGTTCACTACGTTTTGCCTTCATATCTTTTTATTGACATTTTTGAGTATTAAGGAGAGTTCATTTTGTTAAATAATGCATATTTGCAGACGAATGGAAGTTTCCTAAAACTTGAAGATTCTCAGACAAAATTACATTGCACTTTATTCGGTCTTTCATGAGCCGAACCGCTTAATCCCAACTGGGGTCACTGGGGACCAGAACCTATCCCGGGAACTTGGCGGGACCAACCCTGGGCAGGCGCCAACACACCGCAGGGCACACACACCCACACAATCACACTCTCATTTACACCTTATGGGGCCAGTTTGGAGTCCCCAGTTAACCTACAGTGCATGCGTTTGGACTGTAGGAGGAAACCGGAGCACCCGGTAGAAAACCCACTCGAACACGGGGAGAGCATGCAAACTCCACACAGAAAGGCCCTACGGCCAACCCGGAGTTTGAACCCAGGAGCTTCTCGCTGTGAGGTGACAGCGCTAACCACTGCGCCACCGCAGTATATTTGTCAAATACAAAATATCGTAAAAATATATTTATGTTTTAAGAATGTATTGAAATTTTTACAATTTTAAAAGTAGTCATAAAATAAATGTCGTAAAATATGTGCAGCAGCAGGGGCACTGTGTGAAATATATGTTCAGAAAATCAGAAAGAGCATCATTTTGATTGAAAGGCACAAGCTGCAAACTTTATTTGTTATGGCCAAGTTTACAGCGCACATTTTATATTTTTTTTCTGAATTAGCAAATGAAATATCTTTAAAAAGCATACTAAAATACAAAAAAGTCAAGAAATATATCTGAAAAATATATAAATATATATTGTTAAATTATAATTGTTTATTTATATCAAATATATAAGTTGTATATTTAAATTAAGTATATTTAACGTTTAGTGATAATAAATACAAATTTTATGGTTTGTTGTTTTTTGCCTGTATAATCTTGCAAAAAGGCAAAGAATTCATCTACATTCTTTAATGTGGTAAATTTACCACTTTGGTTTAGCACATTTTTTTTTACCTTTATATATATATAAAAGTTTAGTTAAACAACATTTTACGCAAAAAAAAGTTTGCAAAGATATTTTTCGGAATAGGACTCAGATGCGTTTGAGCCTTCAGAAATGCATTTCTCTGGTGCTGTATGGGGCGGAAACGCCCAACGGGAGCATGAATTAAATCTGTGCTTTCCGTCTGGTAACCTTCTCTCATGTAACATTCCCCAGAGCGCTGTGCCAGATTTAGAACACACACACTGTGGGAAGAAGAACAGATGGTGCTCAAGGTTACTTCGGGGTCTGGGAGTGTGTCTGTCTGTAGTCCATAACAGTTGTCGTTGTTCACCAACATTTCACTTGTGCTTCTAATTAAAAAAGGTTTTTTTGGGTTTTTTTTAATCAGTAAATTTAGAGACACTAACGTCTACTAATCCAGCCTCAGCCACAAAACTGTAGCACATGTTGCTAGCATTGTTTCTAACCAGGCCAAACAAGACCCAGGAACTAGATTAAATGGCCCTGTAGGCCCACCACTGTTGGGGAGTGTGCAGAGAAACCTGGTTCGTCTGCCAGATGAGCTAAAACGTTTCTGATACGGCTTGTTTGACCAAAAAATGAGTTTTTATTATAAGTGAAGCTCTCAAATATGCTGGTGTGGCTAACAATGATAACTGAAACAATGCTGGTGAGCTTACAGTGACAGAGAGGGGGTGGGGACCAACCCTGGGCAGGTGCCAAGACACCACAGGGCACACACACATACACTCTCATTCACCCCTTACGGGGCCAATACAGAGTCGCCAGTTAACCTATATTGCATGCCTTTGGAAGGAAACTGGAGCACACAGAGAAAACCCACGCAAATATGGGCAGAGCATGCAAACTCCACACAGAATGGCCCTACGGCTGACCCGGGGATCGAAGCCAGGACCTTCACGCTATGAGGTGTCAGCGCTAACCACTGCACCATCGTGGTGCCCCCAAGATGCTCATTATTATAACTTTTTTTTTTTTATTAATTAGTAGTAAACTATATGCAAAAATCCTTACCAAAGTTTTAATGACTGAAAAGTTTGATTAATATCTTATTAGGCGATGATTATCAGCAGCATATCTTGCATACAGTAGGTGGTTTGTATTTTCTGCTTTTATAACCAAACCAAACTTCTTTTGATGATGTGCGCCTTATTTTTGTTATTACCGCCACATCAGCCGTTAGCACATTTACCTACAGATTTACTCTGTATGGGAGACTTTGTCACCAGCGTTGACCCACCCACTAGCAAGCCATGTAAAGGTCAAAATACTTCAGTTTTAGTATGTTTAACTAGTTCAGAAACAGACTTTCTTCCACGATGAATACAGGTTTTTCTGTGACACTCCCATGAAATGTGTTAGCATCTGGATCTTAGGTGAAACACACTTTAAATCTTTCTCTTTCTCTGGCCCTCTCTGTCCCTCTTCTCCCACAGATGGTTGTATGGTTAGAGAGATCGCTGGATAAGCTCATCAGCATTTTCATCATTTTTCTGCTGGTTACAGGAACGATACTGATGGCCCTTCTGCTCACTGCTATGGTACAGTGTTTTCACACAGATCATTACACACTAAAATCACCACAGAGCTGACCTCTCCCTCCTGCTCCTCTAGTCACGTAATAGACCATTTATACTCTGTGTATCAAGCTGTTCTTAATGTAATATGAGCGCGTGGATCGTTTTTCAGGTGCATCACGAGAGCGCCCATATCATAGAAGTCACCAGCAACCTGATCAATGAGACGGTCTCCAACCACCCAGAGTGGGCCAAGTAAGACAAAGACACACATGTACTACCCGTATATATATATATAAACATGTTGCACAATGAATTTCAATATTTGTGTTATAGTTTGCTTCCAGAGGCTCGTGTTATTCAGAAGGCCCTTAACTCTGCCGCTACAAATGTTTACCAGCACGGGAGAGAATGGATTACTCAAAAGGTGAGTGTTCAGGAGTCCAGTTTGAGATGCATCAGGTGTGGACTGGAGGGGTCTCTTGGGGTCATTGGTCAGGGGTTCAGACGATTTGGCCCATGTTTCCTGGAGTTGTTTGTGGGTTGCACTCTTGGAGAGATTGAAGTTTGATTCTGCCTTTGGATTTTAAATAACCTTGCTGGTTCTAGAATGTTCCATATTTATGTATTTTTTAAAAAGGGTAGCCTTTTTTGTTTAAGAAAGACAAAATTAGTCATAAAAGAAGTTTCCTGACATCTTGTAGAATGTATATTGTAGTAGTGGCCTTGTGTGGAAAGTATATTAAGAAAATTAAAAAGGTGTGTCATCAATTTTAAAGGTACAGTCTGTATACTTGTTTTTTAATGGCCAAATTTACAATGTACGGAAGCGTATTGCTGCCATGCCGTAATAAAAAAAAATATGGCTATCACGTAATAACGTGTTAAATACCACGTTAAAACGTATTAAATATCACGTTAGAACACGAATATTATCACTTTAGAGCATATTAAATATCATGTTAGAACATGAAAATTATCACGTTAGCATGTGTTAAATAACATGTTAGAACGTGATATTTAACATATATAGAGGAAGAGAGTGCAACAGAGTGGATATCTAAGTCCCCTAAAGCCCTCAGAGAGTGATCCAGGCAGCAGATCGCTGCTGCAGGTTAGCTCTCCTTTCCCTGCTGGACATTTACACCAGGAGATGTAAGACCAGGCAACTAGGATTGTTAAGGAATTGTCTCATAACGGACTGTTTTAGCTTCTGCAATCAGGCAGAAGGTTCTGCACCATCATGGCCAAAACTGTGAGACTCAGGTGGAGTTTCTGTCCGCATGCCATTCGACTCCTCAAACAGAACACGCCCCCCTCCCTTTCAAAATATTAGGTTTATTATCTCAGCAACCAAATCTTCTTAGTGTATCATAACCCATATTGTCTGCCACATTTCATAGTTATATTTCATATCGTCTGCCTTATTTCATAGTCTCCATTTTTACATGCACTGTCAATGTAAAGACCAGCCACCTTAGTCAGGAAGAGCAGATCAAGCCTGTTACTCTCTATATATGTTAAATATCATGTGCTAACGTGATCATTTTCACGTTCTAACGTGATATTTAACACGTTATTACGTGATAGCCATATATTTTTTCTGTTACGGCGTGGCAGTAATACGCCTCTGTAACAATGCACTGTTTATATTTTTATGTAAATATGCTGGATTCTAATTTGCATGTATATTGAACCACGTCAGTTCCATGATATATACAATTGCACGCCATATTATGTTCTCACATCATTGGACATGCCTTAGCTAATTCTTTTTGCTGCTCACTCTGTAACCTTTCTTGTTTGAGTCTGAAACACCGAGTAACAGTGAATCTGTGGCTAAGCGTTGTGCTCAGGGGATCAATGGTGGTAGTGCTAGTGGTAGGATAGAGAACACACAAATATCTGGGAGGAAAACATCTTTATTGCTGGTTCATCCCCATACTTTAAGTAAGTGAGGTATTATTTGCCATTATGAACACACCATAGCACAGCACTCAGTGCACCACAATGAAATGTTTAGTGGTTAGGATATTTGCCTCTGAACCAAGATTCGTAGTGGGGGAAGTAGTAGTACAAGAAGTAGTGGGTTCGAATCCCTCCTCCACCACTACTGTTATTGAAACCCAGAGGAAGACCTTCAACCCCAAGTTACTCCAGAGAAAACTGTCCCTGTAATTAGGAAAAATTAAATTTGCTCTGGATAAGAACGTCTGCTAATGTTTCTTCTTTAGGGAAATCTAACCGTCCGCACATTGATATTTTTAGAGAGATATTTACTGCTGACTTTATTTCTCTTGTTAACCTTTTTCACAGCAGTTTTTGGCACTTTACTCCTTCCATATTTTCAGCTAGTTTACTTTATTTCTACGTAAAAAGTGTGACCTTCCGATCACGGGGCCAACCCCTAACCATTAATGCTACCACTGCCCCAACTTCCATTAGATGCGAGTGTTGCTAGTAATAAGAATGTGATGCACATCTGAAGTGGATTCAGTGGGTGAGCATAGGGGTTTTTAATGCTTACCTGAGTCTTCTGACCAGTAGATGTCAATGTTTCACTAAAATGTGTGTGTTTGTGTGCAGCTCCACAAGATGCTTGGTGACAAAGTAAATAACACAGCAGTGATCGAGAAGCAAGTTCTGGAGCTCTGGGACCGACTTTACCACTCATGGTTTGTCAAGGTAAAGGGCTCTCTCTTTTTTAGCCTATCTATCTATATTTGCTTTATGTTTTCTTATGTTGCTTTTCCAGTGCGGAACTATGCTGTGCCCAACCGTTAATGCACTGCTGCTAGGACTGATATATTTCATATGATATTCTTTCATTTATTATCTGAACCGCTTAATCCCAGCTGGGGTCGCGGGGGGACCGGGGCCTATCCCGCGAACTGACGAGCGCAAAGCGGGGACCAACCCTGGGCAGGCTCCAACACACCACAGGGCACACACACACACTCAAATACACATTCACTCCTTACAGGGCCAATTTTGATTCACCAATTAACCTAGTGCATGCTTTTGGACTGTGGGAGGAACATTTTCAACAAATCTCTTTGAAGGCTCTTTTTGGAAAATAATAAATCATTGTAGATAGTTGTGGGTGACTTTCAGTGTGAACCATATTTTTGAAAACTTTATCCTAAAATTCATATGTGGTACCAAGTTCTAAAGTGTTGGTGTTTACTGAAGTCTGATTACATTCTAAATGGTCCAGACCCAATGTGTATCAACTCTGAAAAGTCAGATGTTTCAAGGGGAGACAGCAAATATGATCACACAGAACCTCAAAAGTTACTTATTCTAATTCTAATTATAAATGCTGTTCTCTTGACTGTCCTGCAGAACATTACTTACAGTGGACGGCATCGCGGTCACAAGCTCCACCTGAATAGGCAGAACAGCTGGCTGGGGGACATCCTGGACTGGCAGGACATCGCCTCGTTTCTGCAGGAGAACATTGAAACACTGCTCTCGGTGCGTGCGCGTGCACGCGTGTGTGTGTGTGTGTGTGCACGTCCCAGGATAACTGACTTTGTGTATTTGTAGATCTTGGAGTCTCTGTGGGTGGTGATGAGTCGGAATGTCGGTTTGCTGATTTCCACCACCACTACGCTGCTCACCATCCTCTTCCATAGCGGTACTGCACTGCTCAACTTTGCCCTGTCACTGGTAATCCACCGGACACATACACATACAATGCATCTCACACTGCCTACTAAGGAGCCCCTAAAGGGACCAGTGAGAAAGAAAAACTTCAGTATTTCTTCATTTTTTCCATTCCGTAATGTTAGATAGTAAAAAATAAATATAGAAAATAAATGATTTATCAAATAATTGTATTCTATATCCAGCTGGATTCCAAATGGATAAAGAAGTGTTTCCACCTGGCACTAACCTTATTTGTCTTCATAGTACTAAGCCACAGATGCATAATAAAAACTCTGAATATGAATATGAATGCGTTCATGTTCACGGCATAACATCTCATGCTCATGTGAAAACATCTCGTGCTCACATGAAAAACAACTCATACACATGCCAGTTTTACGGCCCCTCTAGGAGCTCCATAACTTACCACCAAATGTTAAAAATATGAAAAAAGTACTGAACTCCTGTATGTGTTTGTGTGTGTGTAGGTGATCTTTCTGACCACTCTGTTCTACTTACTGAGCTCCAGTGGTGAGTACTATAAGCCAGTGAAGTGGGTGATCAGTCTGACGCCTCTGTCCCAACCTGGACCTTCATCTAACATCATCGGCCAGTCTGTAGAGGAAGCTATCAGGTACACACACACACAAACCGGTACACTTGGGCAAGCACACATATTAATGCATGTATAGGTTTCTCCTTCTCGTCCTTCCAGGTTTTTGTCATAGTTCATTTGTCCTTTCTTTTTCAGCCCTCCTTTTTTCCTACTGACATTTGTTCAACAGCTCAAAGTTTAATAGTCAGGTTGACCATAATAATCAGCAGAAACTGCAATAAACAGCCATTATCATTTCTCCTTTTTACTTTTATCAACCTTTTATCCTTTTCTGCCTTTTTTTTTTAGCAATCACTGAATATATCCAGGAATTGCCTGTCTAGTTATTTTCTCGTCTTCCCCCACCTTTTTGGCACTTGTCGCAGAGACACTTCATGACCTAAAGTGTTCAGCTTATCAAGAAGAAAAATATTATTTTTCTTGTGGGCCGTACAACTGAATCCCACTTTTTTCCTTCTTTCGGCTCTAATGAGGTCACAAAGTGTGGTCAGACTTTTCTTATAGACTGTAATGTGGAAATTTTCACACTCAGTGACATTATCTTAACCTTTTACTTGCATTGAACTATTTTAGCCGCCCTTTTTAACTTTATTTCTCCTTTTTACCTACTTTCTTCATTAGGGAAATCTTAAACTGCTTCCACAGTCATTTTTGTGGAAATATTTCACAGCAGTTTTTAGCACTTAACTCTTTCCACAGTAGGGATGGGTACCAAAAACTTTTTTTTTCAAAAGACAGGAGTATTGATAAGCTTTGACTTTAACAGTATTGCTTTCTGTACTGGATAAATAAATAAATCAGATTTTTTGTTTCTACATAAAAGTAATTCTTCTCAGTTTGTCTGACCAGCTCTGTTACTGATTAAGCCGTTGGAGAGCATGCACACCAATTTAAACTTTGAATTACAGTTTTAACACGTTAATACGTACATAAAAACATATGTACACAGTGCATGTTAGTATGAAATATATGAGATGCCTGCCAGGCAGATACGCAGCTTTCCCTTTCTACTTTTTACAGCCTGGCAATCACATATAAACTCAAAGAATCACCGTGTCTGTGTGTCTGTGTGGTGTGTGATGTGTGTGTGTGTGTTTCGTCCTCTGCTGAATGGTAGCTACAGTGGACCACTAGTGGGCAGCAGGAACACTGTCACTGAAAACACTGAAAACTATAATGGCCCTCCTCTACTGGAGGCAATAACCTCCACAATGATAACCTCAACCAAACACACAAACACTTTCCACACTTACCCAAAGAAAACACATACACACTTCTCCATTATTAAAAGCAGAGGATGCAGCTGTGTTTTTTGTCATTGCTGAAAGGAAATGATGGAATGGAATTCAGCAGGATTTGTTCTGCGCCTGTTCCTTTGTTTTGTGTGTGCTTGTGTGTGTGCTTGTGTGTGTGCTTGTGTGTGTGCTTGTGTGTGTGGGGTCAGTAAAAATGTCCCAGGTATTTCATGGGACCTATTTGCATGGCCACTATGAGGGGATAATGAAATGCTTCACCTTTCTTTCTCTTTCTGTGTGTGTTTTTCTCTCAGGGGTGTGTTTGATGCCTCTCTGAAGATGGCAGGGTTCTATGGGCTCTACACTTGGCTCACACATACCATCTTTGGCATCAACATCGTCTTCATCCCCTCAGGTGTGACACACTCATGGACTAGCTGTGTATTCATAGATGCAGTGTGTGTGTTTATCTGTGACACGCATCCCTTTGTTTACTCAGGCATATCATAGCCATCTGCCAGACCTTGCGTAAGAGAGACTCTCCTGCCGTCTCTCTCTTTCGCTTTCTCTCTCTTCTCTATCACATTTCCACCAGTGTGTTACCTTTGTTCTCTAGCCGTCTTTCTCATGAGTCTCGCACACATACACACAATCCATCTTCCTTTCATCCCTTCCTCCTTTAGGAGCAATTAAAGTAATATGTGTCCCAAAAGCACTAGCAATGAGTAAATGGGGCAAGTAGCATGTCTGGCTGTGCCCCATTAGTTTCTCTTCATTGTTAGCGCTATTAGCTTATCTTAGCCAGAGTTTAATCAGACATGAGTGAAGGTCACACTCCCAGCTGTCTACTGTGGAAAGCGTGGTTGTTGTGGTTAAGGTTTGGTGACTTGCCCAGTTACCTTTCACTCAGTGTCAGTAATGACAGTGAGCTTCTATTTTTGGCACTGTGCATTTGAGGCTATTGGACTCATCCATGTTTAGTTAACTATTGTTAGCCTTACGGTGCTAGTTTAAAACTTGTGGTGCTATTCCATTGGCAACAGGAACCGTGCCGGAACTGTGTTGCACCTTAAATGTTTTTTTCATTAAACATAGTGTCTTGTACCCATGCCGTACCCGCGCTGTGCTCGACAGCAGGGCTAAAAACACACCAGTCCTGACTGGGTCGCTGCTTTTTGATTAGATCAAATGTGAACATGAGAACAGATGGATCTGTCCATGCAGCGTCGCCTTAACCATCCGGGATTTGAACCGGCAACCTTCTGATCGCGGAGCGAACTCCTAAACTGTTACGGCATCAGCTGAAATTAATTGAGATGCAGTATCACGTCTGGATGGATTTTAGTGAAAACAAAGGAAACACTATTGGAAGCTCTTGTGCATGTAATTACACAATGCTGCTGGGCACAGAACTTTCTAATATTGCATTATTAGTGTGATAATGAAGACTGCTTAACAGCATTTAATATATATTATAAAATGCTTTAGTATTTAATCTTTGAACATACCAATACACACACACTCAGCACAATTACTGCCATGCCCTAAGGTATGGCTCAGCTTTGCAGCCATAGCTTCACTCCTACAATTAAGTGACTATTCATTTTAATTAATTTTCAAACATTAACTGTTAAATAAGGGCAAAGAAGGATGATCAGTCATTCGTTAAAGCATTCTTTATATTTGAATGAATTTTAGAATCCATATTCGTCATTCACATTTTGAAAAATTCAGTCATTTTAGGGCATTGTTGAATGCACTCTTGCTCTCTCTCTCTCTCTCTCTCTGAATGCTGGCACAGCACTGGCGGCCATCCTGGGTGCAGTGCCGTTTCTGGGGACGTACTGGGCGGCGCTGCCTGCTGTGCTGGACCTGTGGTTGGCGCAGGGGGAGGGTGTCAAAGCCCTGCTGCTACTTTTCTGCCACCTGCTGCCAACGTACTTCGTCGACACTGCAATCTACTCTGACATATCGGGGTGAGTGAGTTTGTGGGTGTGTGTGTGTGGTGTAACATTTTCTGTCAGTGAGTCTTACACCTTGTCTGACTGTTTGACTGAAAATGTCCACAGTAATGTGGAAAAATGTTTAAATCATTTGAATTACAGCACATCTAAAATTCATGGCAAAAATAGGGATGCACCGATCTGATACATGGATCGGTGATAATGTCTCAAATAGCTGGATCGGGTATCGGTGGCATTGGGCCGATCTCTGCTGCCGATATGTAAATTGTAGGTTTATCTATGTTTGCGTATGCGATCGCGCTCTATTCTTTATGCATCGGAAATGTTACTGCGGTAAAGCTGGTTTATTGTTCGACATTCACGCTAATTCCTACATATTAATTTGACAATGAGCAGAACAAGCAGCGCAACACACTACAACCCCAAAAGCAATTCACGTGAATATACTGTTTAATTTCCTTAACACCACCGACTTTTGCGCGCAATCTCATTTTCCTCGCTTCTGTGTTTGTTGGCGCATGCGTTAGTTGGATTGGTGCATCCCTAGGCAAAACCACAAATTATGTATTCATTCATTGTGTTTAATATATTTGTTAAAGTATATTAGCATGGAAAGTATAGAACAAATTATGCTTTTTACAGTCTTGAGTTTGCTTTTACTTTTTAGCTTTTTTACAAACTGTGTCGTCTGTGTCCTGCATTTGTACTTTGATTGCTGGGTTCCAGTAATGACGCTGTTTTCTTCATTATTTACTCTTGACAGTAGGCCACCCTCTGAATGAAATCTGAGTAATGGATATCTGAATGTGTGTTTAGATGTTGGGCCTCCATAGACAAAACAGTAAGCCTTGCTCTGGTTTGTGTTCATGTGTGGCTATGCAGAGGAGGTCACCCTTATCTGACTGGGCTGGCTGTGGCGGGTGGAGCGTATTATTTGGGTCTGGAGGGGGCAATCATCGGGCCGATCCTGCTCTGCATTCTGGTCGTAGCTTCCAACATCTACAGCGCCATGCTGATGAGCCCCAGCAGCAGCCAACCGACACCAGTGCAGAGCTCCTTCCCTACACATGGGGGCAGGTAACATGTAAACACACACAAGTAGTGATGTGTGCTGACCGTATACACCAACCCTGCACTTCAGTACTAACTCCTCCTGTCACTCCACAAATCTATCATTTGTTCATTTGTCTTTCAAATTAAAACTAAAACCCAAAAATCTTTTTTTCAATATTACCTTCCAAAACCAAAAGCAAAAAAGAACCAGTTTTTCAAATTAAAACTGAACCCATCAATCTTTGCTTCCAAAATCTTTAGCTTTTTTGCACTCAAAAGTAAAATCTCATGCGCTCATATTCAAGTGTGTTTTTGGTTGGACTTTGGAAAAGGATGTTGAATAAAGAGTGTTTTGTGGTTTTTATGAAATACAGATTAACAAATGATACACAGATTTCCCATTTTGTGGTCAAATAAGAAATGGAAAACATGCACGCATGTTCCATTTTGGCTTTTTACCCCAAATGCAAGTGGGGTAACCTGGAAGTGAACATTACACAGACAACAAACAAGCATGAAAGTCATAGATGAAGAAGCCGTGACTCCATGGTCAGATCAGAGAACTGCAAAGACACAGTGTAGGTGCAGTTTGAAACTGATTTTTACAGCCTTGAAATCGGTAGCTTCCCCACTTGCTCAGAAATGTCGGAAGTTCTGTACAGAGCATCACCTTTGTTTTTCCATTTTTTAACTTAATAAATACAGTATACAAATGGGAAGTTGAATGACTCTTTTTTTCCCTTTTGGTTTTGGAAATTGATATTGAAGAAAAAGGGGGTTTTAGTTTCTGTTTAAATAAAAATGAATGAATGAATGATACACAGATTCTATACCTTGTTGGTGACCAATTAGAAACCGCAGTTTATCTTTAATCATATATATACGTTTGTGTTAGTCCTCCAGTAGCCCATCAGTGGTTCTTTGTCCACAGAAACATTTTTGGCTGAATATTTATGAGCTTGTTTACACAATCTAGCAGTGATACTGACATTTACAAGATCTCCAGCAATACTGCTATGGCTTATACACTTGTAGCAGCACAACACACGCTAGCATGTCTGTATTACTGCTGTGTTCAGAATGAGCCTACACCAGTGACCAGTGATAAGCTTTACAACAGATGAGTTACAGTCTGTAATAGTCCACACTAGGCATGGGCCGGTTTTTGTTTTCAAGGTACGCCATGATTTGATTGAAAACCACTCAAATTGTCGGTCATATCATTTCTGCCAAATGAGCAGTTTTTTATGACTCGTGCAGGAATCCCTCAGGTGGTGTTCAGTAAAACCTTGTTCACACTACATACTCTTAAGGCTGTTTTTAAGTCATCAACAAAATCCCTCAGTCGTTGACTAGTCATGAGTGAGATATCTAAGGCACCTCTGACCACACATCTAGCTAGCCTGCTAAACATTAAGGTCAGCGCCTTGAGCTACAACCAGAGAGAGCACAGGACACTATTTGTTTCGTTTTCTTTTCACGTATTTTTGAGACGTAATCATAACATACTGTTTTTGTTGCAAGTACTTCTGTTTAGAGAAGGGATGCATCATATCTGACAACTTTTCATGACTGAACATATAGGATGAACCAGTCGTGCTGAAAGTTGGTGACCCCCCGTCATTGCTTTTTTCCCCACTAAACAACTGACTTGTAATCAGCTGTCTCAAGTTTGTGGTGTGTGAACAATACAAAAATCCAACCACCTTCAGAACTGTGTAGTGTGAATAAGGCATTAAGGGTCTACTTTAAATTTATTTAGAATTCTGTTGTTTATTTTAGCATTTTTATTTATTAATGCAACTTAACATACACATTTACTAATGTTCCAAATATTCTATATGTTATATAAAATAGACTGTGTTCATCTGAAAAATTTTTTATCCAGACCTTTCAAAATACCTAATTTTAGAGCCAGTTTGAAGTTCTAATATTAGGATAACCCTAAGAAAAATATCACAATATTGTGATATTTTTCTTAGGGTTATCCTAATATTAGAACTTCAAACTGGTTCAATCCTTGTCCACATACAAACACACTCTCTGGTTTCCCCCTCTATTGCAGGCCCTTTATGGACTCTCCTCTACTGTTGAGAAGAGGGGCAGATTAAATGAAGACATGGACGCACTACTGTTCGTCCCCTCTGCTGTCCTGACCCGAGCTCCTCAGATGGGACCTGCTACAGGGTCACCTCATGCAGCCCCGCTAGGGCACGGACGCCTCCACTGCTAAAATCGCAAGTTGGAGGGCCGTTCGGCTGTAGTTTAACATCAAGTTTCAAATCAGCTGCCCCTTCATGTCACCGTATTTCACGGTGGTGATAAATGTGGCACTGTGTTGCCTTAATGTCAAGTTTCCTTTTCAGCTCCGGTAAGCTCGGTTAGCTGGTGGAAGCCCGAAAATGTTTGTTTTATTAACTAGCAGCTAAGCGTGAACTCCAGTCAGCACTGCAGTGCTACATCTAGTACTGCAGTGGCAAATTTGGGCAGCACCCTAAGGCCACGTTAGCTAGAAAACACTACTAATGTTTGTTTACACAAAACCCTGTAAAACTCGACTTGCACACCACAGCTGTGTTCAGAAAGTTCGATTGTGTTGTAGCTTCTGTTAACTGAATTAGTGCTCAAAAAATATTTATCATGTAATGACACTGAACTCAAAGAGTGTGTTTGTGTGTAAAAGAGAGAGGTACCGCAAGGTTTGATATTTAAACATTTGATATTGTTCTTGTTTTCCGTGATGGGTTACCTGTATGTTTGGTGTGCCTCTGTATTTTATGTTTTAGGATTTTTTTACTCCCAATTTTACTTAATCATGATCTAGTTTGATTTGATTTTTCACATTTTAGTATGTTCACAATTTATTTTGCCACATTGCAGGGTCCTACTATTATACATTCATAGTTAACATTGATACCTAATCCAAAGTAACAGTTAAGCCTCCTGACATTCACTTTACTTTTATTTTCATGCATTTATTTAGCATGTATATTTTAAAGAGTGTGTGGCTGTACACCTTTGCCTTATTCCAAGCTTACCTCATTCATTCCTATGCCTACATTAAGTTCCCCCAGCACTGACCGACATCGAATCATGTGCCACAAGCGTAGTTCAAGTGAGGCCGCGATTACCGTGAACAAGCTGGTTTTCACCTAATCTTAATCACGGCGTTGTTGTTTGAAGATGTGACGGTTGCACTTCGGTTGGTTCTTTATAAGGATATTTATGGCGTTATTTGTGCATTTTGTTACATTTATGGCACTTGCCAGAGGCCGGTATCCAGAGCAGCTTGCATTTTTAATTACAGAATCAGCCTCTATAACTGACTGAGGTAAATACATTCATGAAATATGTTTGAGAACGCGGCAACAGACCGAAGAGAAAATATATAGAGCATTTAATACAGGGACGTTTGCTTCACCGAGTCTGTCCTATCCGCGTCTGGTAATTCTGTTGGCAAACCCGTACTGAAATAAACACCTGTTCAGACCGGCATGCCAGACCTAAATGAACGGGAATGATGAATGTATGTGAGCGTGGGCGAATAGCACGGCTGGCTGATGTGGATTAAAACGAAAAGGGCACTGACGTGCCGGGCTTAAAGGAAATGCTAATTGGCCAACAACAAGCAAAAAAAGTTCAAGTTAAAACGTTTAATATGCCCCATTGGATTTTATTAAAATTTTTGGGAAGAGTGCTACAATATGAATCAGCGTTGCCAACTTGTTGAGAAAAAAACACAAGTTACCCAACGACACCCCATGTTTTCCGTACAGCACACCTTATGCAGCTAATTAGCAGTGTATGGTCGCTGTTCTGAGGCAAGAAATGCCAAACCAGCCCCAGAGGACGAGCGTTGATAAACGCTAATCTAAACTATTGAATTTGATCGTCTTCATCACTGCAGGCAGTGTTATTTAATTAAGTCTCTCTGACGTCTACGTCTGAAATGCCGGGCGGACTGAACTGAGCATTTGCAGAGCAGAACTGGTGGCTCTCTTTTATGGAAAACAGCTAAGGTTGATCCAAAAAGTCTTACTTTGTTGCTTGATGCTTTATTTAATTGTGTTAAGAAAATTCTCATATGGCAACACTGATATTAGGAATAAAAGCAAGTCGTGCTACAAGCCACACTGGTCTTCATTATTTGCTACAGCCACCTTTTTGGCCACTGTTGTGTCTACTGTTACCACTAATCACTTGGCTCTAGCACATTAATGACACTTGTTATCTGAACGTTGAGTTGAGCCTTACTCAACAACTTATTTCTGACTGAATTTGGAGTGTGCTTGTGGGGTAAAGGTAGAGGAAAGAAGTTTTTATTTAATACTGTGAAGGTAATTGTATGTAGACATGACCAAAGCGCAGAGTTGTTGTTTTTTTAAGCTCACGTCGTAAATCTGAATGTGAATATATCCAGCTCTGGATCTGGTGAAGGAAAGTCTGCAGACCTTAGTTCGGGTTTGGACAGACCTGAGACTCGTTTTTGCTTGTTCAGGAGGAGACAGATGCACTTTGACTACTGAGACACGGTTGACACCAAACGAGAGATTTAAATGTATTTTTGCAGCACGACACCACAGTTGTTGTCGGTTTAATAAGTAAAACAGCTGTTTGTTTCCCTTCTTTTAATGTGTCGCTACCAGTGTTGTGTGTTTTCTACTTAAGTGTACAACGCTAATAAAAAAAACCAATTGAGAACTTTGGCGTCTCCTTATTTGATTTAAGTGTACAGTATACATTTAGAGCATTTAGCAGACGCTCTTATTCAGAGCAACGCACAACAGTGCTTTGTAGTCCACGACTGTTCTTGAATCTGTAAAGCTCGACTTACATCAACTGTCATTAAGAACACGTTACCGCCAACTAAGTTACATACTTAAACAAAACCTGTTAGAGAAAAAAATAAGGTAAACATTAAGTATGAGGATTAATTAGTCGTGGGTAATGTATACATTTATAGCAGGACAATACCCTATTTATTCTCAGACAAGCCTATTCGCCATGACTAGCTGTCTAAAGGCGCATTGTAGCCATGCCACTACTTGATTAATTGCTTCCGGTAGCGAGGAGTTTTCGCGCTGAATTCAGCAAAATTGAATTTTGGCACGTGAATTCTTGTAGCTCAGCCAATCAGGTGGGACGTGGGCGGGCTTCAGGGTTCAACCGCGGCGGCTGTGTTAAAAATGGAGGAGGCCGTTACCCGAGTAGCAAATACTGTCGACCGCCAGATTACAGCTGTGTTAACAGTGAAGAAACTGACAGTAACTATAACTAAGACATAACATGTCCACACGTACACGGGTATTTCTGAAAACTGAGTTTTTTCTATGCGTTTTGGGTCAGTGAAAACGGAGGCTTTTGAAAACTCCGACTAAAGACTTAACGTGGAGACGGACCGTTTCGCGTCACAGTATGCGCCGCGTCTGTATTAGGTTTCCATCTACAATGCAAGGCATGCTTTTGACAGCGTTTTTCGCGATTGCGTGTGGACGGAGATATTTTTGAAAACGTGCTCGTGTGGACGCGATTTTTTAAAAAACGAAAACGGAAAATCTCCGTTTTCAGAAATACCCGTGTACGCGTCAGACATCCCAAGTCTCCCGGAAGTTCCGGGTGGAGGAACCTCCCTGAAATGAGTTTTTGCAGGTTGGGATGCCTGACGTGTGGACATGGCCTAAGTCTCAAGAAGGTACAAAACGTTCCGCAACTTTTTAATGGCACTTTTGTGTGCAGGCTTCGAAGCCGCGGGAGAATTCAGTGTAACGCCGCTCTGTAAAGATTGTTTTTTTTAAACATTTATTTTTACATATTTTGTTTAAAGATCATAAAGCCCAATGTTGGAAAGTAGCTAATTAAAATGAGCATCACTACTAACAAGTATTCTTCCTGTAGCTACATGGTTACAGAAGAGCTTTAATATAAATCTGTCTTTACAATGACGGGTGTTTTCAACTACCAGGTGTTTCTGATTGGTGTTGAATGGGTCAGTTAAATAGGGAAAGGGTAATAAGCTAACACTACAAGCTACAGAGAAAAGGAGCTAATATTACGTTATATCATCCAATAATACTTGTGCTGTAGGATACTCTTAAAGTAAATTAATCTAATGTGAAACGTAATACAATATGAAAATTTATATTTTTAACAGTGTAATGTCAAATCACAGTAAGGTTTTAAAGACATTTTGGAGTTAAGAAGTGTTTTAATTTTAACTTGTGCAAGTTACGCTCAAATGTGTAAGTTCTGTCCATTTTATAAATATGGCCACAGATTCTTGCCTCTATCCTTGTAAAGATGGACTTTGACGCAGCCGCTGTGTGCACTGGAATGGTAGCCTATCAGATGCCACCTGCCAATTCAACACCAGTCATAAACACCTGGTAGTTGAAAATTGATTGAATCAACATATTGTATTGTGATGAAACTTGTGATTTACTCCCCTTTATGATTACATCACACAGAGTCTTGATTTAATAGGGAATTTGGAGGCCAGGTCAACACCTTTTAACCTCCTGACAGTGGAAATATAGCAAACCGCTGACAGGGTGTTGGGAAGCAAGAACTTATTGATTTGTGAGGTCAAGCAGAGGTCAGTGTAATATGTCATTTCACACAAGGTTAGGTCAGGTTTGGGGCTGCATATAGCTACCGCTCACACAGAGTTCACATGCTAACAATCTTACAATCCATGTCCATTGTTAGAGCAGCTACAGTGGGCATGACGATGTTAGAACTGGACATTTGATCAATGGAGGAAGGTCACCCTGTCCATTTAGTCTCATTTTATGTTGAATCAAAGGAGAGAGGTATGTTGTTTACCAGTGGAAGATGTGTTAACATGGGCACTTTTGGAATGCTTCCTTCCTCTTTTTACCAGACACGCTCCCTTCACACCCTCTGAACTACCTGCCCAATATAAAGCATCTTTTACACTTGTGGTGAAGATTGAGCTTTACTCAAACCAGTGGATTTTAGACCTCTAAGGAAAAACAGGTTCCATGTAAATGGAATAAGGTGCATCTGCTAGGTCAAAACACAGAGATGGTTTAGGCCTGGAATATACTTGCTGTGAGCTACGTGTGCGTATCCGTACACAGTTGCGTTGTTAACATTTGTGCTGATATACTTGCGTCCATACTGTGCATCGTAATCTGTAGTGTGTACTCCTTACCACCAGGAGTCAGTGTCGAGGCCGCAAACCTAATGAATGAATGAATACCTGTATCTTAAAATCGTCATCCGTTATTCCAAACAAACATGTCTTTAGTCGAAGAAACATTAATCTTCATCATACTGAGACAGCACCAGAGAATTAAACAAAAATCGCAGAGATGGTACGTTTGACCACTTAATAGATCTCGTCAGCCAAATGGGGAATTCTTTTCTTGACTTTTGAGTGCAGATCTCGCAACACTGCCCCCTATAAATTACGCAGGTATTGCATCTCCAATTTTTCAGTACGTGCACAAAAACCGACGCAAACAACGTAGGACACGGATCGCGCCTGTACGTACGTACATACGTACGTAGTTAACAGCAAGTATATTCCAGGCTTTAGGAATATGCCAAACGTACACAAACAAGACAAAACATCATAACGAAAACAAACGCTGTTGCTGTAAATTGCTGTGGTTTTGTAGCACTGTGTAATCTCTGTCATGTCACCATCATTCATGTTATCTGCAGTTTCTGCTTCAGTAGCCCTTCAGCTACTTTATAACAGATGGGATGTTATTTTTCTTGTGGTCCACCCAACAAATGGTTAGTGATTCAAGTTTTTTTTACCTTTCCTTGGACCGTTGCTAGGTACAGGTCTTCAATTTCACCCAATCTCGCACTAATTGAGCATCTGTGGAATTTGATGGAACAGCAGTTCCAGTCCACAGCAGTTCCACATACCAATTTACAGGGGTTAAAGGCTCAACTGGTAACCAACATGGCATCAGATATAAACTTTGGGGCCTGTTGTAGAGTTCATGCCTCAGCAACTCAGAACTTCTCAGTGAGGAGCAACAGCATTTTAAATCACCAGTTTCATCATAGTACAATATTAAATTACTTGTCAGTGATTGGCAGACAATGACTTGTCTGCCAGTATCACAAAATCTGCAAAGATCAAATCTAAAAAGCCAATAAACTCTCATTGACATTTCTAATCCTGATCTCAACAAAGTGTTTAAATGAAAAACCATTTAATAAAAAATACCTCCTGTTCATTATATGGTTTCATATTGAATGAATATAATTTTAAATCAATTCTACAGGCTTGATGATCATTGAATGTATCTGTGTTGATCGATGTATCCTTGCAGCTGTATTTCAAAGAAGTAATCAGGAGCTGGCATGGACCAAATGTTCACATCTATCTCATATCCGGAGACATTAACTCTCTAGTTTTCAATATGGGAAGAATAGATTTAAAAATGCATTCAACAACTCTTTTGCCTTCAATGTTTAACATATACTGTTATTATTTTCAGCTGAGGTCAAGATGTAGGTGTTACTTAACTTATCAAAAAGGACCTGGAGCAAAGAGCGGCTGATGCTGCGTCCTTGTAGGCCATTACACACCTCTGAGCTCATACGGTCCATGTGAAGGTCGACCACAATGACGACACGCTTGCTTCCATCCCCCATCACATCCATCAGAGAGCCGTCACATGCTGCCAAGGGTAAGATTGAAATCGATTGTTTCAGCCTTCCTCAATTACACTCAACAGTGCTATTGACTCAATCTTTTTCTCTGTGCTTCGATCCATCAGTATTCTTTCTTTGTGGACAGGTGTGTGTGTGTTCTCACTTTGTCTGATTGCCTCACTTTTTCGACCTGATGGCTTCATCTGGTCTCCTCCTCATAAGTGAAACACATGGTTTAGAGTATGCAGCCTCTTCTGAGTCTCTACATGCTCAAAAATGATCTCACATTTACATTCTCTCATCCATCATAATGCTCTCCAAAAACCATTTTCTACTTCAGCTGTTATAAGTGAAACTTAAAAATTAAATGAGCAATTTTGCCTAAATTTGGACATAATGACCATGTAAAAATAATACCTAAAGTGGAAAAAAGCTAAAACCTGCAGTTGTTGCAAAAAAGTACAATATGCTGAAGTATACAGCATATTATACAGATTAATAAATATAGCCTAACTTTTAGTGAGATGTATTACAGTAGTAATATAGGAAGACCATGTCCTTAGTGCTACATTTTAACTCCGGCCTGGAATAGATTTTAGCAGGACGTTTTGAAAGATCTCTTTTGTGTACATATACCTGTAATTAAATAGTTAGGGCCGTAAGATTTTTGGACATTTGTGTAATTTTTGTAATTTCCCCAGTTAACTGGGAGTGTTGAAATTAATCACATAATCTATTCATCGCAATGCAGACATGGAAAATTCTGCATCAGGCAGAACATAATCAGTTATATCAGGGCTTTTCAACCAGTGGTCTGTGGTGGCAATGCAGGTGGTCTGTCACTTTTTAAAAATTATTTGTGGACAGCCGCAGCCTACTGCTTAGTCTGAGTGGTGTTCCCTGGAACAGAAGCAGTTGAAACCCCCTAAATTATATTATAATGACACTGCTTGGGGATTTTTTGGCTATGGCATAAAAATTCAAGTTAAAAAGAAAATCCAGATAGTAACTACAGCTGCCTGATCTGCGATCCATGTCCAGTCTGTTTGTAATGTGAAGTAATGTAAAATCAAAGGATGCATCGTGATGAATTGAATTGTTAACCTGATAATCGTAACAGAATCAAATTGTGAGACCATTAAAGGTTCACACCTCTACCATGTATTACCTCAGTGGCTTTGAAATTAAGCAGTCAAGATGTGACAGAAGTATAGACTTTCAGCATTCATTTTACAGGTTTAACAAAGGTGTTGAATTAAGCTTTCAGAATTTATCTCTGGTGCTAAAGATCCTCAGTTTTTAGTGCTACAAAGTAATTGGGCCAAAGCATTGGACAATTGGATAATATGATTTGTTTTAATTATTGTATGGGAATTCTTTGCTGTAAGTAACTGCCTGGAAGCCTGGAACCCATGGACATTACCATATGCCAAGAATTTTCCAACTGGTAACCAACATGGCACCAGATACAAACCTTGGGGGCTGTTGTAGAGTTCATGCCTCAGCAACTCTGAACTTCTCAGTGAGGAGCAACAGCATTTTAAATCACCAGTTTCATCACGATACAATATGATGAAAGGTCAAGCATTTGGCAGGCCTTTACTGCTGCTGTCGTCAGTTGCTGCTTGTTTGTCTTCAGTAAAGGATGAAAAGCATGCTGTATTGGGGTATTATGCTTTGAATCATTATCCATTTGCACTCTACTAAGTCTTCCAAGCAGTTTTGCAGCAGTTTTGAATGTGTGTCTGTGTGGTTTACTACTCTTCAAAATTCATCCTACGGCTTTTTACTACAGAGTTGATCTTGGTTAGTTCTGTCCAAAGAACCTTATTGCAGCTCTGTATTGTCATGAGGCTGTCTCTTGCTTGTCGTCTGGCTAGATGTTGTGAAGGTTTTTTTTTCCACCAAGTAAAGAATTCTGCAGTTATCCACATGAGGTATATTCTGGGGTCCCCCAAGGCCTTTTGGTGTTGCTGAGCTCACCAATGCATTCCTTCTTTCAACAAATGTACCACATTGTTGATTTGCGCACCCCTTACATATTAGCTGTCACTAATAGGGTTATTGTTTTTTCACTTGCACTGACACCTCTTTGGACCTCATGTTGAGTTCCAGTGAGCAGTTACCAAATGCAAACTCAGTGCTTTGAACTGTAGAAATTTTATCTACTTGTCACAAAATCACAGGCCATAAAACTGCTTGTCAGTAAGATGATCATTTACTTTTGAGCCTTTGGAGATCAAGTGACAGAAAAACAAATAATTTCTGAAAGCTTCATGCAGTACCTTCAATAGTCTATACTTCCTCGACATCCTAATTCCATTGTGGTGGTATAAAGAGAGAAAACTACAAAAAGTAATGTCCAAATACTTATGGACATTACTGTATTCTTACTGTAGTCTGTGTGTGTGTTAAGTTATGAAAGCTGATCTGTGTATCTTTTGTTTTCCAAATTACAGTAACAGTTAGTGTTCATAAGTATTTGCACATATACCACATACCAGTGGTGCCCAAATGGCGGCCTGTGGGCCAGATCCAGACCAAGCAAGTGATGTGTCTGGCCCCTCACGTCACATTGGCAACAAACGTAAACAGACGTGCCATCTGTGATTAGCGATTTCCATGTCAGTGGGTTGACATCTCCACTAGTCATTAAGAGTGAGTAAAATCTTAACGGTAACAGACTTTGAACTTACCGGACATTATATTCATTACCCTGTATGTGAAATTATTTCTCAGGAATTCTGTTCACAAAACCTGATGTAATTGTGTAAAAACGTGGAACACCATCTGCACCAAAAATGTCATTCTCTTCCAGAAAGCCCAAAAGCAGCTCATAATAATAAAATTTAAAAAGCCAATAAAACAGACACTGTTCTTACTATTTCTAGTTATGTCTACAGTTTCAGCACTTTTATACCACATAAAACTAAAACAATCAGTAAATATTTATAATATTAATATAAAATAATTTATTAATAACTTCACATTTTGTGTCACTTTATTCTTCTGTTATCTATAAGACAGTGCAGAAGTCAATAGTAGGCTGGTCAAATAGCTCAGATAGGAGAAAGAAAAGGCAGTGTGAGGTAGACCGAGGAAATAAATCAACACTACAAGTAATTATTGTTTATTCATTTCACATTTGACATGTGATGGAGCTTATGGCTCCCAAAAAAGCATTTAGCTCCTAAATGGAAGTTGGGAAATGTGACCTGGATTTGTTGACCCCCAGCCTGACTTGCTTTACATAATTTGGCCGTCAGGGAAAGATCATTGGGGACCACTGCCGTATACCATCACAGTGGGTTTGAAATTAAGCAATCAAGATGTGACAGATCTATAGACTTTCATGTTACAGAATTAACAAAGGTGTTGAATACATATTTTAGAACTTATATCCAGAGTCTAATGTCCCACCATATTTAGAGGCTCCAAAGTTATAGGACAAATTGGAAAAAATATACATATTGTTTGGAAATTCTTGCTGTAATTGACTGCCTGTAACTTATGATCACTGCCTTCTGGACCTTTCTCCTTATGTGTGTGTACGCCTGTAATTATATAGTGGATGTAGGCTTTCACTTTCACCTTCTACTTTACTGTTTTCTTCCTTTCCTGCATGCGTCTTTGTTTTAGTGATATATAGGTTCTGAATTTAACCATCCTGTTGAATGATTATATTTCATTTGTCACTACAGGGCCGTCAGTCCTCTGAGACTGTTTGGATCATGAGTTGTTGATTTCTCACACACACACACACTGGTTAAAGCAAGTACAAATCCCCTGCCTTATATTCATTTAAGGCTCCCACCATGAACCAACCTTTTATTGGCTAACAAATGCCTTCTTACTTTGGAGAGCCCCGTCTATAATCCGTGTATAAATTCAAAACAACATTGTTTAGTGTGTGTTGTGTAGAGATTGTCGAGGCAGAAACCAGACATAGGGTTGGACTGTAAACTTTCTGTTTATTCCTCCAGTCTGTGGACCAGCTCTAAACGTTCTGGCCGGTCAATCATCAGGCCACACTCTGTCACCTTTAAAAACAAGACATCCCTCGTACAGACAGAAGCACACACACATGATCTCTCTCTCATGCGCACTCACACACACACACACACACACACACTCACAAGCTGTGCATTAGACAGAGTGGGATGATTGACAGGTCCGACGTCCACTCATTTGAACTGAAACAGAGGGCGTCTGTGCCATCACTCCGTACACAAGTCCGACACTTTAGTCCTTTAGGCAGGCCTCAGAGGGCAAGAGTGGAGGAAGGAGACGGAGGGGAGGGGAGTCACAATGTTCTTTAACCCCGCGTTGCCCCCACCCGAGTCAGTGCTGAGCAGCATTCGTCTGTTTTTAGTTTTTAGTTTTTACAGCCTCCTTCGACACAAGAAGGGAAATCCAGAGGCAAACAAGACGTTAACACATGATTTCTTTTTAGGACGCAATACAAAATAAGAGTCCATGACAACACATGACTAGGAAATGTAAAAATTCAGTCACTCACTGTGTCAAAAAAACAAAACAGTAGGGAAGTGTGTGTGTGTGTGTTAATGAATGAATCCACATATGGTTCCTACATGCACACAAACCAGTAATGTTGTAGAGTATACAAAGCAAAGAATTGAAAATGTACTACTCGTCCACAAATACACACACACTCTTTCATTCTTCTCTCTCTCACATACAAACAGCAAGGCTAAGCCCTTGAATCTGTAAATGATAAAATAAGACACTATTATTAAATCTCCTAAGAGGATCCCAGTGCTTATGGGTAACGTAGTTGATGCGAGTCAGAGGGCTTCAACCCAGAGGAAGGCAATAGTTGAGAATGATCAGATATGCACAAAAATGTGTGTGTCTGTGTGTGTCTTAGCCAGAAAACAAATGGCAGTTAAAGAAGAAAAGGAAGAGACTGTATGGTTTAAAGTAAGGGTTCCTCCTTGTAAAGATATGTAACTTGTGATGTTGCAGTGTGTTTGTTACTGACGATCTCATTATCCACATTTCTTTCTTGATGAAGGCTGTTTGTGGAGGGCTTTGTTGATGGGTGAACTTGAGAAGTGGCCAGTAGGTGGAGCCGATGCTCCTGAATGGGGCCATTCAGAGAAGACACGGCTAGAGCCTTCGGACACATGACTGCTCATGATATGTGCTGCTACACACATGGACACCACACACACACACATTTCAGCTAGATGTGTTCATTTTGAATTCCTGTGAAGTTTTTCAAAGAAATAAGGTTACGGACTCACACACACACAAAGACTTCTTTGTGTAATCACACAGACTTTTCTCTCACAATAATACTCACCCAAACACCCACACTCACACAAGCTCACACGCTGATATTGTAAAAGGGAGGCAACCATGTAAACATCACCTAAAATACCCTTCTCTCCTCACAGGAAGACCAGGGCAGCAATCTCAAGTCCCTCTGCAACAAAAGACAGAGTCTCTTTCCATCTCTCACTCAACTCTGGCTCTCTCTTTTTTGTCTTTGTCTCTCGTTCCTTGTCTCAGTTAAGTGGCGTGATGGACAGCATCATTTACATATGTGTGAATTTTTTATTTTTTATTTTGGCTCCGCCTCAAAACCACACTCCCAGGAAGCGAAAGAGGAGGACGGACAAAAAGTCAGCAAACTCGCTTCCCCTCCCACTTTTGTATGTATGTGTGTGTGTGTGTGTGTGTGAGAGAGAAAGTGTGTATTGGGGGACTCAGAAGATCTCTGGCAGCGTGACGTTGCGGAGGAGCCACTGCTGCGAGCGGCTGCCTGTACAGTCTCTAACGCTGGGAACCTGGCTGTCATCCTCCGAGGCCTTGTCCAGACACTGGTTACTGTTCACATGGATCAGGCTCAGCTTCTGCAGGGGGGAAAGAGAGAGAGAGCGTGAGAGGGAGATAGAGTGAAAGATAAAGAGATAGAAAGTGAGAGAGACAGAGTACAGCAGAGATAAAGAGTACTATAGATGGACACAAGCAACAGGGGAAAAAAGTGTAGGAGAGCAGGAGAAGCAGATGGAGAAAAAAGCTAGAGAGATAATGATAGAGAAAAAGTGAATGACAAAGACAAACCAAGTCAGTTGAACAAGAGAAAAATGGAAAGAGGTAGAGCGAGAAAGTAAGACAGACATGAAAAACAGCGAAAGCGAGGGACAGAGAATAATATGGTTGGAGAAATAGTAAATGGCAAGAAGGAGTGAGAGAGAGAAAAAGGAGAGATTGAGGTACACACAAAGAGGATAACAAAAGGAGAGGTAGACAGTTAAAAAATGTGAAAGAGGAAAAAAGGGAAATGGTGAATCACGAGGAAAAAGAGATGGATAAATATGAATAGTGAAAGAAGGAAGCAGACACAAACAGTGAAAGTGAGGGATAGCGATAATGAAGGATGAAGAGAAAGAGATAGATAGAAAAAGTATGAGGGAAAGATTGCAGTACACAATACGACCAAAGAAATACTGAAACAAGAGGGGGATAGAGATAATGAGATGAATAGAGAAATAGTGAAAGAGACACATAAATTGAGAAGTGAAAGCAACTGAAATGCACAGAAACGAGAGGCAGATAGAGACAGATAAAAATATAGTGAAAGCGAGAGATAATGTGATGAATAAAGAAATACAGAAAGACTGAGAGAAAGCGGTAGACAGAAACAGGTAGAGAAAACAAGAAACGGAGAGAGATCGAGGTTCCCAGAAAGAAAGGGGCAGATAGAGATGAATAAAGAATTAGTGGAAGAGAGGGATGGAGAAATACTGAATGACAGGGAGAAAGGGGAAGACAAACAGAGAGGCAGAGGCAGAGAGAGGTTTAGCAGAGCTGTGTGTCCTGACATTTCAATCATATAAGATGCAATACATAACCAGGGATATACACACACACACACACACACACTCCTCCACTTGTGAGTGATAGTAATCTATGGTAATATATTCAGGAGAGGTGCTCCCTTTGGCCAGAGTTCTGCTGTCTTTCTCACTCTGTCTCCTTCTCTCTCTCTCCACCCTCGCACTGTCTATCTCTCTCTAGACAAGAAAAACAGAGCTTTTATCTGACACAGGAAAACTGCCACTGCAGTCTCTCTCCCACTCCTTCTTACTCTCTCTCTCTCTCCCCCTCCCTCCCTCTGCCTTTCTTCTGCTATTCCCTTCCCTCCCCCCCTCTACTTCTCTTCCTCCCCTCATTCCCTCCTTTCTTCTTTCTCCATCTCTCTCACTCTCCCAGGTTTAGGTGATGTGGTTGTGGTGAGTGGGTTTGGAGTGACAGTTGTATCCTCAGTGGAATGCAGTGAGCACTCTACTCTCTGTCCCTCTCAATGCCCCAATATAATCACCCTTTTCCCATCCGCCCTCACTCCCCCCGCCTCTCTCTGTTTAACTCCCGGCGCTGTGATATTTAAACAAAGCGACAGGCATCTGACTCTAACTGTACCATCAGCCCTCAAACAGTCTATAAGGCAGACTATAGGGGGGAGTGTGTGTGTGTGTGTGTGTGTGTGTGTACTGAGTCAACATGAACACACACACACAAACCCTGCAGATGTGCATTGCACTTGAAATAAGGAAGATGACTTAGATACTGCATGATGCAGAAGGCAGATAATCTGCCTTAAGGTGAAAAATAAAAGTCAAACACAATCTACACTGATCAGCCATAACATTATGACCCATCCTAATATTGTGTGCACTGTGAAAATCCATCTGTTCAAGCTTTAAACTTAGCTTCAAGTTTCAGGTAAAGTCAGACTGGATATAAATTATGTGTGGAATATAAATTGAGTTGAAGAGCTTTGTGTTGCTCGCTGTAACAAACACATTCTGCAGTATCTAATGCTATAGTAGGATGGAAGACCACCAGTTCCCAGACCAGTAAAGGTATATCGAAGGTACTCATGAGCAAGGTACTGCTCCCAAGTACTGCTCCCCAGGTGCTGATCACATGCAGAGCTCAGTGTTGTGCTGTGGTGTGTTCACAATGACAATCACTCTCTTCACTCCAGTTCACCAGATTTCCTTCTCTAGTCCACTTTTTTTAAGCTCTGGACCACTGCAGAGCAGGAAAATCTCACAAGAACTGCAGGTGTGGAGATGTTCTGACCCGGTCATCTCGCCATCACTAATTGGCCCTCATCAGAGTCACTCAAATCCTTATGTTTGCCCTTTTTTCTGCTTCCAACACATCAATTTCAAGGACAAAATGTTCACTTGCTGCTTAATATTTCCATATGTTATTCAATATTTCAGTGTTATTCACCTGTCAGTGGTCATAATGTTATGGCTGCTGGGGGTTATACTATGCTAATGTGGAGTGTTTTCTTAAAACGTTATTACATTTTCCATGACATGATTTTAAAACAAGATGTGTATGAAATTGTACCTCTGAAGAACAAGACTTCCATTTACCTTTAGATCCATTATGGCTTTTTAAGTGAAAGTGGATGATCATTTGTCACCACAGCACAGCACACAGTGCACCACAAAAGAAATATAACCTCTGCATTTGACCCATCCGTGAAGGAGCAGTGGGCAGCTAACACTGGCAACGCCCGGGGAGCAGTGCTTGGGGACGGTACCTTGCTCATGAGTACCTCAGTGATAACTTTACCGGCCCTGGGATTTCGAGACCGGCGACTTTCAGTCTTGAGACAGGTTGAAAGAAAGCGTTTCAGTGGTCATTATGTTGTGGCTGATCTATGTGCATGAGAGGTACAGCATGCCACTGCCACAGCTGCAGAATGTCATGCTTATTTAGAAGACTCGAGAACAAATTCAAACCTCTGCTGCTAGGTTGGTATTAAGCGCTAGTTTCTGTATGCTATGGACAATTGTAGCATCACAGTGTCATGCTACATTTACAATTAGCTAGCAGAAATTACCATTAGTTCACAACACCGTTTGTTCCTGATGAATCATGTGTTAACACACACACACACACTCAACAATGAGAGTATTTAATGTGTATGAACAATCCCAAGTGATGCCACTGAATTTAAAGTTACACACGCACACGCACACGCACGCACACGCACGCACACACAGTCCTCACCAAAGGGTCGTACTCCCAGAGCTGGTTGCCCTTTAGATGATGGCACTTTAACATCATGACAGGGCCGTTGAGTTTGGACACGTCCAGACACAAATCATCGGTACGGATCTCTTTATTGGCCGTGTACGAGAAAACCTGCAGAGACATAACCATACATCACACCTTCCTTACTCATCGTCCTCACTCCAATATGACAGGGACGACAGGGGAGAGAGAAGATGGGGAGAAGAAAAGGAAAGGGGGCGACATACAGGAAGAGGGAGACAAGCTGAGAAAGAGAGAGAGAGAGACCTACCTGGTTGCCCCCCATACCATGGCAGTTAAAGATGCCCACTTTCTCATTCTCTTTCCTCGCCATGTTGTCCAGACACTGGTTTGTCTCCACATTACGAATCTACAAGCAGCCCACACAACCAAAGATCAAATACACAAACCAGGACACACACAAATTCACACTTCTGTCTATATACAGCTCTGGAGACTAAGAATAGTAAATAAGCTGTATCTGACACATTAATCTGGATACAGACACATCATTTGTATATTTGTACATTATATTATTGGGAATACATGCATATTTAGAACTAGAGTCACAAATATGACATGCTTTACAAATTCGAAACTTGAACATGTGCAGCCACAAATTTGTGAGATATCTGGGTGTGTATATTTTAAGAGTCACACAGCTTCAGCTCTGCTGTATGCTGGTGAGTGACCCTGCGCCGTAAGCTTGTCATCGTCATCATCAAAATGAAAGTAATCGATTCATAAAAATCTCTCAGCAGTACAAATTTAGAGTAACTGCACTGCTAAAGCCATAAGCAGCGATTGCACTTCCGTAGCAGCCTGGCAGGAGAAAATGCCAAGCTCCGAGGCGAGGAGAGTGGCCAGAGGAGCTCAAAGAGTCTCCCACATCACAGGCCAACGGCACACATCAGAAAGACGGACAGACGCTGGGAGAACGAGTGTCGGCTTGTCAAAGGGGCAGACGGACTCACGGGGAGCAGCGCTCCACACATCAGAGACAATGCACATGTTTTATTCAGCAGAAAGGAAGATGTACTGGCGACAGTCTCTCATTACTCAAAGTGCAAAGTAGGGATGTAACGATACAGCAGTCTACGTCAACACATCAATTCAGTGATTGAGGAGCACTGAACGATGTCCATAGTATCAATCTAAAATGAAAACATCAATCAGACATAATACATAATTACTTAAAAAGATGACTGCTTTTCATTTACATGTCTGGATAATTTCAGGAATAAAAATGACAAAATTATATTTTTGTGATGGCGTTAAATCAGAATACGACATTGTCTCATATCGATCACCGGCTCCTAAATTGAATCAAAATCATATAGTAGCAGACTTTGTGATAAAAATTTAGATTTACACCCCTAGTTCACAGCTGTTCACTGCACTGTATATTTTGTGTGTGTGTGTGTGTTACCTCTCCCAGCGAGTAGTAATGACGTGGGATCTGAGAGTCTGGATAGATGTTTTCCAAGTACCAGGAGAATGGTTTGCACTGCATCTTCTGTCTCAGGGCCGTCCGGCCTGAAATGTCGCCGTAATCTACCTTTGTAACACCTTAAAACACACACACACACACACACACACTCCAAATATTACACTCGGAAAATAAAATACAAACTAAGTTTGGTACCGAGTTTGTTCTGAGAAAAAACTCAAAAGTTACAAAAGAACACTTCTTCCTGATCCCTGTCTTACACAGCGACACACACACACACACACACACACTATAAAAGAGACCCAAGTCCCCAGAGCATCTAGGGAATATTGACAGTGACATTAATATCCATTATGCTCCATCTCTGAGTCAATAATACCCATAATGCCCTTCCACCCAAGAGCCCTGACAATGCAAATACTCCAGAGACAGTGAGAGGGGTGGAAATAGAGTGGAGGAGTTGTATTTGTGTGCACTGTGTGTGTGTGTGTCTCACCAGGTGATATGATGTAAAAGAAGTTTTTGAACTCGTCCATCCAGACCTCGGCCAGGCGCCGGTTGTTCTTGTTGATGATTTGGCCCGTGCCCCCAGGGAAGGTGTAGGGCGTGGCCTTGCGGAACACGTGACCCACGTGGGAACACGTCACAATCTCCAGCGTCCCACCGCACTGCCAGATCTGAGGACGCCATACAAACACACACTTAAACACACACACCTCTCCCCTCTGTAGTTTAGTTAAGGACCTATCGTCTTTGGTACATTACGGAGCAAGACAGTAATAATAATAAAAGGTCTCAAGTATACAACATGCACACTGGTGAATGAGGAGTGTTCATTAAACACTTTTAATAGTATTATTCTATTTAAATGTATTTTTATATCATTCTTCATAATGTCAAAAATATTTTATGCATGTTCATTTAAAATAACAACTCTCAATAACTGATTCTTATGTTACATAAAAACAGCAACAGTGCACCGCTCTACCATCAGACTTGCAACTAATTTGCTAGTTTAAGAACGTTGCGCCTCATTCAACCACTCTTAAGAAGTAAAAAATATTCTGACTTTCAGCAACATTTTCTTATTTAAGATATGTTCTTGCAATGTAAGAACAGCAAGTGTGTTTGTGCTAAAACAACTGCTTATTGAATTGTCTTCAGTTTTACAGCTGTACATCAAACTGTATAAACTTTCTTAAGAACAAATTTAAGAAATAAATCAAGAGGAGCTCAAACAGGGCTCTCACTGTGTCCACGCAGTTCTATAACCTGCCACGCTGTCCAAGTTTCTTTACCTGTGATTTAGGGGCTTGATAATACAGTTTTTGGAGTGTAACCATCACAAAAATGGAATATGAATGTGTTTTCTGCTTTTTCTATTTTTTTATTTGAGAACAAAATGCAAAATCAGAAAATATCATTCATTTTTTTTTGGTTTTGGTTATTTTATATTCTCAGTTTTGGTTACAATTTAACAAACTAATGAACAAATGATGCCTGGATTTGGAATGTGAATAATGTGTGTGTGGGTTGTAAAGTGAAAGACTCAGTATGGACATTTACAGGCCATAAATGAAAGCACAAATATATACGGTACTGTGCAAAAGTTTTAGACAGGTCTGAAAAAATGCTGTAAACAAAGAATGCTTTCAAAAATGGAAGTGTTAATCATTTATTTTCATCAATCAACAAAATGCAGTGAATGAAGTGTACCTATAAGAATTGATTCTGGTTTGAAGGCAAAAGGTAGTAACACCAAATATTGATTTGATTCAGATTTTTCTTTTGTTCGCTCACTTTTCATTTTGTAAATTGATAAAAAATAAACATTCATTATTTATGTTTCTGAAAGCATTCTTTGTTTACAGCATTTTTTCACACCTGACTTTTGCACCTGATTTTTGCATATACATATATATATATACACATATATAGATATATATATATACACTGCATTAATGTGTGTGTGTGTGTGTGTGTGTGTGTGTGTGTGTGTGTGTATGTAATCTCACTAGGGGCAGACGGTAGCGTAATGTTTAGCGAGTTGGCCCCGTGAGGGTTGTCGGTTGAAAAAGGAATGAATGATTGATACATGGTACTGTGGTGAACACTGCAGTGGCTGAAGGTGTGTGCGTGTGTGTGTGAAACACACCCTAAAGGAGATCTCCAGGTTTTCTCCTCCCCAGATGTCCATGCCTGCGTCGTATGTGCCGATCTCCTGGAAGTAATCTCTGTCTATAGAGAACAGCCCCCCTGCCATGGTGGGAGTCCTGCAGACAGAAGGAAGATGTGAGAAAACACTCTTGTATTATTGTCTGTGTGCGGTACTTCTATTGATTTCCATAATGACTCTATGTAAATAACACTACAGCTACACCTAATCCTAACCTTAACCTCACTAAACAAAAGCAAATCTTTTACATCTTTTAGTTTTTCAAGGAATGGAATGGAATTTCTCTATAATATCATTATTGGGACCAGTCCATAACATAATGTACTCCATTATGTCCTCACAGGCCCCTAAATACATGAACCCGCACACACACAATATACACACCCACAGACACACACAGCGAGTTAAACTTCCAGGCTATAGATTGTCCTTTACGTAAGCAAATTGCTCTCATTGCTGCTTCGCCTCTTGCTCTCGCTCTCGCTCTATATCTCTGTGGAATAAACATCTCTTTTTGTCACTCAGGGGGATTGTGATCTTATCTTCAGAGGAAATGGCACTTCTGCTCTGCTCAGTTTGGAACGAGACATCTCTCTCGCTCTCTCTTTCTCCCTCCTGCTTCCTCCCTAAACATCCCTCACTCCCTTTGCCTGCTTTGGCTGCTCTGCTCCTTCCTGTTTGCTCGCTGTATGCATCCCTTTCTCGTGCCGCGCAACTCTTGTTTTCCACCAGGGACAAGGTCTTCTTGTTTTTCTCCTCACCACAACCTGTTTTTAACGTCTTACGTTGTATCAATTTGCGATCTCTGCGTTTTTTTGTTGCTTGCAAAAGCCAGCTGAAATACAAAAGGCTTTTTATTAAGGTGATTTACTTTGTGCAACACTTTTGCAGTTCGGAGCACCCTCCCGACCCGACCTTGCACATTCTGATTTTCATAAAGGTAATTGGAGCCGACAACACAGGTGTACACCTGGGAGCTAGGCCTGGACAACACGACCTCAAATCAATATCATGATTATTATTATCTTGAATACGATTAATGAACCAGTATTTTTGAGATTTTTTTGGAATCATCTACCAACAAGGTTTATACTGCAAAAAACTATTAAAGGTGAGATATTTTTTCAAATAAACCTGCATATCTTTGTAATTTTTACATATTAAGGAAACACAGATGAAGCTGCAGACTGGACGGGGCGGTGTCACGTTACAACACAAGTATTAACAGAATTGCAAAAATTACATTGATTTTTATTCATTTTCGATGAAATGCTGTGCCCTACTGAGAGCTTATGTTTAACTGTGCAGTTGCACTTGTTCTGACTAAAGTGATTCACACACTGAATGTTTAAGTTTGGAAAGAGCAAAAGTAGACTTGCAAAGAAAAGAGAAACTTCTAGTTTCCCCAGTGGCACCAAAAACATTGGTAGGGGCTTGGGATTTGGCCTTTGACTGTGGTGCCAGGTCCGTGTGGAACACTTGTAGTGTGTCCTGCGGTCAGGTCAGCATGCAGAACGCTATCATGCGCATAGGAGAGAGCAAACAGGAAACAAGAGAAGCATAACAACATCACACAGTGCAAGCTAGTGAGCGTGTATGTGTATTTTACTTATTTTTCATAAACTTACAAAAAATTGTGTAAAATTTATTTTGGGGCCTTGATTTTTGCCTGACCAGTATTACTTCTGTTTCCTAATGTCCATTAAAAGTTTTAAGTGTGGTTTTGTCATTTTCTGTCAAGACTTGTTAATATAACACACTCACTCACACTCACCTTATCAAATTCTGAACTATATTTAATGAATTTGGGTAATTCACCAAATGAATGTGGTTTGGGCATATAATCGAGGCACAGGCTGCTTTCAAACTAAATATGAATACAAAATATGCCCTCATTGCTAGAACACTGGAAAGTTTAGGACACTGTGTAAAATGTAGATGAAAAATGATGATCGATATGACATTTGCAAATCTCCCAAACCTATATCTTACTCACAATAGTCCAAATGGTTTACATTGAGAAACATTATTATGAAGTGATTCCACAATTGGTTGGTGTTTTTTGCAGATTGGCAAACCTCTGCCCATCGTTATATCTGAGAGATTCTCTCTCTCTAAGATGCCCTTTTTATACCCAATGGTGTTATTGACCTGCCACCAATTAATCTACCACTTACCACTAAAACATTTCCATTTCCTCATGTTGCCCTGCTGCAATGTTATTTTGAGACATCTTGCTACTTTGCCTACACTGGTGAATTGTCTCAGTTTGATGTGTTTCTATGTTCTATAGTGAATAAAATAAGGGATTATAAACTTGCTAATCACTGAATCGTGTTATTCACATTTACACGTGGAACTGGCGTTGCAGATGCAATAAAAGACCATTAATCAGTGTGTAGAAATACACTGTAATCTGTTTAATACTGAACAGATTGTATTATCTATTATTCTATTCACTGTTAGAACCTGTAATAAAGGTCTGTTTGGGTTCTTGCTATTGCTCACATCCACACACACACACACACACACACACACACACACACAAAAGCACAAACACTTTGTTACCAGTAAATCGCCAGAGAGTTTATGAAGTGTGAAAATGGTTTTCAAAGTATTTGGAATTTGAACAGCGAATTCAATGAAGCACTTCCACTAACAAGATCACATTCATATGTTCCAGAACACTGCATTACCTAGTTATTAGACGTATATGTTATTTGAAGTTGTTATGTAAAACATGTTTGCATGTCTATGGACACCTGCAGTCTCTGAACTCTAACTTCAAGTCTTGCTTCTCTACAGACTGAAGGTTCAGTATCTGATGGCTCTTTTACACCAATATACAACTGAACAGTTCTACATGGTTCCACCAAAATGAAAACAGGTTCTGAACAAGAGTATGCATTAAACTTCAAGAAGTATTTGGTTGACAACATCATGAGTGTTTCATCAGAAATGGTCGAAAACCAACTATGGTTTTGTAGTTGAAGCACACTAATGCAGCAAAGACTCACCATCTTTATTTTTTCTCTCTCTATCAAATTCTTTTTAAGTTCCCAGCTAAGAGGCAGCAGTACACAGATCAAAGCTTAACAAACACATAGAAAGGTGTATGTGTGCAAGCAGTCTGAGTAATGTTTGCACTTTCAGCTGAGATTCAGATTACCATTTTTCCGTTTAGGTTTAGAGATCACACTGGCATCTTATTAAAGAAATGCATCTCTAGTTACGTACTGATATCTGACACTTATTTCAGTTATTTTTAAAAGTATTCTGTTAATGTTTTCCTCTGTGTGTGTTCATGCACTATCCCCTTAAAAACATACTACCAGATGTGTTGTCACATGACTCCACCCCATCCAGTATACTACTACATCTGTGTGTTTCCTTCAATTATTTAAAAATCACAAAAATAAGCAGTTGTGCAAATTTATAGCACAAACCTAAGAACAAAATCTGAATAATCGTTCAGTAATTGGAACAGAGGTAAAATGTTCAATAACCGTGATATTTCTTACGGTTGTTACGTTATGCTTGACCTACGATAAAAAAAAAAAGAGGGACAAACCAAAATGTGTGTAAATGTATGTGGTGTGTGGGTTACCTGACGGGCAGTGTTCTGTCCCCTTTCCTGCGGTCCATCTCCCTCTGGGGAACAGGGTACCAGCGGAAGTTCAGCTTCCAGTTAAATCCTCCGTACGTCATGTCAGAGCCGGCCATATACTCGAACGTGTCATCGCTGATCACGTCTATGATGGGACACACCACTGTCCTCCTGCAACACACACACATAAAAACACACACAGTCAGTTATGTTGTCTGCATTTATATTGTCTCCCCAGTTTTATGCGTAGCAGAATAAGCTGTCTCTTCACACCTCTTCACAAACAGATGCAGACAGAAATCAGGGGGGACGTCTCACTAAACCTGTGTCATCAATCAGCACACAACGGGCTTGTGCAATTCTAGCAGCAGCGATAATGATGAAACACACACACACACACACAGCCTTTTTTCTCCCTCAATGTTCAGCATGCCAGTGCCTCATCTGCTAATTCAGCTGCCTGGAGCAAACAAAACAGAAAATCAGAGAGTGTGTGTCTATCTGCTGGCCTCCCACACACACACACACACACACACACACTCACGTTGTATACAGAGCCATAGGAGATCAAGAACAGACAAAAATACATAGCCTCACAAACACACATGCGTGCACACACACACACCTGGGGCAAAAACAAACAACCTAACATGTAATTAACTATATAAAAAAAAATGCTGGCTCAACTAAGAACTATCGATCTCCCTGCTGCCCGCCAGGCAACTGCCGGACCAGTGGCCAAGCTTGTGTGCCCCTTTGAGTGAGTGTGTGTGTGTGATTCTTTCTTAGAGGTGTAAGAGTTTCTCTTTAAGGGCCCTAAGGGGTTCCAATCAATAGTGACCAACTCAGTGAGTTCTTGTTTACTAAGACTTGCAGCCTGGTGTGCAAGTATTGAGATCGGTGGTTATCTTGTGTGTGTGTGTGTGTGTGTGTGTATTGTGTACAGATTAGAGCTGAAACGATTATTCGAATAACTCGAATAATTTGATTACAAAAAATGGTGGAAGAATCGAAGCTTCGTTTAAGTCATTTAAATGGCTACAGCATGCGCTGCTTGCGTTTCACACAGAAGCTTATTAATGAGGCACCATATTTTCAGTGGCGCGATCAAGGCGAGAATAGATCCCTCTGTATGTGAACGTATTTGTGAGATAGTCCATGCACAAAAACAGAAGTAAATTCATGAAAAAATGACATTTTTTGCGATGTAAACACGCACGCTGTTTGTAAGCACCATTACTCGCTAAAACGCTCCGTTTCCGTCAAAACATCCCCTTTATTACAGACAAAACGCGTAATTTAGCTGATAAATAACCACATCAACCAGCGTTCCACTCACAATACAGACATTTATTGAGATTTTCCCATCGATTTTTTTCACAGTTCATTCCGCAACGCGCTGAACCCTTTATTGTGACGCGGCTCCGAGGCGTGTGCAGGGGATTGTGGGAAATGCAGTTCTCTTCCATTTTATTGGCCAAATTGATTCAAAATGACCCTTGAACTTCATGTTTCTTCATTTTCAGTTGAATACAACAACATAAAGCGTATTTGACTAACTTCTACTCACACTAGAATAAGCCTAATAACAAATGTATTGTCATTTTCATTTACATTTTTTTTATCCGATTACTCAATTAATCGATAAAATAATCGATAGATTACTCGATTACAAAAATACTCGTTTGTTGCAGCCCTAGTACAGATGCTATCTTTGTCCATCGAATATCTCGTCATATTATGTTTACTATTATGGAATGCAATACATAATGACAACAGACAGGCCAGCTCCAATTCAAAATGGGCACAATGCCAGCTCACAAGCTCTAGTCTGACTGAGTGCTAGAAGGTTGTACACACACACACACACACACACACACGCACACGCACACACGCACACACGCACACACGCACACACACGCACACACGCGCACACACACACACACACACACACACACACACACACACCAGGCCACTGTAAAGGAAGAAAAACACGCACTGTGCTATCCCCTGGAGCAAAGCACATAAGCTTAGGAATAACAAAATGTTATTCGCTCTCACACAGACAACACACTGTATTCTCAGAATGAACTGCTGAATCAGGTTTGATAAAGCAGAGCACACAGAGGTTCACACCAGAAAACATCAGAATGTTCGACAGTTCTCGGCACACTGCTTAGTAGTGGTGTAAATTACAAGTTTCATCACAACACAATATTATATCGATTTAACGCACAACTGATTTTACAAAGTCTGCTACAATACGATTTTGATTGGATTCAGTTCAGGGGCCAACAATCAATATGAGACAATATCACGTCCATTCATATCATATCACAAAAAACTAAAATATCACTTGACCTTTTTATTTCCTGAGCTCAACCAGAGATTTAAAAGAAAAACAACCCCCTCTTTTAATGCAAACAGACCTCCTGTTGAATATAAAGTCATCTTACAACTCAAATGACTGTCTGACTGTGGTTTTCATTTTGGACCAATAATATGTGCTTATCATCGATCACTGAATTGATAGACTGATACATGCATTGTTACACCCCCACTGCATTTTGCGAACTGTATTTATTAGGGATGCACCGAGATGATTTTTTTTTTGGGCCAAAACCGAAAACCGAAAATGAGGAAACACTTGGCCGAAAACCAAAACCGAAACACTGAAAGAAATTATTATACCAATTTTTTGTAATATTGCCGTTATGGCTGGGACTCTGTGTACTTATCTCACTAAAGTCAAGCATTGCAATTGCATAAATTAATATTCATGGTTCAAAGAATAAATCTGTTACAAAACTATGAAAATATTTATTTAGCATTCAAACAATGTACAATATAAAATAAAATTTGAAATAAAATATTTTACTTGGCAGCACTCATGAATAGCCTAAAAGCAAGATAGCTGAAATATTATACAATTAAATATCTTCTCTCATAAAACAAGTGAATTCAAGTGCATTTTAATATTCTGAACGAAGTGCATTCAGAACAAGTGCTTTAATAAGTGTTGAAAGATATAACAACATTCTCTGTAGGCCTACAACAAAATAGTGTATTAAAACACTAAAATAAAAACTTTCTTGTCTTTTCAAAAACGTCCGCCACAGACGGAGTGGGTGTGCTCGAAGGGCCTGCCTCTTCTGTGCTTCATACTCTGATCGGGATGTTTTGATTTTATATGATAAATTAATCCCGACGTTGAGAAAGTCTTTGTGGATGCACCCCCTCTAGAAATGTCGGCACTGCACGCTTTACAAACGGCTTTCCGTGTGTCTTTCTTAGATATACTGAAATGCGCCCACACGGCAGACATGTTGACTCTAATCCAATCCGGCGCATGCAGGTTGTGGTTGTTGCTTGCGTCATCACTGTTTTGGTCATGTTAAAAAAAAAAATTCGGCCGAAACCGAAAATGCATTTTTTGGCCATTTTCGGCTGAAATTTTTCAGTGGCCGAATATTCGGTGCATTTCTAGTATTTATAAATTTAAGAAAGTGAAAGTCAGTGAGTGAAAGTGAGTCATTATTTGTCACTGTGAACACACCACAGCACAGCACACAGTAGGGCTGCTCGATTATGGAAAAAACCATAATCACGATTATTTTGGTTAATCTTGAAATCACGATTATTTAACACGATTACTCATTGACTCTGGAAACACGTAGCATTTATTGCACATAAAGAACAGCAAATGTAAACTTTCCCTGTTAAAATAACAGGAAGTGTAATATTCAAATATTGTATTAAAAAGTAAACAAAATCAGCAATGTAGTGCAGTTCCACAATCTCTTGAAAACAAAAAATACAAAATGTATAAATAAAATACAAATTAAATAAAAATAATTGTTTTTTTCGATTACATTGTTTTTGTGATTGTTTGGAGCCGAAATCGTAATTGAAATAAAACTTCGATTAATTGCACAGCCTGAGCACATAGTGCACCTCCATCCGTGAAGGAGCAGTGGGCAGCTAACATGGGCAGCATCCAGGGGGCAGTTTTAGGGGATGGTACCTTGCTCATAAGTGCCTCAGTGGTAACTTTACAGGTTTGGGATTCGAACCGGTTGCTGTAATCGCCAGCTTCAACTGCTACCAAAGAAAACAAACAGCTACTGTGAAACCGCAAAAAGCATCCTCTATTTTTTTACCACTGCCGATAAAGCTGAAAGGTCAACCTCACCAACAAATACACAATTTTCGATTGGTGCATCAAAGTTAAGTTACACAAAACTGCAACACAAACATGCTTTACTATTGGATGTGCTGCTATAAAGAAACTGAAAGAGACGTGACTATTTTTCGTGCCAGTGCCACAATAACTTAATACTTCTGCAGAACGCTGATTGTCCATATCAAAGTCTTATTTCAGCACTTTGTAATTATAAATAATCCTCCTGTCACAACATGTTGTCCAAGAGCCAAATATTATACAAATACACCGAGGATTAAGGAATGGCAAGTAAGCGAAAAAGAGAAATAATCATTTACATGAAACAGCAGCATGGCAAACAGCATGTATTGGCGTTCTTCAGCAGATAAATAATTCCTGGCAAGCAGGAGAAGTTTAAAAGGAACATTTTAATGCTACAAAAGTACAAAAAAAGCAAATGTGTCTGACTTTAAAAACACTGCAGATTCTGGTCAAATCCCTTCGTCCATAAGCCACAGCTGAACTCAAACAAGTCTGCTGTTTTCCTGCTGAAGTTAGCAACATTGCTTCATGGGAGTTTACACTGAGCTCGAGAGTTCCTTACTGTGGGACTGTGGTACACGACTGCAGGGCTGAACTAGAAGTATTCATGAGCAAGGTACCGCCCCAAAGCACCGCTATCCGAGTGCTGTCCATGTCAGCAGTTCACTGCTCCTTCACATATGGGTCAAATGCAGAGGTCACAATTCGTTGTCATGCACTGTGCGCTGAATTATGTTTTAAACTGTAACTTTAAATAAAGTTTGATGGATTGGGCTTCAAATACAAGCTATGAGCCAACCCACAGCAACAGCATGCTACAAACTGCCTTTAGGTTAAAATGTTAATGTATTGTGATGCATATCAAAAACAAGTAAAAAATTATTGTTCAATAACTGTAAATAAGATCAAATCTTCAATTAATCATGATATCAATTTGAGGTCATATCATCCACCCCTTGTGTTGCATTGTGGGAGTTGCAGTATCCTACCTGTCGTGCTTGATGCGAGCGAGTAGTGGCTCTAGCCAGCCCACCGTGCACTCACAGTGAGCATCCAGAAAGGTGATGACCTGGCCGGTGGAGAGCGCTGCCCCCTTCAGACGAGCACGAATCAGCCCCGAGCGCTGCTCCATCCGCACGATCCGCACCGGCACCTCCAGCTTACGTACATACTGCTCCAGGGGTCGCTTCAGGAAGTCTGTTACACACATACACACACACACACAAACACACACGCGCGTCTAAGCATACAGGCCTCCATTTAAAACACTGCCAAGCTGGGTCCATCCAAAATTCTTCTACACTCATATATGTTAATGCATTTCAGAAGTCTCTCTCTCTCTCACACACACACACACACACAAGGGACCGTCCCTAAAACCTGATATTGAACAGACCCTTTGGCTAAATGATTAGAATGCAGAGTATTAATAAGCTCCAACATTATCAGTGCTGTTTATAGTAGTGGAGAAATAAATAAAATAATTACAATATTGTTCTACAATATACAAGCACAATCTAAGTTCTCTTTATGTGAGCAGCTCTGATGCTGATTGGAACAATGATGTATAACACATTTATATGTTCAATACCAAGAAGGGTATTTTGCTTGTAAAGGTGTAAACTAGGGATGTAAATCACGAGTTTCACCACAATATATTGACTCAACGGACAACGATTCAACGTCTGCCGATATTACAGAGCATGGAGCCCCAATATAACCCAATTCAGATTTAACACCATGAATTCCACTCATATGAAATCACAAAAGCCTCTAAAACATCATGACATTCAACCTCAACCAGGTATGTGAATGAAAAACAATATTCTCTTTTAATTAAAATATCACATTATGATATGTATCACATCTGACTGGTTGTTACAATTTAGATTAGTGCTATGGGCTCTTTGATCATTGAATAGATGTAGATCAATGTATTGTTACACCTCTAATACGTTCTCAAATTTGCCTTTATAGCATTGTCAGTCTCTAGCCATCTGAGAGGCTTTTACCCTCAAACTAACACTTCTACACTTGCATCATTCATTCATTTTTTACATTGAAATCAAAATGAAATTTTCCAATATCATATTTAGCACTCAAATGAAAAACGAAATAAACTGAAAACATGCACATTCATAATCCATTTTTCATTTTTTTATTGAGACCCGGAAGTGACCATTACTTGCAGAAGGCATAAAAAAAGCACGAACGTCACATATAAAGTAGAGTAATCTCTTCGCAGCTATACATTCTTCTAAGTAGTAAGAGCAATGTAGGTACGTATATATTATAGACCACTTCTATTAGGGTCCCACTAATTGTGCTCATCGAAAAAACAAACTGCAGTAGGAGTGTGTTTATGTTTTTTCATTTTTCACATGAGTGCAAAAAGGAAATTACGTTTTTTTCATTTTGGTTTTGGAAACAATACTGAAAAAAGGTGTTTTTGTTTTTAGGATTTAATTTGAAAAATGAATTAATTGAATGATGCAGAGATTAAACCAGTCAAAACTATCTAAAAAAAAGACAACAATTTAATAGTCATCCTCCCTCAACACGCAAACACAACAGCACAATTTTGTGATGACACAAATGTAGTGATAGACAGTCTCTCAGTAAGTCTGCTCTATTTCTCTCTCCATTTCCCCCATCACGCTGGATTTGGACTAACAGGTGGAACGGGTCTTTGCTAGGAAGACTAGAAGCTCAAATTTGTCACGACCCGAAAAAGAGAGGATGAGAAATAGTATATTGGCAGCTTCAATAAAGCAGCAACACACTTCCTATTTCTCTCTCAGTCTCCTTCACTGCTTTCATTTTTATTTCACCCAGGTCAGAACCTCTGGAGAGAGAAAGAACATGTTTGTTTTGTTTTTTAGGCCACAGCAGGAGTAATGTGCACCTGCAAAAATGAAGTTGTCCAGCTGGAAAAATTCACAGACGTAATAAATTCACAGACATTTAAATAGTCTTTTATATCGCTATTATTGCAGCCATTTTTTCACTTGATCAACCTTTCTAGTGTCCAGCTAGAGACTGCGGTCCATTTGGTAGCACATACACTTTATGTTCACCCTCAACAAGCCCTGTGACGGTCAGTGTCTGTCCAGAAATTATTTTGACAGGACATTTCTGCATGAGGAACCATTCTCAAAACTGATAGAATATGCAGGACAACAGACAGGTTAAGAGTCTGTAATTTTAGACCTGTAGTGGCTTTTAGACCTCCATTGGTTGCCTCGATTAAGCTGGAAATATCATCACTGTTTATATTTCCAACTTAATATTGGCTATGTGATCAAATTTTGATTGGCACTTTTGCAAAAGAAGTACACAATTGACAGCACACAACTGCAAAACAAGCACACTTTGTTACACAGTAATTGGCATGTGCATGAAAGAGCACAGCTCTGACTGGCTACTGTTCTGATGCATATGGACAGCAGCGGGAGCCTACTAACACACTGCACAACTTGGTAAAATCTGGTCAGCTGATGATAGTTCAAACCTTAATGCTCCTTTAAGGTGTTTTTCAAAAGGCTTTAAAGATAATCTAATTAGTTATGGCAGGTGAACTCAGATGGTCTGTTTTTACTCTTTTTACAACCATTTTACAAACAAAGGGATATTCTATCACTATCACTAGCTAACACACACTTGACATTACACTATGTTCTGTATCTAACATTAATTAAAACATTCTTTAATAGATGTCGGGTGCAAAAAGAAAAAGTTATCTCATTCATTATCTGATCTGCTTAATCCTAATCGTCGCAGGAACCAGTGCCAATCCTGAAACTACATTTATATTTGTGACCCTCCAGGGCAAAACCAGCCGCTTGTCGCAAATTTTCAAAATTGAGTTATTATGTTTTCATGAAAGGGCATAGATCAACCTTCAAAACGATACCTATATCGAATGAATCAGACGACATATGACTGAGATATCAACATTCAACATTCGAGTCGGGTTTCTCCTGTCACGCCAAGTGAGAAACGGAGGAATCTGCCTTTGAAGCTGACTATCGACGTAGCTCTCACAGACGCTTGGCGCGGTCGCAGCTATGTTCGTATTTACGGTAGCCTACGCTGCATTCACAGCCACACGGATAGCCTACCTGCGTTAGGTTAACTGAACTCGGGAGACCAAGATGGATTCCGGAGAAATATCTTCACACTAGTCAACGAGTGGATTTACCATAAATATTGAAGTAGAGCGGTCAAAACAGAAACTTTTAACATTCTGCTGGAATTGAATTCCTCACCTCAAGAAAATCACATTTTTAGGATGGAAAGGGTAAGTTTTTCAGCCAAATTTATTCACAACAGTACAGTATAGACCTTCCACTGTTTCAAAACACTAAAAACAAAAAATCCAAAATTTTACCCCACGCAACATAAACGGTCGTTTTTCTCGGAAACCTCCTTTGCGACAAGCGTCTGGTTTCACTGTGCAGAGTCACATTTATGGCATTTAAAGAGCCAGAGAAGGTGAAAACCGTCCTTGATTTGGTAACGTGAAATGTGTCCGAAAAGTGTGTATGAAAAGAAAACCCCTGAAGTCAGTTTTACGACGTTGTGGAGCAATGTTCATGCTTGCTCAAAACTGACGAGGTGATTAGTGACAACTGTTTCTTCGATATGAGGAACTTAGAGTCGAGGTTACAACGTTGTGGAAGTTATGCAATTTAACAGTGTTTCACAGCTTTTCACAGTAGGTCTACGTAGTGTGGGTTTTACAGTCGACGGGTAGGGGCTCTGTAGTAGTGGGCGGTGCTTCAGCGCTTTGAGCCGACACGCCTTCAGCATCCGAGCATAGAAAGTACCGCCTGTATTTTTACCACTTTGAGATTTAATTTGACCTATGTAGCAACCTTTCTATTAGAGCCGATTTTATTTTGACCTCATCCAATGACTTCCATTTCCTCATTTCAGGGAGTTTCTCTGGAGCAACGTGGGGTTAAGGGTCTTGCTCAGGAACCCAATTATGAGAGTGAAAGTGAGTGATTATTTATCACTGTGAAATCAACACAGGACAGCACAATGTGCACCACAATAAAATGTGACCTCTGTGTTTGACCCATCCGTGAAGGAGCAGTGGGCAGCTGAAATGGGAAGCGCCTGGTGGAGCAGTGCTTGGGGACGGTACTTTGCTCTTGAGTACCCCAGCAGTACCCTTGCCATTTCAGGATTCGAACTGGTGACCTTCTGATCACGGAGGGAACTTCCTAACTGTTAAACTAGCAACTTGCCCAATTATGGTAGTGCTGGAGGAAGGATTCGAACCCACAACCTCTTTGGTCCAGAGGTGAGTTTCCTAACCACTAGACCACCATCACTACTATCGATGGTAGTGATGGGCACCAACACACCACAGGGGACACACACATACAACCAAATTCACACCTACAAGGAATTAAGAGTAGCTCATACAAGGGTGTGTGAAAAGCAAAGCTAGAACTTGTGAGAGTGTAAAATGTACAGACTGCAGAGTGTAAGACGACTAGAGGTCTTTCAGCAGTCGAGGTTACAAAATAGTGCAGACTTGGATCTTTCCACAGGAGTGAAGATCATGACAGACAAGAGAGAACGAGCGAGAGAGAGGAGATGAGTGACAGGAAGTAAAATTGTTCTCTTGTCATGTATCTATGCTGTGTTTGAGAAAACAGCCAGGTTATGTCCCAGTGGTAAAGAGTGTGAGTGTGTGTGTGTGAGTAAATGACACCTGAAAGTCACTGAGGAATCAGGCCTTTGTCTGTCAGTGTGTTTTCTAAACCTCTCCACTTTATTCCTCTGATCTTACACTGAAAATCCCTTACGCACACACGCACACACACACACACACACACACTTTCGTCCGCTCTCCCCTTGAGCTGAATGTCTTGCCAGAGAGAACAAACACTAGGTACTCAACAGGTTTGATAATACGTAGTTCCTATCAGGTCATGTCAACAGTCTAGTGTGAACACACACACACATACACACACACACACACACACACACTTTGACTTTCATCTCCCTTTTGAAGCCATTAACGAGGAAAAGAGAGGGAAAATCCACACAAGCATCAATATTTACCTTCCCGATATGAATCCCATTCTGATAACACACACAGCCTCATGCACACACCACACACACATTCGCACTCAAAACACACACACAAAGAGAGAGAGCGACAGAGGAAGAGACCGAGATTTTCTGTCCTTCACAGTGTGACCAGATAGTAGGGCAGCTATTCTCTGGAGAGCACACCGTGCCTTACAGACGGCCTTGACTGAAAACCGGCCAGCAGCAGAATGTGAGTCCAACAGCGTCTCCAGACAGAGCAATTGAACGCTGTGTGCGTTAATATTCACGTCTCACCGCTGGAGTCGCAACGTCCAATTGCGGTGACCGTTGCCTCTCTCAGTCTCGGAAGGGAGTTGTGTGATGAAATTAACTGGTTCGTACAGAAGATATGTACGCAAGTGTCAGAGCACAACACACCACACTGAGACTGTATTGCACTTGCCAAATGCGAAACAGAGAATCTCACCCTATGAACAATCTCACGTTATCATGTTATTTTCATGATATACAACATACATCACAATATGGGATTGTTATAAAATCCTTTTTCAGATTTAATTCCAATTACTAATTTGTATTTTTTAAATTACTACATTTTGTGCATTTGTATCTAGATCAGTTTTTGAATCTCAGTATGGTTTCGGAATCACCCACTTTTTAATTATTATTGTCTGATGCTGATATCCGATATTTTCAGGCTTATATGTGGCCCTCCACGGCAAAACCAGTCGCTTGTCGCAAATTTTCAAAATTGAGTTATTATGTTTCCATGAAAGGGCATAGATCAACCTTCAAAACGATACCTATATTGAATGAATCGGAGGACATATGACTGAGATATCAACATTCAAAGGAGTCTGGTTTCTCCTGTCACGCTAAGTGAGAAACTGAGAAATCGGCCTTTGAAGTTGACTATCGCCGTAGCACTCACAGACGCTTGGTGCGGTCGCGGCTATGTTCGTATTTACGGTAGCCTACGCTGCATTCACAGCCACACGGATAGCCTACCTGCGCTAGGTTAACTGAACTCGGGAGACCAAGATGGATTCCGGAGAAATATCTTCACGCTAGTCAACGAGCGGATTTACCATAAATATTGAAGTAGAGCGGTCAAAACAGAAACTTTTAACATTCTGCTGGAATTGAATTCCTCACCTCAAGAAAGTCACGTTTTTAGGATGGAAAGGGTAAGTTTTTCAGCCAAATTTATTCACAACAGCACAGTATAGACCTTCCACTGTTTCAAAACACTAAAACCAAAAAATCCAAAATTTTACCCCACGCAACGTAAACAATCGTTTTTCTCGAAAACCTCCGTTGCGACAAGCGACTGGTTTTGCCGTGGAGGGTCACATATCTGCCGATACTGATACCGATAAATGACTCAAGCACTAGCGAAGGCAAAGTTGAACACATAAAGACAGATTATTTTGCTCGCCAAAAAAAGTACCACTGTGCACAAAAAAGCACCATAACTCTCACATTTCTAACACAGTGTGACACTACCTAGTCCGTAGAGAGCTGTTAAGCCACAACCCGGCTACTTCCTGAGATGCATACTATTACACAGAAAAGCATGATAAGAGTGTCTTACATTTCACGCCTCACATTTCACGTCTCACATTCGCTAAGTGAGGCTAACGTGCAATTAAGTAAGTTTAAAAAAATCATGCGTGCAGACAGAGTCAAGAGATTTTGCTGGCGAATCCACGGCGCGCTGTTTATTTTGGCACAAAATAACCCCATACATTTTAAGACAGTAGGCGCAGGCCGTATAAAATCCCACCTCGGACTTTGGACATGCCTGGCACAAGCGGTACCTTTCCGACGTACAATAAATGCGTTATATAATATCGGCTAAAAATATCGAGCAAATTCAAGCATGGGCTCGAAGCCGATGACTTAAAAATAAGCACTTATCGGCCGATTCCAATAAGATTGTGTTATTATTGTGTGTCCCAAAAATTGTTGTTTAAGAACAGATCTGAAAACACCACTAAATAAAGAGGTTGTGCGTTGTCTGAATTGTTAACTTCAAGTGCGACCAACAGCACGAGTAATTTCTAATTTGAAACGACTGCTCGTAATGTTTTACTGCCGATGGCTATCAACCTTCACACACACCGGGGAAATAGAAGGGAGTTGCTGCAGTTGCTGTCTAGGGAGGAGATTACAGCCAAATCTTGCAAAATAAAATGTGCTTACCAACACCACAAAGAATAAATATGTAAAGCAATGACTCAGTTTTCCCCTGCCTAGGTCAGTCTTGGCATTTAAAGCCTTGGTCTCGTCTCAGTCTCAATACGCTCTGGTCTTGAATCATGGCTTGCATTCAGTTTAGGTGTTCTTAACTCTACTACTAAGATCCCCTGGGTTCTAGTCCTTCTCTTGTGGAACCAGCAGGTTCTTGGTTCCTCCTAAGGTTTCTTCCTGGTCACAGTCTCCCATGGCTTGCCCGTTAGGAGACCCGGTAAGGTGTAAAGTCACTTGGTGGCAATATGTGTAGTAAAAATACAGAATTATACTATCGAAATGACACAAACATGAGTAAGAACATGTATTCAATCTCTTTAACGAACGGTGTCACTCAACCTCAAGCAAGTTGCTTTATGTTCATACTTGACAAAGTGAGACATGTTTGTAAGCAAAATTTCAATCCTCAATGCTTTACTCTGTAAGTATCTTGCAGTTGAACTGGTTGATGGTGGGACTGCAACTGAAGGAAGGAGCTTTGCAACACATGCTGGACACAATGAGACCCTTGCTCTTCTGATCCACAAAAAATTGTTACATAATGCAAATGGTAGTTTGAGATTAATATTTAAGAATTTTTACTATGTTTTACTATATTTTCATTATATTAGGAAATTATAACGCTCCATTTGAAAAATCAATGTTAAGATAAATAAGTGGATCATCACATTAAATGGGGCTGTTTTGCTCACTGAACAAAAGAGGTTTATATGGTTTTAAGATGGTGGTTCCCAAAGTAGATCCCGTTGGGGGGCTGAAGAAATAAAGAACGGCTCTTTGTCTACCCGTGTCTCAGAGCGTGGGGGAGTTTCGTACAGGCTACAAAAGTTTGTGAATCTCTCAGTTGGGAGAATTTATTTTGTCATTCTGCACTTGAATCTCTGGAAAAAATCTAAATGTAGTAAATTATAGAATCTACTACAGAAGCGTATAAGAGTTGACCACATCGTTACCCGCCTGGTGGCCAGGTCCAGCAAAATCACACAAATCAGGTCACCTCGGTCAGTGAGTAGACATCGCTGTCGGTCACGTTAGAGTGAGACACGCGTTCATGCAGCACAGCCAGGAGAGAGCTGAAACATTTAGCATACGGGGCAATTTGCAGTGGGGCTTTTACTTACCCTGACAGCTGCTGTGTTTAGAACTAGATAGTGTGTGTGTGTGTGTGTGTGTGTGTGTGAGAGAGAGAGAGTGGGAGGGGAGTGAGGGGGAGACAGTTGAATATAAAGTGTCCATTATGTCTGCTAATCCCCCAATCTGCCCAAATTACAGACTAAAGGTTCTAGATAACTGCTAAACAAGGAGCACGCGCCCACACACACTTCACACCACAGTCACTCAGGCTATCTCTCACACACGCAGACACACACATCCACATTTCTCATTCCCTCTCTCCCTTCCCACACTTCCAAAAAGCTGTCATCTAATATTCAGCATTGACGTGAGCACTCTAAGGGTCACCAGCCATCTTTTTCCTCTAGAAATACACACCCGCACACTCACACATACAGCTGCCACAATACAGTCCCCCTGCGGGCATGGAAACAAAAGTGTGTCACATCCCTGCAGTGCTGGTACACATTTGAATATATTCCAATCGCTGTCCATTTTTGGCTATGACAATTGAGAGGACATTCACCCCACACACACACACACACACCTCTCTCACTGGCATCGTCAACCAGCACCACCTCCTCCAGCAGGTGTCGCGGTGAGCGGTCGATGACGCTGCGCACAGTCCGTAATAAGGTGGTCCAAGCCTCGTTGTGGAACACGATCACCACGCTGGTCCGCGGGAGGCCGTCGGGGTAAACTTTTGTTTTGCACCTGCACAGAGACAGAGAGTCGGGGTGTAAATCACAAGCTTCATCACAATGCAATATTATAGTGATTCAAAAGACATTCATATCAAATCACAACCAAAGTAGACAAAGGGCTGGGCAATTCATCTAAAATGAACTGAAATCACGTTCACAACCTTTAATCAATATAATCTTGACAATACCAATAAAGTAGATTTTTTAAAAATAATTCTGTTAATACTTTTTCCAGTGTGTGATAGTCATGTTCTATCCCCAAGATGCTACCATGTGTGTTGTGGTGTGTCTGCCCCGTCCAGTCTGCAAGTACATCTGTGGGTGTTTCCTTCAATTACTTTAAAATCACAAAGATCATCAGAAAAATATTCCCAGTTTTAACAATTGAGGATATTTACAGTATAAACATTGTTAATGAACTATGAGCGTAAAAAACAAATAAAAAACAGCAAGTGCTCATTAATCGTAATCAGTGTTGGGCACATTACTTTAAAAAAGTAATTAGTTATAGTTACTAGTTAATTAATGAAAAAGACACTTAAAACAAATAAAAGTCTAAATATAAATAAAATAATACATTTTAACAGAAAACATTGTACACAAATCTACACTATTCTAATATCACTGTGGGACAATGTGAGACAAGACACCTATCAAATTTAATATATAATTGTAGATTTGGTCATTACTATGTATATAATAGTAGAATGATAAAACACAACAGATGTGTTTTTTTTTTATATTTTATTCTACCTTAGCTCATCCCTTACGCGGTTGTCTCGCCCCTCACCAAAAAAAAGAAAAAAGCTTTGCCGCTCCTGCAGCTGAGAGCTTGGTCGGATGAAGACAGCTTAATAACAGTAACGTGCCGCATGTTATGGTCAATAAGGGTAACAGCGTTGTAACGATGGAAACAGTAATTGGGTAGATTACCCATTACTGAAAAATGACTTTTTTTCAGTAATGCCGTTATTTTAACTCTGTTATTCCCATCACTGATCGTAATCAAGATAAAATGTGGAATTAATTATGATTTTGCCCCAAGTAGAAAAGAATCTTATAATGGGCAGTAAAGAAAAATATTTTTATAAGAGGCAGTTGGTCCCATGATCGGAAGGGCGACTGTTCAAGTCCCGAACCGGTAAAGGCGTCACTGAGGTACTCATGAGCAAGGTACCGTTCCCAAGCACTGCTCCCCAGGTGCTGCCAAAAAAAGCTGCCTATTGCTCCTTCATGGATGGCTCAAAAGCAGAGCTCACATTTCGTTGTGTGTGCTGTTTTCACGATGACAAGTAATCACTGACTTCAATTCATTTGAAAGTAATTATTTTATGATGACTATAACAACGTTTATACGAGAGATTTTCAAAAAGGCTCACATTTTGCATTCATTATAACTTTGGCAAATAAGTCTTAGTGGGAGGAGTTTTGCATATTCGGCCCTAACACACCTCTGCCAGCCAAAAAGCCCCCGTGATGCTTTGCTGCAATGGTGGGCATTAACTTGTGACATGCAGGAGGGAGGGGGCAAAAGGAGAATAAAAGTGGATGGAGAGCAGAGATCTGAGGCTATCCGCTTTGCAAATGCAAAAACTCAGTATCGGGGTGGTTTTCATTCCTGAGCACAACCAGACATGTAAATGAAAGACAATCTTCTCTTTTAACAAAAAAAGACCTTCTGTCAATCAGAACGGCCCACAAACTCGATTGGCGAGGTACGAATTCTGGCCATTTAATGAACAGCTAAACGCTAGATCAGCAATCGTCCGCAGCATCGCTCTTTAAAGCTTGTCTCTCTTCAAATGCACTCACCAAGTCAGACAGTCAGCTGTGATCATTACGGTTGCTCTCAAACAGACCTGACAGGCAATTTAAAGGACAGTTTGGCACAGAATTTGGCACAGAATACCCTTTTCCCCACTGGTTTTAAAGGGACAGTTTGGTCTAAAAAGATTTTCTGGTCACTCAAGACATATCTGATGGCCAGATGTAGCTTTTTTTTTTTTTTTATACATAGAACATCTGTATAAACTTTCCATACTAACAGTCAATGGAAATGTAGAGTCATGCCTTGTGTGACTGAGCCAAGTATTAAGCGTTTGTTATAGACATGGATAATGTCTAGAGGTGGACAGTCACCAAGTATAAATACCTGAGTAATGTACGTCCAAGGAGCAGTGCTTGGGGACGGTACCTTGCTCATGAGTACCTCAGTGGTACCTTTACCGGTCCGGGAATTGAACTGGCACCCTTCTGATCATGGGGCCAACTTCCTAACCGTTACGCTACCACTGCCCCAACTGTACACTGAGTACAGATCATTGAGTATATATTTTTAACTACTTTACCTCTTACTCCTCTACATTTGAAGGACACATTATACTTTTTACTCCACTTGTAAATGTGCACACACACAGACAAAGACACAGACACGCTGTTTAGCAGACATCCGGGGCCCAACAGTAATTTTAGGCTTCCCCCCATCACTCACATACGCACACAACTAGAGTGTCTAAAGAACAAATGGGTCCGTTATGCCCAAGAGGCACTTTCATTAGTCGCCGTGCTTGCCGTTCAGCCTCAATACAAGTCCTGATTGGTGTGTTGGGGAGAGGTGGGCGGAGCTGGGGGCAGGGCTTGTGTTTGCGGGGGAGATTATATAACCGCAGGATGCTGAGCCAGGCGGCTGTGGAGGTAGGAACAGGAAAACCCAGTGTTTGTTGTATCTGGAGCGCTAAAACGGGACACACGCTCCTACTTCCTGCCACATTTCCTGTTTGCCCTGACGCAGCTGACAAGAGTTTGGCCTACAATTGGCACAAACACACACACACACACGCATGCACAGGCACACAATGCAAAGCAGCAGCAATACTGGACCCATATCTAAACCCAAACTAATAACCAGAATCACAAATTAATGATCCCATCAAATATACAGACACACATTCTGACTTTCCCTCTCTCTCACACACACACACACACACAAAAGACTAATTAAATCAAGCAGAGGGGTTGTAGGCTACCATGTCCCATCACTGTGGTAACACAGACCCTTCCTGCCCCATCTTCCTTAAACTCATTAACCTCCTGTCAGTCTGTCTCTCTCTGCCACACACACCCGCGCGTGCACACACACTTCCCTTTAAATTCATTAACCTGATGCCATTTCCAGGTCCCGAACAGCAGATTAATTTGCGGTGGAGGCCTCCGATTGGCCGGCCACGTGGTACCTGCTTGATTAAAACGGCTTCTGGAGCCTTCGTGCTCGAATACTGAACCAGAACAGAAAGACACACGCACACACACACACCCATAGTTAAAATTCTCCCCACTGCGTGATTTTAAGAGCTGCTCCCTTTAAAACACAACTACATCCAGGTGTCCCGTACGGCCATGTTGCACACAGTTTAAAAAATCAGATCAAATCTTATACGCGTCAAATGCTCATTGTCCAAACTATTGTTGACAAATGATTACAATGTTCATTTAAAGAGCTCTTGCACAGGCCTGATTCAAAAGTTCAAGACAAAGTTCAAGTTTAAAGCTTCAAATTCTTAAAGAGCAATCTGGTGCCTCAGCAAGACTATTAAACTTTCCATCAACAGTATGTGCGCGCACACACACACACACACACACACACAGAGGGAAGCTGTAAAGGAGAAAAGGTCAGAATATCCTCCTGCTGTGTTCACTCTCCTCTGCCATACACTGACAAATATCTGTGTTTGTGTGTGTGTGAGAGAGAGAAAGAATGAAACAGAGATTACTGTCAAGGCCATATGTTTTTCATAGCACCACGGTAACATTCTAATTACAGGAACACAACCCAAGAAAGCTTTTTTACTAAAACACACACACGTAAACCACGTCTTGATATATTTGTGAGATACTTCTATTGACTCCCACAATTACTAGATGCAAATAATACTGCAGCTTCACCTAACCTCAACCTCAGTAACCAAATACATATTGTTACTTTTTTTGCTTTCTCAAATAAATTCTAGAACTTCTCTCTTCTTGAGGTCCTCACTTACAAAAGAAAATGACCTCATGCAGCAACACAAAGCTGACAAATCAGGTCTTCCTTCCTTTTAGGGATCACAAATGCCTTAGACCCACCGGTATCTAACCGCCAAAATCTTACATCAGTAGCACCACACATCCACACAGATCTCCTTTTTGATAAACTGCTTCCATCAACACACAGGGAACAGGAAGCTGACCGTGACTGTGTAACACGCAGATGCGTAAAAAAAAACAAGACAAAAACGAGTCACTGTTCAGCAGTTCTAAACAGGCCAGGGCCGACAGTGCGGAACACGTCATGGTGACGGCCAGACACACACCCTCAGTGTCAACCCAACAACATGCAAAGCCTCACTTTTCCTCTTCATCCCACACTGGCTGCTACACGTAAGAGAGGGAGGGAGAGATGGGGAGGTGGACAGATAGAACGCAGGTAAAAGAGACAGATGCTAGAGAGGGAGAGAGACAGAGAGAGGGGGATGGAGGGAGAGAGAGAGACAGATGCTAGAGACTGAGCGAGAAACAGAGATAGTGAGAGAGTGAGAGAGTCAGATGCTAGAGAGGAAGCATGGTAGAGAGAGACAGAGAGAGAGAGATGGAGAGGGAGAGAAGATTGAGACTGCTAGATTGCTAGTAAGTGAGGGGAGACAGGGATTTGTTGAGAGAGACCGATGCCAGAGAAGGGAGGAGAGAAAGAGTGAGAATCCTGGTAAAGAGAAATATGGACAGAGGCGACAGGTGAAGAGAAAGACAAATGAGAGGGAGTGAAAGAGAGAGAGAGAGAGAGAGAGAGAGGAGACCAAGTGGCAGTAAAGAGACAGAGTGTGAGGAGACAAAATTAGAAATAAACAGATAGAATGCCAGTAAAACAGAAAGAGAGAGAGAGAGAGAGAAAGGGGGATGTAGACAGACAGTTGATGTGCTAAGGAACAGTGGCATGGATCTGAGGAGAATCTAATCCTCCCAAAAAATTTCACCCTCCTATCACTAGATCATTATATAAACACACACACAAACACAGCTTCAGCTGCATCAGAAGGCTGTGTTATGCTCCTCACATGAGCACACATCTGAAAATTACTTTGAAATTGCAATAACAGTCTCTCTAAAAAGACAGTGGCAGATAATTTAACAACAACAATAATTTCTACACACAACCACCTCCAGCCCGGGTTAGGCATAGGGTCAGTAGCCATTAAGGTCATACTTTAATATAAAGTGTTTTCAAAGCACTGAAAATGATAAGACGGTGTTACTTAAAGAACTTTTCTTGCATTCAGCTCTCCAAAGAACCTTAAACTGCATAAAAAGGTTCTCCAGAGCACTAATGAAGAAGCAGTTTTAGTGTATAATTCTATTTTTTACGATTCTATGTAAAACACTGTTGTTGTTGCTATTTACAAAATAATGTCACTGTACAGTCTCGTTGCACAGTACGGACAAACAGCACCAGTAAAAAAGGATTATTAATGTAGTGTCTGCATTGCCAAACCCTTGTGGTTAATGGCTTTAGCCTGCATTACAGAATGCTCCAACATGCATTATCTACACATATGTTGATATCCATGTTGAAAATGAACGTTATGTAATCTGTTTGCACAGTGAAGCCACAGAGTCTTAATTTCGCTAACTAACAGATTCTGGCAGAAGTCACTTTAACAAGTTCCTCTGCCCTCAATAAACTCTTAACCGCACACATTCTTGTGGCCACTTCCTGCGGACTTGGAGCCATTAAACCTCAGAAAGGTTCCTAACACAAAAACTCCTAGCTGCTAAAGTATGTAAGAGATATGACAATATAGGGGTAGTTCTGCTCTCCTCCCCTCCATGTGTGTTTATGTAAGTGTGTGTGTGTGTGTGTGTTTTATCTGCTCCACTTTTCCCTCCATGTGGTTCTCATTTGAAGTGACAACAAGTGACATCAGACTGGGTGTTTGTCACCTGTGAAAATCACTTAGGGTGGAATGGGTTCACAAATGTGCGCACACACACACACACACACACACTGTCATGTGCGTCTATAAGGTCTATCAAAAACTAAACACTAGTCTTGTTTGTGTGTGTGTGTGTGTGTGTGTGTGCGAGAGAGAGAGACCAAACAAACATACTAGACATGTACAGCTGCTTTCAAACTCTGTCACTACTGACTTCATAGGCTAAAAGCAAGTATAAGAGTGTGTGTGTGTTTGTATAGAGTCTAGCACACTTTCAGCACACTCACAGCTGGTCTTGAATTTGGCTAGAGGGAAGCTCTGTCCAGGAAGTTTGCACCCTTGCATGCTGTCTGGAACATTCGAGCACCTTTATGCCACAATAAAAACACTAACTCTTTTACTGGCTTTAAAAAGCGGGTTCCAGGTTCAAAGTGAGCCATTTATTAAGAGCTGTGAAAAGGAGCCGTCACACTCGACAGCAAATTCAGGTTATTTCCCTTGTTTTCAGTGGAAACTTAAGTGCAAACATGGTAATGTACATCAATGATTTTTGGAAAACACAAACCTAGAAAATGCAAAATATATATACAGTACTGTGCAAGTTTTTAGGCAGGTGTGAAAAAATGCTGTAAACAAAGAATGCTTTCAGAAACATAAATAATGAATATTTATTTTTAGCAATTTACAAAATGCAAAGTGAGCAAACAAAAGAAAAATCTAATCAAATCAATATTTGGTGTTACTACATTTACGCTTCAAACCGGCATCAATTCTTCTAGGTACACTTGCACAAAGTCAGGGATTTTGTAGGATTATAGTCACATTATATTATTTTGTAGTCATTATATATTATTTTTGTAGGATTATAGGATTATAGATCTGTCGTTAGTTCTCCAAGATGTTTGGAACAACCTACCAGCCGAGTTCTTTCAAAAACTGTGTGCAAGTGTACCTAGAAGAACTGATGCTGTTTTTGAAAATGACCAATTGGTCACACAAATATTGATTTGATTTAGATTTCTCTTTTTGTTCATTCACTGCATTTTGTTGATTGATGAAAATAAATGATTAACACTTCCATTTTTGAAAGCATTCTTTGTTTGCAGCATTTTTTCACACCTGCCTAAAACTTTTGCACAGTACTGTACACATATATATATATATATATATATATATATATATATATATATATATATATACATACTACACATATATATATATATATATATATATATATATATATATATATATATATATATATATATATATATATACACACACATATATACATATATATATATATACACACACATATATACATTCAAGTGCACATCTTTAAGTTTTATTTACTTTTCACACTGCACTATAGCTCACTAATATCTTGTTGCTCTAGCCTTACGCTTGGTGAAGAAGTCCACTACATTAAAAGAAAAACATTACAGGGCTTTACACTACAAATCCTGGGATTCTATAAACTGACAAAATCGAATGCCTGTGGTTAAAATGGTATATGTTTAGCAGAATCTCTAAACTCTGACATTTGTGGGCTTGTAGGGCTTAAGCTAGAGCTAACCTGATTCATGTTTTAAGTTGAACCTCTGACATCCAATTCAAACCTCTGGTCTTCAGGTTTAACCTTAACTTTTGGCCTCTACTTTCTAATTTTTCTAATACATGTTCAATACAACGGTAGAGTTCTTCATTGCGATTCCTACACTAGCAGATGCAAGAAAACACAGCGGATGAGGAAGCGCTAGCAGTTCTACCTGGTGGTCGGCTCTTCTCAGACAGGAGGGTGGAGTTATTCAAATGTCCCCTACTGTGACGTAGAAGTAGAGGAAAAATCTAAACGGCTCGTTTAAGCACACCATTTCTGACATTCGTGAATTACCATACACAATTCACCCTTTTTAAATCAACCTCACGGTGTGTGTAGAGACCGTACAGTATAGACTGAAATGGATGTCTAAAGAACAGAAAAGGTGAATTTTTCATTGTATGGGACATTTAAAGACCTGAAAGATGTTCATGTTCATTCTGCAACAAGGCACACTGCACTTTAAATACATAGTTTTTACTGTTATAAGCACATGGGTGTTGGTGGCCTAGTGGTAGGACACTCGCCTTTGAACCAAGAGGTTGTGGGTTCGAGTCCCTGACCCAACATTGGGTCCCTGAGCAAGACCCTTAACCCTAAATTGCTCTCAGGGGAACTGTCCCTGAAATTAGGAAATGTAAGTCGCTCTGGATAAGAGCGTCTGCTAAATGCTGTAAATGTGCAGCCACTCTCTAAAGTCTAACCCTTTTAGGATGAAACACCCTAATTTTTCTAGGAAAATAAGAAAATAGATATAGTGATTTATTGCCAGATGTGCAACCTTACTATTCCTCAAGACTACATTAAAACACGCAAAAGTCTCCTAGGAAGCAAAATATGAAAAAATTAAAATGTGAATTTGAAATTAATCTGAAAAAAATAAATTCAATAATTTGACTTGATATGGCTTACAATATTATTTGTGAACTAATGTGCACATCTTGCTGCATTTTTCTTTAATATCTAGTTTACATTTAATTTAGACATGACTGTATAGAAACTCACATCATCCAGGTCAGAAAATGCATTTTCTCCCATAAATGAATCCACACTTTCCAGACTCAGCAGTGCCAGCAGACAGGACTGACCTCGACGCAAACTATCAAAGGCTTACCTCATGCCATATGTGTGTGTGTGTGTGTGTGTGTGTGTGGGAAAGAGATGATTAAGCCGACTTCATAGACGGCTCTGAACAGTCTTTGCTTTTCTTGGCAAGTGAAGCCTCGGCGACCTCGTCGTCATAGCGAAATTGTTTCCATGGTCACGCCTTCTCGTGCCGTCCAGCGGATTAAAGCGTTAAATGTTTTAGGCATAAAGCCTGTGAGGCGATGTGAGGGATGTGGGGTGTGGTGTTCAGAACAAAAACACACACACACATACACACCGCTCCAGCAGCGCTTTCCAAGGACAAGTCCCAAGTAAATACCTTTTCTTCGTCTGATCTACGGGGTCAACTGTCAATACTGGAGTCAAATGAAAGATGGTACCCTGCTGTGATTTAAACCCAAAGATAATTACACACACAGACACACAATTTTGCAATCTAAGGTTCCAAAAACTATTCTGTCTTTCGTAAAAAAAAAAGTAACCCACAGAGAAACAAACACATTAAACACACACACACAAAACCTCAACTTTGTGGATATGCTCTCTTTGCTCTTTCTCTCTCTCTTTGTGTGTCTGTTTCTTTCTCATTGTGCCTCTCTCTCTCTCTCTCTCGCTCGCTACTTTCCCTTACTTCTATACCAGGACGGGAAGGATGCGGCAGGCACCTGTTGCTACGATACCGCGCCCGTCAACCGCACCGCTCAGCCTCGGAAGCCAAGCTGACTGGCATTTTGTGCAGATGCTGCGCTCAGAGCTCACCAGCTTACTGTGTGTGTGTGTGTGTGTGAGAGAGAGAGAGAGAGAAGAAAAAGTGTGAGAGCATGAGAAGAGGAAGATTTCACCACCACCAGCAACTAAGTTTGGTGTATTGACAAGAGGACTGGTTGTGATTCATTTTCAATGCTTCTGATTTCAACTGCAAATTAATCATAACATTTATATTTAGGACAAGGGTTCATATCTTTATGGTTTTTAAATTAACTGTGGGTTTTGATTCATTTGTCCATCTGCAGAACTACACATCATTTCTTTATCATTTACAGGAAAGCAAGACAACAGGAGCAGCGATTTATTTGCAACATGGGCAAAACTTTCACACCGCACTTTATACAATACAATACTTTGTATGACTTAGTGACTTTGCTATTGTTATTTAAAGACTACATTTTGTACCTCTACATGTATCCCAATTCCAGGCCATCATCACATATGGTCACCCTCTTAAAATAATGGCCTAAGTCATATTTTCTACTTTTTCTAAATAAAATGGCCTAATTGACACTCTTGACCTTGGTCATTACACTACAGGGGTAGGACTGCATGATCTGTTTAACTGAGGATGTAGTTGATTTTCCCAGAGGTGGCCAGCATCATGAAGAGCTGATTTAGGCAAAGAAATCCTTTTTGTCAAAATATTACATAGGCCATTATTTTAACAAGATGACGATATGAAATTCCTTTTTTCATTTGGATGTAAAAAGATGGGTTCAGTAAACTCAGTGAAGATCACAATGAGAATGAAGCTGATAGTACTTCGTCACATGCATTTGCTTTGGTCTCCGGTGCCTCGACAGTTGCGGTAAAAAGATACAAGGTCCCAATTTAAAGAAATAGGATAGAGAAATAGGGACCTAACGTGGTACAAATTGAAAAACAGAGCTATTTCATTTAATTTATATTTAATCAGTATCAAGTATTGCCTTGCAGTTTGTATCTTGACACATTTAAGTCGTGGCACAGACTGGCACAGCACTTTGCTGTTCAGTACGAATGAAAAAGTTCCATTACTGTGTTGTTTTCCATCTAAAATAGTAACCCATGAAAGTCTGAAGTCATCTCACAGTGTTGTACAGAAAATAAAGAGTGATGCAAACCAACAAAAACCACCAGACTAAACACTACAGAGAGAAAAAACATTGGGTAATACTACAACGGAGCACAGATTCGAATGCTGAAGAGAGGAATGGTGCAGAATTGGAGTTTCAGGCTTCTGTCTCTAATCAATCAGCATTCTGCAGGTTTCTGGCTCTGTTTTTTGGTTTCTGGTCGGTAACCCATCCAAAGGGGAACAAAAAAAGTTAAAGGCACTTAGCTACAGCACTAGAGCCTTTGTGTACCTCTAATAATGTTTTAAAAGGTTACCAAACGACAGCTATTGTGGTCTGAAGTTGCAATAACAAGCCCCTATTTAGAAAATGCCAAGGTTAATTCAAATAAAAAATTAGTTGTTTATTTTTATTACTGGCTTATCTGGAAGCTGAGGATGGAAAAGAGGGAGAGAGGGAGAGAGAGAGGGAGAGAGGAGATGTATTGTAAGTGTTGGCTGTGAGTTTGTAATTGACACTCTCTTATCTTTTAATTGGACGTGTCAATTCTGGTGAATCTTTTCATACGAATCCGAGGGAAGAAAAAAAAGATCAGTCTGGTAATTAAATAGTGGGAGAGAAAATAAACACATTTCATGGATGAGTGTTTGCATTCCTCTTGCTGCCCAAGCTTACACACACACACACACACGCCCACCCACCCATCCCTCTGCAGGGCGGCCAGCCAGCAAGATTCCGGGAACCTGACAGTCTAAAGGTATGAGCGAACATGCTCACACTCACAAACACGCTCACGCTTTTTGTGTCACGGTGCACACATAACACAACTTGTGTTGCTAATAATTTTTATACATATAGGGCCAGTTTTCACACTATTAACTATGATTTACATACAGTACATGTAAAGACTATTCCTCAAGATTACAATAAAAAAACTGAAAATTGCAAGCATTTTGCGAGCAAATGATGGGTGGCTCAAATCTGAGGTACGACATTTCACTTTGACAGAAAAGATTATACCTCTAAATCCTAACATCAGTAACCAAAAACAAATCCTTTTGCGCTTTTAATTTTCAAACAAAACCTCAAACCTTTTTATACAATCTGGTCCTCATACAAAAAAAGCCTGGAACTCTAAGGTTCTTGTCTTAGGTATTTGTGTGGAAATTCTTTCTCCTTCTCTCACACCCCACAGACACACACACTCACCCTTCGAGGCGGACGTCGGGCAGTGAGCGGTTGAGTGCAATCATCTCGCTGGCCATCAAGTTGAACTGGTTGATCTTAAACATCTCCTTCATCTTCTCCTGCTGTTCTTTGGGTATCACCACCGGCTTTCCCATCTCCCCTGGGCCATCATGAGCCCTCGGGACCACATCTGTAAGAAAAACATACACACACAACAACAACACATTTATTTATTTTCCTAGTTTGCAGGTAGATTGCATCATGAGCTATATATTGTCAAAGTGCAGTAAGGGTTAGGCACATTTCCAAAGCTCTGCCAAAGACTTTGTCAGGCATTGCCAGTGTAAAGAGATGTAAAAACCCCAATGTCAGAAAATAAAAAATGCTGCCAGGTTTACTTTCCAACCAACCTTAAATTAAGGTGACAAGTATATTTTTAACGCTGCCAAACGTGGAACTCTGCCTCTGTTTCAGCAAAATGTGTGGTTCTAAGTCAATATTGTGGCAGGTTTCTTGTGCGGGCCATAATTTTGCTAGACACAAATAATAAAAGTGTAAAAATACTGGCTACACATCCATGCTGTATGTTATTTTATTAACATATGTTATTTATTATTGTACTATTGAGTGATTTTGCTTTACAAATTGCTAAAAATAGCATGAAAAGCGCATTTTAGGAAATGATTTCATCCATTAATTGTCTTTAATGGCAATAAAGACAAAGTCAACAAAATTTTGTAAACTGCAGTAGCTGCAAACCTTTACCCTTGATAGCATGACTAAAACTTAGTGTGGCCTAAAGAAGACTGTATATTACCTTAATTTTAACCAACCTATTTTTAATTGTCAAATTTTGGATGCCTTAGAGTTTTTGTGTGAATGTGTAAAAATTGTTTTAAAGACAATGACTCTCTTGAAGGAAGTAAAAAGCAAAACATTAATCCAGAACTAGAATTTGACAAAGTGGACATGGCACACCACTCTCGAGCCAAATCCTGCATATTCATGACGGCTGTATTAATATGTTCCTCAGATTCACAGTCACATTTTCACTGTTTGTCTCCTGTTGCGAGCTCTGGAAGTCTCACCTGTGTGACGCTGAGCTTCCTGATATTCCTGAAAGCTATTTTGGCTTAACAATGACTTTTTAACTGAACTAATGTATTTTCTTTACTTTCTAGACAACAACAGACAAACAGAAAGCCACCTAGAAAATTCATCTTTTCTACCCCGGCTTTTACACAGTTTTTATTGTTATATGCCTTTATTAGCTTTTACCTATATTATTAATAATAATAGTGATTTCATGTAAAACTTCTCTCCTGCATCTATTCTACCCATCACTGATCAGTTTCCGACTACTGAAGCCCAGTACGCTGCAGATTTGTTTTAGGTATAGGATCATTTCTCAACACTGACAGGCTACTGTGTGTTGTGCTGCTATGAGTGTGGACGTCACAGCAGCATTGCCAGAGTTTTTATATACATAAGTATCACAACTTGGGAGGATCAACAAGGCAATAAACATCCAACAGGAACATATGGTTTAAAAACTGACCAGTGGCAAACATCTATTTTACAACTGACACGAAGCGTATTGTATAGGGGAGAAGCTGCTATCTCTGCAGTCTCAAAGACGAAGTCTAATCACACCCCACTGATTAGAAACTAACCAGTGGTTTATAGTCATTTGGTGGCACTCTGGCCCACTACACTACATGGATAAAGAAAATAAAGTGCTGTGAAGTGTGTGTGTGCTCTCACAGCCATCCACATATATGCAGATTCAATTCCACAATATTAATTATTAAATCAACACCACACAGTAATATATTCAGATTCTGTATATGAGAATATAGCTGTCTGAAACTGAAAACTGGTCAAATACTCAAACAGGCTTTATTTACTCTAATAAATGTGTATATTGACAATCATTATGGAGAGCCGTTGGCGTTTGCGAGTGCCGTGTTTGTTCTTGTGCAGGCTCGTGTGCTGCTGCTGCCCCGCTTAATAAAACCGAAAGCATGCTTTGGTGAGATTAAGGTCAGATTACATCAGAATTGGCATGTAAACGCCTTCCCATCTCTAATACTGTGTGTGTGTGTGTGTGTGTACGCTCAGTGTGTGGGTGTGAGAGTGAGTATCTGTGTGTGCAAGTGTGTGTTGCAGCACAGTCTTTACATTAGAAAGCAACTTTACATAGCTCCTTGATAAATGACTCAGTACAGAGTCCACAAATGTGTGCACACACACACACACACACACACCCACACACATTATCATGTTCTTACAAGAGCTAGGTTCATTACAAGCACTGGGTTGATTATGTTTACATTTACATTATGGCCTGTTGCAGCTGCTCTTATCCAAAGCGACTTCCATTTTCCTAAAGGGTCTTGCTCAGTGACCCAATGATGGTAGCAATGAAGGTAGGATTCAATTCAACAACCACCAAATATAATTTCAAACAATTACCATTTACGCTAAGTATTTATATGGAACAAATCATTTTAAATCTTTAACTCAGGCACTCCCCCTAACCGGCCACCGGCTAATCTAAAACTGCCAAATCTTTAGAATGATCCAAACTTGCTCATTGAGTCAGGTTTCCTACCCTAACCAAGGACCGAAAAGGACAATAACACAAACTGTCCCATTCCAGTATCCCAGAGCCAGCTCTTCTCTTGTTAAGCAACATTTTTTGATCATTTCTATTCATTTTCAAAACAGTGCCCGTTTCCAAACCAAAATCGAAAAACAAGAGGGATTTCAAGAATTTGTTGGTTCTTGAATAAGAGCCCTAATGATATCGTGAGTGTGATCTAGTCCGCGTCCAAGCTGAGAAACTTCAGCATTGTCGTTTCCACCCATTAAACCTCTGGGGGAAAATGGGCACCTGTGAAAAAAGCGGTCCGGCATGCTAGCTAGTGACCATGCTTCCCTGACAACAGAAATGGGGGCCAATATGCAAACCTCAATGAAACTGCTTCTGTGTTGAGGGTAAAGCATGGTTGACACCGACCTTTATTAAGCCCTTAAAACCAGAGCAATAGTTCAAGAAATTTTAAGATAGTAACACCTCTGTTGTAATTGTGTTGTAAAAGCTGATTTTATAAATGTGTTCTATTCACATAGAATGTTTTTCAAATCTGACACGATGGGTCAAAGCTGCATTTGACAGTCATTATTTTCATTGTGGGACACACCACAGCACATGGTGCACCAAATATGAGCTCTGCATTTGACCCATCTGTGAAGGAGCAGTGGACAGCTGAAATGGGCAGCACCCAGGGAGCAGTGCTTGGTACCTTGCTCACGAGTACCTCAGTGGTACCTTTACCAATCCTTGATTTGAACAGGCGACCTTTCAATCACGGGGGCAACTCCCTAACCGTTACGCTGCCAGCTTTTACTCTTATCACTCATTACACCTTTAAAATGACAGGAGTTTTAGGTGCCAGGAGCTATAACTATACTGACAGTAGAAAGTTTAATAACATCAACTCTACAAAGTCTATGGTCAATTAAGAAAGCATCTTTCCTTGTCAAACTTTCTTCCCTCCGGGTCATATATGGGGTGGTGGAGTTTAAGAGGATAAGCAGAAACCACAAATGGTTTGGCTTGTGTAAAAGCTGGCACAACATTAGCCAAAACTCATCTGGCCACCTAAGGGCCTCTATTCAGTGCATATTTTTTGATTTATCCCTCTCCAAACGTATCCTGCTGCCGCTGACTCAGGTGTGTTAGCAGTTGGGTCGCGGTGAAAATGTATTCCTTCTGGGGCTATTCCAACACCGGGTCAAAGCCAGAGTCAGCAGTTCTCCAGAGGCTACAAATCCTTTGGTGAGAGGGAAGTCCAAAAAGATGGAACGACCGAGGGAAAGGGAGCGTCACTCTCCTGAGCACTTTATAATCAACTCTCAAGGTCATAGCAAAATGCTTTACCAAATGAAATTGTAAGCTGCTATAACAAATAAAGTAATATCTTGGTAATTATTTGCACTAATAAAGCTTAGAGAGACATGCAGACATTCTGCCAAAAGTGCACCATCATTACCAAAATCCTATCCATGAGCCAAATCGTTTCTGATCTGGTTAAAATTAGTTGATCAATTAGTCATGCTAACACGCCTCTTTTAATATCTTGCAAATATAGTTTTTAAATCAACTTCGACAATTCTAGAAAATGTCTTACAAATGAGATCATGAAAAAGTGTTTTAGTTGTGAAATTCAAAAAGGGTAAACCTTGATATATGCTATATTCATTACATGTACAGAAAAATATTTCAAGACTTTTTTTTTTGTTTTGATGTTAATTTTTATCACTGAAGGCGATAGTTATTTACTCAAACTTGAAATGAGATAATCCGTGTTACTGGATTTCTGGATTTCATAAGCGTTCAGCCATAATGATCAACATTAAAACAAAAAGGTTTAAATAATTCAATTTATGTGTAATGAATATGGCCTATGTAAAGGTTTATCTTTTTGAAGTGAGAAATGAAAAAAATGTCCTTGTTGACAATATTCAAACTTTTTGAGATGTAGTGTTTAACAACGTAATATTCTTTGTGCCTCCAGGTCGTGTTAGATAAACATACTGGTTTAGACTCCTCAGCTATTCGGAGCTTCCCCTCCCATGCTGAGAGCTAAAGTGAGTGTTAGACCTGTTAAACAGCACTTGAAGTCTGGGTATTTGATGTAGTTATTTACACTGGCATTAGGCTGGGCAATTAATAAAAAAATCAAGATTCAGTTCCTCTAATTAACATAATCTTGCCCATGACGATTTTCTGTTTAATCTTTCTTGTGTTATTACTTAAGAAAGAATGCTGTTCATACTTTCCTACCCTGTACATCTGTGTGTGACACTATACAAAGATCTGTAATCTTTCATTATAAAATTATAGTTGAGCATATTTGCAGTACAAACCTTGTCGGTGACCTATGAGTGCATAAAACAAACAAAAACTAAAACAGAATTGTTCATTAATCCGAGATAAAATGTTAAATTCATTGTTAATATATTGAATACTTGATATAGAAAAATTGATCTTGAGGTTGTATGCCCCAGCCTTAACTGGCCTACTACCCACTTACTTGCTGCACTGTGTCCTGTCATTTCCCACCATTTCATGTGGCTGAATACTTATATATGGTTGAGATGGTAATAAAGGTTAATCAGAGTTTTTCATTTTCCCAGACATGTTTACATTTCACCAGATCTCACATTTTATTTTGCCCTCTGCAAAACTGCAGCCCTCATTTGGACCAAAGTCAAGTTTGCAGATGTTAAAGTTTCAGCTTTTTAAAAGATTTTTATCACTGTATTGTATTTTGAAAACAAAAAAAACTGCTAAACACGATAAGCAATCATGTGGCAATCATTTAATCAGTGGCAGTGTTTCACAATCTCGCAATAAAAGGTCACATTATGTTTACGCTGGATTACTACAGACCGGAAGACTGTGGAGAGAAACTTGTCTGCTTTTATGAAACAAGTAAATCCGCACACAGGATTCAACACAATCAGTAAAACACAAAAGCCGCGCGAAACCCTAGAAATCCCATCTCTGCCTACTTTTCCAAAAAAATAAATCCTCCACAACTGCACGTATGCACACAGCGCAAAGGTGGAGTTTATCAGCAACATGGCCCGTTAAGATATCTTTCTTTGTTTCTGCCTTGCGTCATTTGTGATGTTTGCGAAGGTGTGTTGTCTGGGTGTCGCCGTAGGGAACGCAGCGTTTGTGCAGGTCACCATCTCCTTAAAATAAAAAAGGGGCCCTTTACGTCATGTATGACCGCTTATCTAATCAGATCGCATTTCAGTCGTCCCTCTCTCTTTCTCACACACACCCAAAATCAATACGGCTCCTTTTAAAACTGGACACTGTTTCCACACATAGAAACTGATACCAGCCTTATATTGTGTTTCACCTTATCTCACAAACACACACACACAGCTAGCAGCCGACAGCAAAAAGAACGAAACGATGGACGGCGGAAGGATAGATGGCATGACACGTGCTAATGAATAAAGGAGAGGGATGTAAATGTTAACAAAGTTACAATAAAACCTGCTGAGAGAATTATTCTCAAAGGTCTGAAACAAGCTTCGTTACACAAAAACTGTTATTTACTTCAGCCATCAGAGCATCATGCACCAATCGCTCCAACTCCAGTCACAATATGGTCACATAGGCAACACTGATCTTGTATATTATGCAGTGAAAACTGCGATGATAAGCTACTAAAAATTACACAGGCTATACATTACGAGAACTACAGCAGATGGCCAAATGGCATATACACGATCAGTCACTGAAATTACATTCAAAGAATTACAATCTGTACTCAACTGGTGCACAGTATCAAACTCATAAACCCTCTCTACCTGGAATTTTCCAATTTTGTATTTTTTCAGGTCATGGCAAATCACTGATAAGAGCAACTACTGCTGGGGTCAGTGAGTGAAAGAGGGACACAGTGTACTACAATTTAAACGCAAAAAAGAAAAAATGACTTTAAGGACCAAAGTGGACCATCCTGATATTTTAACCTCAAAACCTCGAAACGTCCTAGTAACATCATTTCGAGAACCTTGAAACATAAATTTATTATTTAACTCTAATTGTATGCTGAAATCAAATGATCAGAAGATCCACATAATCTTCAAAAACTTTGATGGCAATAATTGGATATCAGTCTTTTATTCTGTTTAGGGCTGCAACAAATGATTATTTTTATAATTGAATAATCTTTCAATTATTTTATCGATTAATCGAGTAATCGGATACTTTTTTGTAAAAAAAAACAAAAATGACAATACATTTGTTATTAGGCTTATTGTAGTGTGAGTAGAAGTTAGTCAAATACGCTTTATGTTGTTGTATTCAATTGAAAATGAAGAAACATGAAGTTCAAGGGTCATTTTGAACCAATTTGGCCAATAAAAGGAAGAGAACTGCATTTCCCACAATCCCCCGCGCACGCCACGGAGCCGCGTCACAATAAAGGGTCCAGCGCGTTCCGGAACTAACTATGAAAAAAATCGACGGAAACGGAGCGTTTTAGCGAGTAATGACGCTCGCGCGTTCACAAACACAGTGCGCGTGTTTACATTTATGCGTTTTTACGCATTTACTTCTGTGTTTCACGCAATATCTCACAAAAACGTTCACATACAGAGGGATCTATTCTCATTTTGATCGCGCCACTGAAAATATTGTGCGTCATTAATAAGCGTCTGTGTGAAACACAAGCGGCGCATGCTGTAGCGAATAAAATGACTTAAACAAAGCTTCAATTCTAGAAAATTTGCCTCGACCATTTTTTGTAATCGAATTATTCGAATAATCGTTTCAGCTCTAACAAAATATTATTATGTATTAATCAATCAATTATTTATTCCTATGTACTACAGTATATTACATTCTATCTATCTATCTATCTATCTATCTATCTATCTATCTATCAGGATAAAGTCATTTTGGACACAGTGAGGGTCAAACCATCTGCCTTGTGAACCTTGTGTGGAACTATCACACACTTTCTGGTCACTTACTGCTAGAATCTGTTATGAAAGTTATGATAGTGAGTGATAATTTGTCATTGTGAACATACCACAGCACAGTGCACCACAACAAAATTTGACGCCATCCATGTAGAAGCAGTGGGCAGCTGACATCTACAGCGATCGGGGAGCAGCACCCAGGGAGACGGTACCTCGCTCATGAGTACCTCAGTGGTACCTCTACCAGTCCGGGATTCAAACTGCCGACCTTCTGATCACAGTGTAACTCCCAAACGGTTACACTAGCAACTGCCCAACCTGATTTTTACCATTTTAACAAAAAGTTGAATATGACTATGAAGTAAAGTGAGAACAGTGCGAGCAACAAATGCAAAACACGTTTCACCTAGTTACATCAGGATGCTTATTTACATGATCTACGTGTGTGTGTGTTTGTGTGTATGAATAAACAAAGTGATGCATAAAATATAAATATAAATACATGTATTCATGAAAATATTCTTGGTGTATGAATATGTGAACCTTCGCCTGTTCTGTGTGTGAGTTTGCATGTATACACACCGTCTCTGCCCGGGAGTCCCCTCTCCTTCTTGTCGTCGCACTTGTTGCATTCGCTGAAGTAGAGCAGGATGAACATGTCCAGCATGACCCAGACCAGCGACGTGGCCAGCACCACCTTACAGTACGCAAACTTCCTCATCGTCACCCCCTGCAACACACCAACACACACACTGTGAGTATATTACATACGCATTTCATGTGTAACTACCTCTTCTAAAAGAAGACACATATACACACAAATACAAACACATTCACACTAGGGGTGTAAGGGGTCTCCAAATCAGCAGTTTGGTTCGTACCGCCTTTTTACTTCTGGGGAAAATGAATGTGATTAGAGATAGACTTCTTATATTTCATTCTTTTCTCTCTACATACCTCCTTTTTTTATTTTTTTTAAACTTTTCTCGACCACCAGAAAAAAATGTTCGGATTTCGCTGGGGGTTACTGCGAAGTTGTTTGTGTGTGTGTGTGTGAGCATTTTCCTCCAACTGCTTTTCAGCAGCATACATTCATAATGAAGATGGACCCATCAGCGATCGTATTATTATTAATAATGACTCATAAAGACTGATTAGCAAATAACAGAATGTATTCTTTGACCTCCCAGAGGACAGCCTGCCCATACATGGTCATGTGACTTCAGTAATGAGGCGCTAATTAGATGTCTAACGAGTAGCTCGTTACCTAAGCTGGCGCGTTTATAGCCGGGAAAACAGGAAGGATGAAAAACAGAGCAAGCACTTCGGAAGAGAGAGATGAGAGGGAGCCATGCATGGTGTGTTCTGATAAAAGAAACATGACAGTGTAATCTCAGCAGTATGGAACACACACACACACACACACACACAGACACAGGAGTGGAAAATCAAGCAAAAAACTACAGAAAAGGAAGAAAGAATGACTTTGGCTGAATGTATCACAGACGCTTTTTATCTCTCTAGACTCATTCTGCTTTCTGTGTGTGTGTGTGTGTGTTAGAGAGCGTGCGTGTGAGGCACACCTATTTCTCTCTCTGATGTGTGTGTGTGTGTGTGGAGAGCTGGAGCAGGAGGCAGGTTGTCTTCAGTGCTGCTGACAGAATACAAAGCAACTTCCATCCTGCTCGCCACTGATGCAGTCTCTCGCTCTCCGACCTGCTTTTCCTTTCTTTTGCCTCTCCGTCATCCTGTTCTCTTTCTCTCCGTTTCCTCTGCCGTCCCTCTCTGTCTGTCGATCTGCCCATCTTTCTCTTTTCTCACTCTCTCATCCCCGTCCCTCTCTTCCGTAGAGCGTTGCTGTGGACCCTCTTGCCAAACTTCACTCAATGCAGTAGTTCAGACTCAAGCTACGCCTACAGAGCTCTTTTAAGCACGTACCTGTGTGTGTGTGTGTCTGTATGAAAGTCTCTCTCTATCTGTCTGTGTTGTGTTGTTGTAGGCCTCCGTGAGGGAATCACAGCAAAGTGCGGGAAGACATTTTGGAACAGAGATCAGATTTGGAAAGAGACAGAGACCTGCAACATCTCAACCAAGGCTATTTGCTTCCAGTCCAAACACGCACGCACAGATACACACACACTTTATCGGCTTGTGCAGAGGCCTGTTCCGTGTCAAGGTTTATGCAGCTGAATTAGAACGACCTGTCCAGACTTGGGAAACGTTTTCTTTAACGCAGAACAAATTCTGTTTTGTGCACAACATGTAACATGAGCATTACTGTAATCAAAGCCAAAATCTTTTTTCATTCAGTATTATCTACTTTGATATTTTTACAGATTTAATGTCTTACGTTTGGACGTAGGAGCAGTGTTATCGTGCTACAGAAATCCATAAGTCAAAGGAAATACCCCATAAATATAGCTATACAACCCTGTGTGTGTGTGTGTGTGTGTGAGTGAAGGTTATGACTGGCACAGCAAGAAATGCCACAGTCCTGGTGGCCCTCGTCCATCACCGTGGCGACGCCCGGGGCCCCTGCCCACTAAAGCCTGGCCAAACATTTATCACCCTGACAACACACTCGCACACGCGCATGCACAGACACCCAAACTATACACACATTTACACCTGCAAACACAAAGTTGAATATATACACACTTTAAATCACATAAGCAAAACAGTAGACAGAGAGCGACACACACACACACACACACACACACAAACTAACATAGGCCAGAAGTCTTCGTGAGTATTTGTCTTATAATAGTAAAGATTTCAAAGCGTTTTAAGGAACTGTACGAACAGTATGAAAATAAATCACATTTTTAGATGACTCTGTGGCCTCGTACACGCGTAGCCGGGGATTTATAAAAACGAATACTTTAATGCGGTTGCGCCTATCGGCCACACATGAACGAGGTTTCAGTCACTGAAACCGACTATTTTTGAAAACTCCGGACAAAGTGGAGATTTCTGAAAACTCCAGCTTCAGTGACTATGTGTGGATGAGGAAAACTGAGTTTTAGGTTCACAGCGGCACAAGTGTGCGACAGGGAAATGCGTTGACGTCAGGTGTGCAACATTTATTTACGTTGAAGACTGAAGACGGATTCTGTCAGAGCAGCGATTCTCGTCTCCCTTCAAGGTATTTATGCTTGTTTGCACCTGCTACACAGCTGATTATTAAGTTCACTGAGGAGCAAAGGAGAAGCATTGCTTTTCTACAGCTTTTCAACACTACGCCCGAGAACGATAACGATAATGGTGCGAAGTTTTTCTCTCCTGCCCAGGATTCTGATTGGCTGACATGTTTCTGCACAACTCTTGACGGCGTATTTATCTGGACTCGTGTGTACAGATATTTTTTGACAACGGGCTCATGTGTACAACATTTATTTTCCCCGAAAACAGAGGAGAAACAAATATGGGGCCTTTATCTATGGCTGCACATTATTGGTAAAAAGTCACTGCAATTTTTTCCCTTTTCATATGCACTGATTACAGATTAACATATACAGATATGTACAGATTAACTGCCCAACCCTAATCTGAGCTGTTTTGCATGCTATGTGTCATTATATTTTTGACCTTTGCAAAAAGTATTTTATTGCTTTTGTGACACTAATTTTGTGACAAAATCTAAACTAAGAATTTAGGGTCACTAACAGCTGCACTTTTATGTGGACAAGCACAGACTCATCTGTTCTCGTGTAAAATCTCAGTCTTAACTTGGGCCTGTTAGGGTTAAGAGTTTAACTGTACTACTACTCTTAGTGGTAATGCTTATCCGATCACGTACTTAAACACTATTCTTATCTATGCTTCTTGGAGAAAAAAATCAAACTAAGCACAGATTTATAGTGTTTTTGGTAAAGTTAGTTTGACTGCAGCCTCCAAATCACTGAGAGATCTGAAACTGAAACTGAGAATTTCTGAGTTCAGCTGATGTTTTGACAGTCTCTGACTGATATTAGGAATGCGCACATCCGTAGCGTCATCATTAAACTCTATTCATATTTTAGATAACCGATAATTTAGATAATCGTGTGTCCGCACCAAACTGTTAGCATACACAACATACTTGAGGTGACAGCAGATGAACGAGGAGCTCAGCGGTTGAAAACTACATTTCTCCATCTTGACAGATTGCTTGCTTTTCCCCTGTTTAAAAGCAGAAGACCTGTTGACCTTGTGGCTACGAGCACCGTCTCAACTTCTGGCTGGAAGCAACCACATTTTTTAGAGTTTAATTCCCTTCACCACTGCCACTAAGATCGGGCGCTGTACGTGTGTGTGTGTGTGTGTGTGTGAGAGAGTCTCTGAGACAGACAGCGGGAGAGTGAGAGAGAAAGCTGATCAGATAAAAAGATGAAGACAACTTTTATGTAGCAACGATACTTCTCTTTTCTTAAGTACTCCACTACCAAAAGCAGCAGCAAAAACGTCAGAGATCATCAATACTCCAGTCTTTAATAATTTAACCCCAGGGACTGTTTAATACTGGGCTTCAGTTGCAATCCCTAGGCCTGACTTGTCAGCTGGTATTATTTAGGTGATAGCTCAGTCCCAACACAGCAGTGACACCCACATGGTAGTGTGTGTGTGTGTGTGTGTGTGTGTGTTCCACATAGAACAAGGTCAGCTCTAGGCATGATACAAACTAGCTTAAGAACACTGCATGTGAAGGTTTTCTGGTTACTTGTGTGAAGGCCGTGTTTAAATGGGGAAGCTGAGGCTTGGAAACCGCTAATAGGAAACAGTGCAAGTGTTATCACATACACACAGACTGGAATTTACCACAAACTCTCACACACACACACACTCACACACACTCTGTTCAGGCCACCTCCACCCCGAGAAGCTTTCACACACAAAAACACACCCCACGTCTTCACGCGATTCTGCATAACGATATGCTTCACATCCCTTTCTCTCTGTCTCTCTCTCTCTATCATTACGCCTACGTTGTCTCATTCTCTCATCAGTAATTTATCTGCAAACATCCATATCTCTGTGAGTGCAAAGCAAACACACACACACACACACACCCTCTGCAAATGAGCAAAGGATCCTTTCCCACAGTGCACGGCACGCAGGATTCTCAGAACAGTAACATCTATTCATTAAGCTGACTTGCTGTTTTAAATTCTCCTATTAATTCAACTTAAAACTCATTAAGCGGCTCCGTTTGCTTCCTGCCCATGTTCAATTAACCCCAAAAACACGTTTAGTAAGTTACACTTAACACAAGACCTACAATGGGGGAGAGGGATGTGGGGGTGGAGGCTGTAGAGAGTGAGACAAAAAAAAGAGGGAAAGGGAGAAGGAGAGGGAATCTCGGAGAGCTAAAGAAAGACATATAGAAAAAGAGAGGAGGAATGAAATATATATCTCTACACAAAAAAAAGAGACGGAGCAGGAGAAGAGATGAGAGAGAGGATAGAAGGATGTGAATAACAAGAGAGAGGAGAGTGAAGAATGAGAGAAGGATTTAAAATGAGCAAAGGGAAAAAGAAAGAAAGAAGGGAGGAAGGAAAGAAGGAAGACAGAATGAAGAACTGAGAGTGAGGATAGGAGGGAAAGATAAGAATAAGGTGGACAAGAAGAAAGGCGACTGAGGAGGAGAATGGAAAGATTTTAAAATGGTTTTAAAGGAAGGAAGGAAAAAAGAAAGAGTGAGAGGAGATGAGAGAGAGATGGCGTGGGAGAGTAGATGAGAGTGAGGGTAGAAGGGAAGAATAAGAATGAGAAGAACAAACGAGTGATAAAGAAAGAAAGATAAAAGGATAGGAAGAATGGAAGGAAGAAAAAAGGAAAAGAGATGGAGTGGGAGAGTAGGTGAACAAGAGAGAGTCGAACTGCAGAAGAAGGGATGAAGAAAGAAAGAAAGAAAGAAAGAAAGAAGGTAAGAGGGAATGAAAAGAATGAGAAGAACAGAGGGAGGATGACTGAAGAGTGAGACAAAAAGAGATGAAGGAAAAGAGATTAAAAAATGATGAAGCAAGGGATAAGAAAGAGAGAAAGAGGGTGAGTGAGACAGAAGCAGGAAGGAATGAAGAAAAGACAGTAACAAGGGGAAGAACAAGAACGAGAAGAACAAAAGCAAGACCGAGGAAAGTTAGAGAGGAAGAAGATAGAGAGGGAAGATGATTAAATGATGGAGCGAGGGTGGAGATATAGAAGACAGGCTGGAGGGAGAGCGAGGGAGAGCGACCGAGAGAGAGAGAGAGAGAGAGAGAGAATGGAAAGCAAGTCAGAGAGGAAGAGGATCAAAGAAAGAGTGACGGAGTGAGATGAGAAGAGAGAGGGAGCACTGGCATATTAAACCAGAGGACCCCTTTTACATTGACGGTTGGCAAACAAACAGATGGGCGTGCACACACATACACACACACACACACACAGTATAAGACGCGACACAAGAGGGTAATTAACTTTCCTCGGCTGCCGCCGTCTGTTCGAGGAGAAATAAATGAACCCCCTACAGCCTCACTTTCTCGTTATTTACTCAATCTCTCCATCCGCATCTCCGCACTCTTCCGTCTCTTCCTCCGCCGGAGCATTTATAAAAGCTTTAAGCACTCACCTTTAAATGGAAACGTATCTAAGAAGCCGTTTTTTCACAGTTCAGTTGTGCTTTGAAACGTTTCCTTTCTACTGGGAAATGTCAGCGCGGGCGGAACGTCGCCTCTTCGCGTGGAGACGGTTGGGTTGCCGCGGGTTACGCCGGCGCTCCATCACGCTCCCGCCTCACACCAAGCTCATGAATTTTTACAAAAACTCACCTGACGAGGCTTTGCAAGACGCTCCGAACGGGCGAGACAGCGAAACGTAAATACCTCTCTTCGGGCAAGCGCGTGCCTTTTTAAGTGCAAGGGTCGTAAATTCGTCACGAGTACAACATATGGATAACTACTGATATCCAATAAATGTGTTCAACCCTAATCCGCTGAGTCCAAACATATTCCCGTGGAATTTTATATAACAGTATTTTCTGAGGAGTACTATTAATGTGGATGCACGATAAGGGAATTATTGGCCAATGCCAATATCCGATAGTTTCAGGCTAATATGAGTCGTGCACGTAAAGACAAAATATTTTGCTCTGCAAAGGTATTTTTGACGCAAAAATAGCGCCATAGTTCTGACATTTCTAACAGCGCCAAGTCAAGCGAGAGTGAAAGCAGAGTCGAGCGAGTGGGGAGCATTTCGAGCGCAGTGCACAACATTTTTAGAAGAAGTCACTTCCCACAATATGTAATGTACCAAGTCAAATAGGGAGTGTGTTACACTCCATGTGCACTACCTAGTGCGTATAGAGAGCCATTAGGCTACACCCTGGCTAGTTCTTGAGATGCATACTACCATATAGAAAAGTATGATAAGAGCGCCTTACCGACCATACTATTAAGTGTAGCAATACGTGGCTCGGGACACAGCACATGCGAGCTCACAAGTGGGGCAAACGTACTCGGTTACTTTCGTAACCTTGGTTCCCTGAAATATGGGAACGAGTACTGCGTCGTAAGATGCTGTATGGGAAAAACTCTCTTTTTCTCCTCGACTGAAGCCTTTTCCAATCACGCAGTGAAACTGCACGTCGATTGGTTCGTTCAAAGTAATAAAAACGAACCAATGACTCGGCGGCGGAATTGAGCAAGCCAATGGCGGCGCCACTTCGCCAGCACCCGGCATTTGCATGGGCGGGGCTAACTGGCTCTATATAAGCGGCCATTTCGCCACCGTGCTCAGATTTCTTCAATGAAGCGTACTGAGACGTGCAGCACATAGCACGGCAAGGAACGCAGTCCTCGTTCCCATATCTCAGGGAACCAAGGTTACGAAAGTAACCGAGTACATTCCCTGTCGATATTCCACTCGTATGCGAACCAGTACAGTCACGCCTTGCTATGATGGGGAACGACTCGAACATGACACCCGTGGGGAACCCAGGGGAGTGCAAAAATACAGCAAGCACAGGGTGAGCCAAGAGGGTCCTCTGTGGCTTGGGTGCCGTCCCAGTTGGCGCCCTAAGATGGGCCCGAGAGAGTAGGGACTCGAACAACACTGGTCAAGTAACCCACAAGACCACTCAGTCAGTCTAAGTGACGGACTAAGCCGAAAGGACTCTGGACTGCAGAGCGGGGACGTCCAAGTTGTAAAACCTGATAAATGTGGACGGCGAGGACCACCCGGCTGCCGCACAAATCTCCGAGATGGAGACCCCGCTGGACCACGCCCAGGAAGAGGCAATGCCTCTGATGGAGTGGGCTCTGACTCCAATGGGGCACTGCAACCCCAAGGAGGAATAAGCCAAGGCAATGGCCTCCACTATCCACCTGGAAAGCCTCTGTTTCGTAACCGGGCGACCGAAGCCAACAAAAAGGCAGAACGAGGCAGAACGCTCGATGTATGCTCGATGTATTGGTTTCAGGACGAATCTGGAATCGTTAGGCCCGAATTCCAGACAAGACAGGTTGACAGAGAGAGCCTGCAGATCTCCTACCCGCTTAACTGACACCAGTGCTAAGAGCAGGGTGGTCTTATACGAGAGCGATCTCAAGCTCGAGGAGTGCAGCGGTTCGGAGGCCCTTTAGGGCCCTCAGTACGGTAGACAAGTCCCAAGAGGGAACTGTGGGGGGTTCAGTCTCCTGGCGCCTCACAAGAACTGAATCACTGCACTGTTCCTGCCGACTGAGCAACCAGCGATAGGGGTGTGAAAGGCCGCTATAGCTGAAGCATAAACCTTGATGGTTGAAGGAGAAGGCTGCTTATCCAGCAACTCCTGCAGGAATGAAAGAACCACTGACACCTCAGAGGTGACCGGATCAATGTCACGGTCTTGACACCAAGCCGAGAAAAGGGACCACTTCAAAGCATAGAGACGCCGGGTGGACGGAGCTCTAGCTTCAGTTAAAAGTGTTCAGGACATGCTCTGGGAGGTCCAGAGACTCCCATTGAGCGGCCACACGTGAAGGGCCCATAACTCGGGCCGTGGATGCCACAGCGAGCCGTTCGCTTGAGAAAGGAGGTCCTGCCTCAAGGGAATGGGCCACGGGGCTGCCTCGAGCAGCTGGAATAACTCCGACACCCACGGCTGATTCCTCCAGAAGGGGGCCACCAGGAGAAGCTTGTGTCTGCGTTCCCTGACTCGTCTGAGTACCTGTGGTAGCAGAGAGACCGGAGGGAATGCATAGAGCAGGAGATCTGGCCATTCGTGGGCCAGGGCATCTGTGGTTCTCGTGAAGTAAAGCGGGCAATGAGAGTTGCCTTCGGAGGCAAAGAGATCTACTCGAGCCTTGCCGAAGATTTCCCAAATCCTCTGAACCACGAGGGAGTGGAGCGTCCACTCTTCCGAGGAGACGTTGTTCCTTGACAACATGTCTGCCCCTTGGTTCAGTTTGCCCGGCACATGCGTCGCCTTTAGTGAGTGCAGGTTGGCCTGGGCCCAAACCAGAAGGCATTTCGCAAGCGTATAGAGGCGCTTCGAGACGATGCCGCCCTGGTGGTTCACATACAACACCACGAACCTGCTGTCTGAGCGCACCAACACGTGGTGTCCCCTTAACTCCGACAGGAAGAATTGGCAGGCACGGCACACTGCCAGCATCTCCAGGCAGTTGATGTGCAGTCCCGCCTCCTCCTTGGACCAGAGGCCGAAGGCCGGTTTGCCCTCGCACAGTGCTCCCCAACCCTTGGGGGGATGCTTCTTGTTGGAAGCATCTGTCGTGACAACCTTCCTTCTGTGCGCCGTGTCGAAGAGCACCCCTCGGCCCGTGTGGTCAGAGGATGGATGTGGTCTACAGATTGGCTGCCCAAAGGCAGGATGTCTGTGGTAGGAAGAAGAGGAAAATTGCTCTTTTTTCGAGAAAGTGTGTTTTTTATTATGTCCGCTATCACAGCGGTCGGCCGCCCGGGCGCAAAATTGGCCCCATGGGGAGCTGAAGACACACGCTCCTCTGCACCCGGCGACGAGCGGGGTGGCAAGAGGTCTCTGAGAAGTTGCTTGCGGGGTGGTCCAGCCGTAGCAAGACTCAAGCCCCTCCTCTTCCTGCCTGGAAGTTCAGGAGGACTTCCGTCCGAGGCGCCAGGTCCATGGCGCTGAGGGAAGGGGAACCGCCTCGCAGAGCAAGAACGTCCTCTCTCCTGACGCTCCCTGGGTCGTGGCTCAGGAGCGGCTGGGGCTGGCGCAGCGGGCTGCTGAGTCGACGCAGGCCTGGGGCGACTGGCAGCAGACGAAGCGCTGGAGCGTTTTGGAAGGAAGTGTTGCATCGCCTGAGATGACTTCTGGGCCTCTGTGAAACGCTGTGAACCCCTCCACAGCTGGTCCGAAGAGGCTGCCCGCTGACACTGGAGCATCGAGGAAGGGGACCTTGTCGGCCTCCCTCATCTCCGTGAGCGTGAGCCACAGGTGATGCTCCAACACCACCAAGCTGGACATTGAACGCCCGATGGCCTGGGCGGTGGCTTTGGTGGCACAAAGAGCCAGGTCCGTCGCACTTCGCAGGTCTCTGAGGGAAGTGGCGTCGAGACCGGTCTCCTCAGAGGCGAGCATCTTCGCCTGGAACACCTGGAGGACCGCCATGGAGTGCAGGGCTGAAGCTGCTTGGCCAGCAGCCGCGTAGGCGCGCCCAGCAAGTGCCGAAGTGGCCCTGCAGGGTTTCGAAGGGTGGCTTGCCCTAGACTTCCAGACGATGGCCGTGGGCGGGCAGAGATGCGCGGCCACGGACTCATCCAGGGGAGGCAGGTGTGCGTATCCCTTCTCCTCGGCACCGTCCACGGAGGAGAGCGCAGAAGAGGAGGAAGGCCGGATACACAACGAATACGGGGCACGCCACGACTTTGTGAGCTCATCATGGACCTCGGGGAAGAAGGGGGATGAGCGCTGGCGGGGGCCTGCTGGCGACCCGGGAGGAACCACTCGTCCAGCCTGCTCCGAGAAGGCTCTTCTGGTGGAGACCAGTCGAGCCTGAGCTCACTGACAGTCTTTGTCATCACATGGATGAGCTCCTCATCCGTCTTGGCTCTGGCGCTACGAGAGGTGGACGGCGGCAAGAGGAAGGGGTCAGACTCGGAGCCCGCGAACTCTGCCGTGTCAGAAGCCGCCAGGGAAAGGCTGTCGCACTCCTCGTCGCTTCCCCCAAACGAGACCAAGTCGCTCGCAGCCGCAGAGGGACGCTGATCGGGCTGGGTGAAGAGGACGGGCGAAGCTCTTCTAGGAGGGGAAGGTGAGGCACGCGGGCGCTGAGCCAGCAAGAACTCGTCAACCTCCGGACGCTCGGCAACTCTGCCCCGCCGTTTCTTCCTCACAGGTCCCTGGGAGGAAGCAGATGGGAGGGCTCGAGGGGTGGAGTCGCTCTCTGAAAAGAAAGCTATCCGCGAGCGTAGAATAGCGATGCTGAAAGCCTCGCAATGCGGGCAATCAGCCACGCTGAGCGCAGCGCAGGCGTGGGGCTTCCCCAGGCAAGCCACGCATTCAGCATGGCCGTTCGCTCTTTTAGAGAGAAAATAAGCTCCTTAGAAATCGCCGGATAGCGGCAGGGGAAAACGAAAGTAAAACGGCGAATGCCGGTTTTCCAGCTGCGAAGCACGATCGACGGCGACGGCGTTCAGTGAGAGAATCAGCAAGGAAATCTCCGTAGCTGAAGTGAAGAAATCTGAGCACGGCGGCGAAATGGCCGCTTATATAGAGCCAGTTAGCCCCGCCCATGCAAATGCCGGGCGCTGGCGAAGCGGCGCGGCCATTGGCTTGCTCAATTCCGCCGCCGAGTCATTGGTTCGTTTTTATTACTTTGAACGAACCAATCGACGTGCAGTTTCACTGCGTGATTGGAAAAGGCTTCAGTCGAGGAGAAAAAGAGAGTTTTTCCCATACAGCGTCTTACGACGCAGTACGAGTGGAATATCGACAGGGAACTACTGTAGTTAGTTAGGGCTGAGAGTTGAGCCCATACAGACAAGAGATTTTGCTTGTGAACGTTCCACTGCGCACTCAGACATACATTTTAAAACCTAGTAATGCATTTTATTCAGGGTGCGCCTTTCATAACACTCAAGATCATCATCATCATCATCATCATCATATCAAGACGATAAAATAACAATAAATAAAATGATTAAATACTGACATCAATGAACGTACATAAATAAAAATCTTAAGTTTTGCATTTATACTGAACATGCCAATCTAAAAAGAGTTTTAACTGTAAGTGTAATTGAATTGAATGCAACTGACAAATACGCGAGAGTGATGTATAGCAGAAAAAGTCCTAGCACCCATGGTGCAGGGAGAAATGTCTGTGAAAGAAAGTAGAGCCGAAGTTGATGATTCAAGAAGTCGAGAGGGAGTATAAATTTCAGCAAGGTCAGTAAGGTAGGAAGGAGCAAGATTATGCAGAGCCTTAAAAGTTAAGCACAGTATTTTACGTTGTATCCGGTAGTGCACAGGGAGCCAGTGAAGCTGACAGAGACAAGTTTTAATGCCACCAGTGGTTTTGAAACACGTAATCAGCCTTGCTGAAGAGTTTTGAATAAGCTCTAAGGTGAAGTGCGATGAAGAGTTTTTTAAGTATACCAAAAGAATACTATGCCAGTAATCTATACGAGATGTAACTAGTGTTAACCAATATTTCAGTCAAGTGTTTCATGAAGGCTGAAAGATGGAAGAAGGTGACACAAGAAATGTTATTTAAATGTGAAATAAAAGAAGGGTTGGTCTTTCTAGTTTGTATCTAAACCGATCTACACGCCAAACTTATTTAAGTGAACAAGAAGATACTCGAAGTAGTAGTGCTGGGCAATTCAGAACCTCTTAATCTTGCTCATGATGTTTTTTGATCAAAATTGTTTTACAATTTTGTTAATGCTTTCTCTAGTGTGTGTTCATGTACTGTCCACTTGAGACATTACCCTGTGTGTTGTCACATGGCTGCACCTCGTTCAGTCTGCCGCTACAACTGGTAGGATGCTTGTTTTCATATCAAGAGGTCTGTGGGTTCAGGTTCAGCTGTAACCTGCATCCAACACTACCACCATTGAGTCCCTGGGCAAGACCTTTAACCCCAAGTTGCTCAAAGGAGGCTGTCCCTTTAATTAGCGAATGGATGTTATTTCACCTGTTAATAAGCATTGTCAGTAAGTTCTCTGCTGTTTATCATAAAGTTCATATCAACAGCAAAGCGACTGTTTATTTTCTAACAATGACACCGGTGAAATGTGAGGGGGAAGTGAGGAAACTACCAGGATCAGTTAGGTCTCTGAGTTATCTCTACACAGTGTGCAAATGATCAATGTCTCTGTGTAATAAAAGGGAGGTGGTTGTACATTTGCATGGGTTTGTGTGTGGACATTTCTTACCTTCTCAATGAATAACACGCTTTATTTTAAGGAAGTGATTATTTTGTCATTGTGAACACACCACAACACAGCACACAGTGCACCACAATGAACAGAGCAGTGGGTAGCTATAGAGCAACACCTGGAGAGCAGTGCTTGGGGACTGCACCTTGCTCATGAGTATCTCAGTGGTACTTTCACTAGCCTGGGATTCAAACTGGCGACCTTCCAATAACGAGGCCAACTCCCTAGCCGTTACGTTACCAAATGCAGTATGGTAACTTACCACATGCACGTTAAAATATATGTTTTGGACTTTTAAAAATACAACTAAAACTTGTCAGCTAATCTTCCTGATGTATTTAAGGAAACTTAAAGATTTATGTTTATTAATTAAGCTCCAAAAACCTTTCCAATTTACGCTTATTGCTCAGGATTTATGCTGTTAAGTCATAACTGAAAGCTACAAGGTTTGTTTTTGACAGTGGATTCTGGGCTATATTTCTAGACGTTCAGCAAGAGCTGGAGTCTTTTCTGGATTTTTTCTACGTCACAATATCCAAAATACATATCATAGTAATATGACTGGAACAAGGAGCATGGGACAGGATGGTAGCTAGGGCAGTTGGTAACATAACGGTGAGTTGGTAACATAACGGGGAGTTGGCTCTGTGATCAGATGGTCACTGGTTCAAGACCTGGACCGGTAAAGTCACCACTGAGGTACTCATGAGCAAGGTACCATCACCAAGAACTGCTCCCCGGCCGCTGCCAAAAAGCTGCCCACAAAAACTTTTTTAAACGGTACGTAAGGATGATGTAGAGGCTTCCAAAATATCAGTCAGCTAGCCTCTTGGTTCTTAAAATATACTCCAAAATGTGTACTAAGTCTTTGTCACAAAAGTCAGAAAGGCCTATGATCTGTGGCAAGGTCCCTTCAGGAAGTAACACTGACACTGTCAGTTCCTTGAAGGTTGTCAAAGAGACAGGAACAAGCAACAAGACAAAAACAAGCTACAATACAACTTGGAAAGTATATTAGAGCTGCTACTAACAATGTTTTCATAATTAAATATCTGGTCAATTTTTCTCTAGTTGGGATTAGTTGGTTGTTTTAAAATGGACAAAATGCATACAAACGAAACAAGCTTTTAAAGGGATTTAAATTGTTGTTTGAATATTTCTAAAAAAACAAAACAAAACAAAACTACTATTAGAATGTACAGCTTGAGACTCCTTAAGATGAGAGCATTTTATTATGTGATGCTATTTGCAGGCATGTTTTGCATCGAGAGTCCATTTTGTTTGCTTTTCATATCCAAACAGATACTCTTGGTGATACTCTTCTATTTTTTGATATGATCTCCACACTAGCAGTTAACACATTTACCTCCAGATTCACGTGCATTTTAATGTCAAATTGCAGGTTTTGCTACAAAGGCATCGCTTTATCACTTACTGCTGCCATATTTTTTATGTAATGAGAGACTTGCCTTTTCTATATTCAAATAACTGATTTTGCCACAAGAGCTGACTAACAGCAAGTCAGGCACTGGCGCTGTACAGAAGGTTGACTACACACTGCACCACACTGACTCCGAATGGAATTTACACAGCAAATGCCTGTAAGTAGGGGAGTCACACAGCAGAAACGATTACAGTGGTGGTTACGTGTTCGCACATTGTTGTTTCTCACATCCGAATCAAGTGGTGAACACTCAGCGTTTGACTTCACAGTTACATCTTCATGGAGACAGGGATAACAACAACAACATAGTTTCAACAAAATTCTTTTTGCCAACATTAAATCATGAACACAAAAAAGAATTGAGAGAAATTTCTTCCTGCTTTACCATCAGATCTGGTTTAGCTAAGCCTCTGCAAGTCAACTCTTTGTCATTTATTTTAACCTCTCTTTTTGTTATCGCACCCTAATCAATTGTTATTAGTATTAGTAATATTTCGACCGTCGATTCACATTAGTCACGTCATGCTCATTTAAATTGTTTTTATTTTGTGTTGGAAACAAAACACCAACAACATTTGCTTATGCAATGACGTAGCAAAGCAATGACAAACAACTAACCAATTAGTAAATCAATTAGACACACAAATATACGAATAGAGGGATGGATATGCATTATAGATGATGCTGTAATGATGAAATACCTCTCGCACAAAAACATTTCCTACCAAGACTAGTCATGCCCTGAAAACCGCTATGTTGATTATTGCTAGAATAAAAATGAGGTAAGTTGTGGGCTCATTCCTGTTTTTGACAACTGCTCAGGCCCAGATGATTCTATATTTCTCTAATTTAACCATGAAACAAAGTAGGGCCTCCAGGGTCCCACTTGGAGCTATCTTCTGTAATTGGGACCCTGAGGGCATTCGGGCAGGGACGGCTTTGTAAATTTAGCCTCTAATCTTCGTGCGAGATGGGGAAGTAGGCCGTTCCTCTGCCCTCACCTAATAAAACAAGAAAGTTATTTGCATGCGCTGGAAGTTCAGCCCGACGGCACACGCGCGGGTATTTAGTGTCGTGCGGTAAAGGATGCGGAGACGATTAATTTCGAGCTGAACGGAGCTCACATTCAAAACAGGCGAGAACAGCAGCTCTCGCCACAAACGACTCGCTCCGGTCTTATCACCGAAACGGGCAGGAACACACTAGATCGCTTTTATCACTTACTGCTGCCATATTTCTTTTTGTAACGAGAGCCTTGCACCTTTTATGTTCAAATCATTTTAATAAAATATGTTCGACGAAATGAGGACGACAGACGTGACACATAAATACTGTGTTGCACATAAATGCTTACTGTGACAGACTTTAGTGTACAGTTGGCAAGCGTCCTGATTCTAATCAATTCTTGTAATGTGTGTAAGGGTGTGCGTGTGTGGTGGCGGACGGGAATGCTGAGATTACTGAGTCTGTTAGAAAAACAAGTCAGTGTAAAATACAAAACCTCTCAAGATGTATGTGCTTAAGGGTGTTTTCACACTTGGTTCCTTTCAGCCGTTTAACCCTGATGCCTGTATGTAAACACTACAGACGAACTCAGAAACTAATAAAACCATGTCAATTAGCCAATTAGCCTTTTTCTTTCATTTATAAACATGGGTTACTCACAATTATAAAGTAAATGCCCATGTACCTACCTGCCCTTTACTGTTAATCTTAAAGTTTAAAAATAATCGTTCTGATGTATTTTGAAACACTCTGCATTGGTAAAAGGAGTCAACATTAGGGTTGCACCGAAATGATTTTTTTTGGGCCGAAACCAAAAACCGAAAATGAGGAAACACTTGGCCGAAAACCGAAACCGAAACACCGAAAGAAATTATTATACCAATTTTTTTGTAATATTGCCGTTATGGCTGGGACTGTGTGTACTTACCTCACTAAAGTCAAGCACTGCATCAAGTGCGCATCCACGCGATCTTTTACAATTCTCCCGTGATCATGTGATCTCGCAAACCAGCGGCGTGCCGGATCAGATATGGACCACAAACGAAACCGAAAATACATTTTTTGGCCATTTTCAGCCAAAATTTTTCGGTGGCCGAATATTAGGTGCATCCCTAGTTAAAATGCCTTTGTACACATTATAATGCATCAACAAAGTACATTAAAAAGAAAGTTTTGAAGGTTAACAACCTAATGTACAGGAATCCTGGAAAAGGCAAGACAAACATAAAACAAAATGATCGCAAGTAGAGCTGCTATCTTGTTCCAAGTGAAAGCTACCACAGTCCAAAGCAGGAAAGGTCTGAGAGCTACAGAGGAAATATAATGTGAACAGAAAAATAACTGAGGCCCAATCTGAGGTGAAATAGACCTGAAAGAGAACTGAGTCCCTTTTCAAATGAACTCAAAGAACTTCCTTTTCTATTCTTTTTTTTTGACCACTTCATTTGAGTTTTGATTCTTTAAAGAGAACTGAAAACACCCTACAACACACACAGACACACGCACGTGAACTCACACTGCTACAGCTGGTTCATTACTGCGTCCTTGCCATATACAGCCCTCTGTAATAGTCTTGAGTCGCTTCTCATTTCTTTATAGTTTGCAGTGATTTACGGGATCATGTTGCATAAATACATTTCCTCAAGACTACGTCACACAACACAAGAAAGTCTGGATCTGGGGCAGTTGGTAGCGTAACGGTTAGGGAGTTCGCCCTGTGATCGGAAGGTCGTCGGTTTGAATCCAAGACCAGTAAAAGGTACCACTGAGGTACTCACGAGCATGGTACCATCTCCAAGCACTGCTCCCCGGGTGCTGCCTACGTCAGCTGCCTACTGCTTCTTCACAAATGTGTCAAATGCAGAGGTCACATTTCGTTGTGGTGCTGTGCTGTGGTGTGTTCACAATGACAAATAATCACTCACTTTCACTTTGGAAGCAAAATACGACAAAAATGGGAATAGGCTCAAGACTTTTGCACAGTACTATATATGCACCGGCACACAGAACCCGACAAATGTTGAGAGAACCTAACTGTGCCCTAACAGACTGGGTAAGCTCATTTTTGTCCATTTATGTGAGGAGCAGTTTACATGGTAAATTATTTATTAGAAAACAAATTAGTCAGAACATTGGCTTTTGCTTACTGAGGTTAAGGTCAGAACGAGAGAGAGAGCTATAGAGTCTGTGGAAGAGTCAGCCCTAGTCTTCTAAGAATCAAGGTCAGACACAACCTAAAACTCAAACTAAAAATGAGTTATTCAAAATGCTGATGTACTAGAAGACATGACATGCCTTATAACATCATCTGAAGAAACCAGCAAAAACACTGTATTTTAAACCTGCATTAAATTAGGTGTCTTCTGAGAAATTCAGTAAACTCATGTGAGCAGGAAATGAAATATTTTCAATGCAAAAGTGAGAATATTATTGATGCAAAGTTGCTGGGATTGCAGTGATGCTGAGGCCTAAATGTCCTGCTAAAACGGACGATGAATAATGGTTACTTGGTTACTACAGTATATCAAGACAAAAACTGGACCACAGACTAATCAGAACTTAACCAAAAATTAGAACTGCATGACATCAGATATATATTATTTCAATATATTTTTTCTGACATATATATTATTTTCAGGAATTATTATCAGGATTTTTTTTTTTTATGACTCAAGTCCGAATTAATCATTCTGGGCTGCATTTGTAGGGCAGTGACCTTGAAAAATAATCATGAAAAGCTTTTTATTCAATTGTATTTTGAGTGTAAACGCCTTCCCTTGAACTGATGATGTTATATCAAACAGATTTCTTGTGGACTAGTCATGGAAAATGAAAACAAGGACTAGACATATTGTGCAAAGGAATTGACCCATTTCTTCATATTTTGCTTCCAAAGTGCCAAGCTTTCTTGTGGTTGAATGTAGTCTTGAGGAAGAGGGTGGCTCACGACATTTTTAAACTATAATAACCAAGCACTGTACAGCATCAAACTAAGGATTAGCTGGGTCAAATCCCACACATGGGGCTTTTTACATGAGGTACTATTGATGCACTATACAGCAAAAACAGTATATTTATCAATATGCCTGGTATATGGTTGTATAGAATTTTCAGTTTTTAAAATACAAGTACAAACAATATCACCTTCAAGAAATTAAGAGAATTTTAACTTTAAATATCTGCAATATCAGACCTATCAAAACCAAAATCTATTCAAATCTATCATTTCTCACTGACACGTTCCATATCAACGCATCATAACATAAACAAAAGATATTAACGAGAAAAGGGGCCACTAGGGGCTGTTACAGGTAATGAGTAAGCTATTACAAACTCACTGCAACCCCAGTCACACCCTCCATCCCTCACGCCTTTGCACAACTGTTCCCTCCCTCACTCACAAAGGGCATGCGCTAATCATCATCACAATAACACTTCATCGGAAAGCCGGCATTACGGCATTAGCACTCTCGTCACATTAACATCTCGTCACACGACAATAGCGAGTCGCTGTCATTAAACGCCTGTTTGTCACATTATTACCGTCACAACAATGTCATTTGGCCGGCGGACGGAAAATGTCATTACGCGACTTGATGGAACAGCTTTTGTATTCTGTCAAGTAACAAATCTAATCGTTAAAGTTGAAATATTGGGGGCAACAGATGATCATATCAAGCCAGCATCGGCAAATGTCACAGACAAATCAGGAAATTACATATCTGCCAGTTATGCTATGCAACAATACAAGGCCCATCATAAACACTTAGACACAAATAACTGATGTTTTTATCTATTATATACAGAGTAAAAGAGTGATGGTGGTCTAGCCAGAATTTCACCAGTTCCATTCCCGGACTGAAAAGGGTACCAGTGAGATACTCATGAGCAAGGAACTGTGCCCAAACACTGCTCCTTCACGGATGGGTCAAATGCAGAGGTCACATTTCATTGTGGTGTACTGTGTGCTGTGCTGTGTTCACAATGACAAATACTCATTCACTTTCAAGGTTAGAATTCCTGTCTCTGGACCAGGAGGTCGTAGGTTTGAATCCTACCTCCAGCACTACTACCACCGGTTCCCTGAGCAAGACCCTTAACATAAAGTTGCTGTCTCTGTAATTAGGAAATGAAAGTTACTCTGGATAAGAGCGTCTGCTAAATGCAATAAATATAAATGTAAAAAAAGAGAGTAAAAACAGTGTCGTCCAATTTTGCTTAACCAGTGTTGTCTTGGGTGACGTGAGATTATGATCTGTAATAATTTGTTGCATTGTTTTTAAAATTAAAACCTTAAGTCAAAATAAAAAAATTTCAACATTCATTTCCAAAATCAAAAAAAACAAACAAACACAAAACAATAATGAGTTGTTACTTGATTGCTTCAGATTAAAAATTTAATAAAAGGAAAACATGAACTCCTATTCCATTTTGGTTTTTCATTGGGTGCAGCTGGCGTGACCCAAAAATGACAGAAGTTATATGGGACTGATCAAAAATGAAAACATGCTGTTCATTTTTATTGCTCATAAGAATGTACTGCTCCTTGGCAGTATGAGGGTTACTCTATTTATCTGAGATTTTGTCAGCTTTAGTCATAAACTGAAATCTTAGTGTGTACTTATACACCTAAAACAGTGCAGCTATGAGGTGTGTATTTGCTAATAGAGTGGTCAGTATGTGCGTTTGCAGGCTGAGCCAGGCACACTCACGCATAATGTCAGGTCGGGGTCATAATCCTTGCATATAACGTTTTATGTAAACACAAGGAACAGCAATTACTCATAATTTACTGTAATAATTAATATAACCGGGATGCATTCTGGGTATAAAGAAATCAATCTAATAGCAGTTCTAATCAGTTTGACTGGAGCTGCAGAACAGTAAGGTTAATTATTAAGGATTAACCAGTCGCATTGTAAAGATCCGTATCTAAAGCAAGAGGCAATTTTTGTGGATCGTTTTGTGCCATATAAAGACTGGAGCAAATGATGATTCTTTATTATCCCAGCAGTGGTTTGGGTTTGTTTAAACGAATGTTCTCTACAACGTGACAGCAGCATTCCGCTTGCTTGACCACTAGGCAACTTGCGAGCTTCATATAACGCTCACCGCTGCATTTTCCTCCGAGTATTTCTTTCCCACCACCGACCCGGTTCACTTTCTCTAATCCTCTAATGACCTAAGCAGGCAGTCTAATCAATAGTGACGACAGCAAGGACCTGTGCTGACCACTACAGTCAAATAACACTGCCAGAGCCGATCTCTCAGTAACAGATTTCCACTCAGCATTAATGTTATTAGTAGGACTTTTTGTGTTTTGAAAGCTTTACATGAGTTTCACTGGCAATATATTATTAATTTATTATATAAGTATGGACCAACATATGGCTCATTTATGAACTAAATAGATATATCAAATGTTTAGCAGGTTAAATAAATTATATTTCATTTGTTCTAACCACCCAATAAAGTTCTAATTGTCCAAAATCACTGTGCATGGTGTCTCTTTTAGAAGAATAAATAATATATAATATTCTAAAATGTACTATAAATATGCAATTACTTGTATTTAGAATGTATTTCAATTTTGTTATATGTGTTTATTTATGTGTTACATATACAGTATATCATTCACAATAAATCACAATAATATTTAACGTTTTGTTGAAGACATATTTATCAAATTTATCAGTTAAGATCAGTGTTGGGAGTAACACATTACAAAAGTAACGAGTTACAGTAACGGATTACTTTTTGCTGTAACGTAGTAATGTAAGACACTACTTATCAATTTTCAGTAATATTTTACTCGGTACATGTTCAGTAACGCGTACGTTACAAAGCACTTTTAACCAAAAATGTATTTGTTTAAAAACAGCAAGACCGCGGGACCTCATATTAATTAATTTTAAAAAAGCGTGAGAGTTGTATTTCCTGTTGGTGGTTAGTTGAGCCCCTGGCACAGTGCATCACATAAGGCTTGCTTCTCCGGTGAGATGGCAGAAGACAGTACTTTTGCGAGGTGGACGTTTGCGCATTACTTTGAGTTCGTCAAGGATAAGGACAAAAAGAATGTTTTAGTCAAGTGCAATCTTTGCCCAAACCCTAAAGAACTATCGATGTCGAGAAATAGCACTAGCAATTTGAAAAAACACCTCGAGCGCTGCCATACAAACACTCAGCTGACTGAGAAGAGAGAGAAAACGGGCGACGAGAGTGATCAGCCAAAACAGCAGAAATTAAGTTTCACACGGTCTACCATCATGCCACTTGAACCTCGAGAATGATCGGCAATATTTTTTCTCATATTAGAATGTCAAATTATATCTTCACAGTTATTTTGATGAAAGTAACTGAAAAGTTACAGAAGTCATGTAACGATTACAATTCTATGACAGTAATATTGTAAGGTAGCGGATTACATTTGAATACCAGTAACAAGTAATGTATAGTGTATTACACTTTGCAAGTAACTTGCACAACCCTGGTTAAGATTTGCATTGTTCGTAACACCATGTATATTGCACAAAGACTGCATTGCAAAAAATTTCCAAAGTTTGTGTTTTTTTTGCCGAAGAGAACTCTTTAAAGTGCGTCTAGATGCCGTGCTACCACGAATGTGGACAGAATACAACTCTGAGCAGTTTTGAAGTTCAGATACTCAAAACAACACAGAATCCGATCTGCAACAATATCTTTTCTTCAGCTTAACTTAAAAAACTCAAGAGTTCTTACACCGCTACAGGAAAAAATACCATTTCTGGAAGCCATTCGTTAAAGGGAGTGATAAAGGTTATGCGCGACAAACCCAAGAAAGTGTCTTTTTTTTCTGACAGATGGCCCTGGTTAAAGATGCCAGGCAGGCAGTAAAATGCTGCAGAGGACAGCAGACGTTAATAACGGCAGGCCGGCTTAAGGAACCAAGAATCATGAGGACGGAGCTGTCTGCTAGGCAGATTTACGACGACGTGAGACGCAGATGATCGAAAAGACGCCAAAGAGACAAAGAGTCGCCTCGAACCAACACCCCAACCTGAAGCTATTCTCAGCAAATTTCCCTGTAACAACAGAGAGGGCTATGAGGGTATTTGCATATGAAATGAACACTGTTCAAACAAATCTGCAATAAATTCAATTTTTAAAAAGAGAACTAACTTCTTTACCAAAGCGAAAACAAAGCGTGGACTTGTATTTCATCATTTATACTGCAATACATTTTTCTACTTGTGCAATAAAAGTGTTTGCAATACATTTAGAAACCACACACACACATATCGCTTGCTCTTACATCCTGCTTGCTGCTGAACTGTCACTGCTCTTACTGAGCAAATGAACAGTTTTCTTATGCAAATTATAGCATTTGCATGTTTTGCAATTCTCAAATACATAAAAACGTGAAGAAAAAAAGCTCTGGTAGGCCACCCAGACACAGACTTCCTTTTTCAGCTATAACAGCTAATCACAGTCACAAGCTTGGGTACTTAAGTATGTAAAGGGTGTGTGTGTGTGTGTGTGTGTGTATTAGGCTGATAATCTCAAAGAGAATATTCAGCTAGCTATGGGCAGGATGGAACCGCCAGGCTTAGTTTCATAATTAACACATAACCCAGACATGGTCATGCATAATAAAGCCACACACGCAGGTATGTGCACGCATGCACGCTATTCTCCTACTTTCTTTATAAGGCTATTTCCTCGGAGGTGTTTTCAGACTGCTAAGCTTAATTATAACAGAAATATCAGCAACCAGAATTTCCTTTGTTTTAGGTTTTTCAGTTTTCAGTTGCAAATCTTTGCAAAAGAGGGGCAAGAATGTGGAAAGTGCAAGAGAACACACACCGTCTTGCACACACACACACACACACACACACAGATGTGGAGAGGAACTGGAAGCAGCTCCTCGCTCACCACATCAGGCTTCTATAACAGTGTCTTCCTGTCATCTCTGACTGCCACCGTTTTTGTGTACCACAACATACACACACGCACGCACACACCACTGACTAGACAGAACACTACGGATGGAGGTGAAGGATAGACAACGTGAAGGCCGTAATGAGCAAAAGTGCTGCTAAAAGCAAAAAAAGGCCAACAGGAAGTGATGAGCAGTGCAGACGCTGCAGAATGAAACACTTCAATTTACAATCGTTCGGGCGTTTCGGAGTGTTACTCTGATCGATACACATTACTGTCAATTTGGAGTTAAGAGTGCTCAACTTGCCCAGACCACAGCCACACACATCAAACACATGCTTTTAGTTTTTTGTGAGAGCCTCAGACGTGTCACAATAACTGAATGATAGGCTTAATGATTACTGTGCTCTTTTTGAGCTACAGCTACAGATGTTTACTGCAACATATACTAACTTGGAGGCGGCACAGTGTTTAGCGCTGCCGCCTCACAGCAACTCTAATAAGGTGTGAGTGAAGGTTGGTCTTCAACTTGTGCCCATAGTTCCCTGGATAGGCTCCAGGCCCCCCCACCCCAGACCCCGGTAGGGATTAAGTGGTTTGGATAATGAATGAATGAATGAACGTACTAACATCCACGTAAACACTACATTAAAAAGCACAAGAAAGTCTGGCACTCTGGAAGCAAAATATGAAGAAATGTGGCCCAAGACATTTGCACAGTACTGTGGGGGGAGTAATCATTATTTTCATCTAAACCTCAACTGAAGCCTGTCCTGGCTCTTTGAGTTTACCAAGTGCAAACGTTTGACTGCTCTCCATGATGTTCTAATAAAGTGTGGACATTTATGTGCATGCATTCAATAAAAGCTCCACAAACATAAATGTTACAATCTTCGTGTGAGAGTTTCATTTGGTGCAGCTGTAAGTTTGTTTTCACCTTGCATGTGTGAAGGCGCCAGTTTAAATTTCGCTTGACGTAAGTCTAAAGCTTCATAAAGTTTCACAGTGGTTCAGTGACACCGTCACAAAACACTACAGAGTGTAATGCTACACGAGAGAAACTCTACGGCTGGAAAAGATACTCAGCAAATGAATACAGTGTTTTAATGGAAAGTAGACTTAGAAAAATCATAAACACAGATATTCATCAGATGAACAGACTTGAGAGCACACCCATACACAAACACACTCAATCCTACCTGCCTGGTTGAAGTGTGTGTGGGGGAAGTGAAGGTCCGAAGGAACTCCTGGTCCCACCGCTAACGTCTGCTACTCACACATCCCTCCTGTTCAAACGCAACACACACAATGACAAATGACATTAGAAAAGTGACCTTTCATATTAAAGCTCACTTATACCTTATTCATTTTTTCACTCAGCCATTTAAAGCAATTCTAAACATAGAACAGTGAGATACGTGCAGATACGGTGAATAGTATAATGACTCAAATGTAAACTGAAAGTTCCGTTACTTTCTCAGCCTTCAGTCAGATCTTTCGACATGTGACCTAGAATTGTTTTGGGGAAAATGGGGACGCACTTATCCAGAGCGACATACAATAGTGCTTTGTAGTCCACAACTGTTCTTTAATCTGTAAAGCTAGACTTAAATCAACAACTGTCATCTAACTAAGTTAGATACTTTAACAAAACCTGACAAATTTCCAACTCCAGACTGGGACCAGATCTACCTTTTGAACGGAAAATGGCTTATCCATTTGTTTTTTGAAAAAATACATTTTGTATTAATATAATTTTAAGTCAACAGCAAAGTTTCATTTTTATTACTATGGTAAGGGCCAGGCGTAGATTTATTCATTTACTGTACTTGAAATGTTACTAAAAGTATAATGAAGAAAACTGGTGCATGAGCGAGAGAGAGAAAGAGAGAGAGAGAGAGAGAGAGAGAGAGAGAGTGAGTGTGCACTGCGTTGTAAAACTTCTCAACAGATTGCATCATTCAACTCGAGTCTCAACTGAAAACACATGAATGAATGGAACAAAGTAAATACTGACAAGGGGAACATTGCTCTTTTTTATTTACACATGGCTTCAATAAATAAACAAACAAACCAATAAATAACACTAAAATATTGATCCCAATGGAGGTACTTTTGGGTTCTGCTAATGTTTTTCTACCGGATCCTGGTTAAAGGAAAACATCACATCATATTGTGTTAGTATAAATGTAAAGGTGTGTCCTCCCACCCCCTCTAGTGTGTGTGTGTGTGTTTTTTGTGTATTATCCTCAGAATTCCCTTGCACAGAGCTCTGGCCTTTAGCACACACAGATCCAACATGAATAAAATATGACCGTGCAGTCCGACGTCTCTATCAAAGAGAGCAAATCAGGAGATCGTCGTTCCAGACACGTCTCCAAGCACACACACACACGTCCCACCAATCTACATTTACCGCTGAACTGCACTTCATCATCAGCCCTTTCCTAATCTCCATTCTGCCTGACTGTATAAGCCCTTCCCTGTAAGCACTGGAGTGTGTGTGTGTGTGTGTTTCTCTGTGCATGTTAACCCAAACTCCAAGTAAACCTGATTATGTTTCTGGTGTATGCGACAATGTGAGTGACAGCACCATGGCAACGACTGCCAGGTGAATAAAAGACCAATTAGAAGCCTCAGTCTGAGGTGCGCACATCAAACTGGCAACACAGTGACGAACGGCTCCAAGTGTGTGTGTGTGTGTGTGTGTGCGCGTGTGTGTAAGAAAGATAAGTGTACTGTTCTCCACAGACATGACCTGTAGATACTGCAAATCAAAATAAAACATAGCGTTTCTAAGACTTTTATCTAACTTTATCTAAGACTTTTATTATACTTTATGGGTACAATCTCTTAGGAGCAAACTTGCCTCAGGGACGTTGCTCAGGGGGCCAACTGTGGTAGAGCTGGAGGAAGAGTACTGTTGGACTTTAACCCACAGCCCCTTGGTTTGGAGTGTTCTATGCATCTGTGTGCCTTGCCACCTGAGTGCAGTCCAATTTTAATTTCGTTGATGAAAGAATAACAAGGAAAACGTACATCAAACACCTTTTTTCCCATGACTAAAATAAGACGTTGATGAGACAAAAAAGACCTTTAATAGGGCTGCAGCAACTAATCGATTAAACAGATAGAAATCAATTATTAAAATAGTTGGCAACTAATTTTATAATCGATTAGTTGGGCCGACATTATTATACACATATATACAGTAAGATAACCAAGGAACGCGCACGAGTCTCAGGGAAGTCATTCACAGTCAAATCTTCCCATTTATTACAGACAAAAGTCATTTTTAGCTTATAAGTAATAAAACACAACCTGTGTTCTACTCACAATGCAGTCAATTACTTGATGTTTTCAGTGATTATTCAGACGCGTGTCCTTGGCGTCTTTTTGTGATACGACTCTCATGTGGAACGCCATCTTGCTAAAAATGTTGTACTCTCCCAGAAATGAGTCAAAGAATTTGCTATAGGCCAACATGAGTCCAAATGGGCTAAAAATGGCCATTTTTCTTCATTTTCAATTAATCAGATTTTTTGATTGAGTAAAAAATAAATATAGAAAAATAGAAACAGACAGTTTGGCTTATAAAAAAAATGCTGTAAATGAAATTATTCAAAAAGATTATTAGCAAATGAATCGATTAGCAAAATAATCGTTAGTTGCATCCCTAACCTTTGATGATAAAACTTATAAGCAAAATATATTTACGAGACTAAAATGTTAACCTGTGAACTGTTGAACATTTAAAATGAATCTAGTTTGTCTGTAAAAATATTTAAGCGATGCAGCCCTGTCATCGGGTAAATGTCAACACAATTTCAATGCAAACAGAGTTGCTTGGGTGACAAAGATGCTCAGATTTATAACTTTATAATCAAAAGTTTGTGCTGGAGACCAATAAGACTGCAGGTTTGAATTCTAGAAAAGCTTTAAAATTCACTGTTGGTTTCCCGAACAAGGCCCATCACTCCAAGTGTCTCCACTGAGACTGTCCTTGTAATTAGGAAGCTGCTGTGGACAATGTAAATATAGCATTGCTTGATACCTTTAGAAAAACAGAATTGCTCTGGTTTACAGAATATTTCATGGATACTATCAGTTTTCAAAACTGATGTTTCAAGGACAGAGCTGCTCTGAAAGCTTTACAGTCAGGTCGTCTAACTAGCTCCACCACAGTAACTCTTGTCGTTTCGTTCAAACACGGGAGATACCTTCAATTACCAACTTTAATCATATGAAGGCTTTAATAAAATGTTTTTGTGCACAATTGAGTGAGTAAAGTAGCCTTTCAGAACAACACACTTTAAAATGTCAGTAAATAAAGGCTGCATACCAACACAAGTTGCCAAAACCTTTTTTCGGCTGAAGGAGAAATACGGCTTGAACTCGAACTCGCATTAAATATGCTGTAAATTCCTTAAATTTGGGGTAGATGGTAGTGTAAAGCTTAAGGCATTAGACCCGTGATCGGAAGGTCGCCGGGTCTGACCAGTAAAGGTACCACTGAGGTACCCGTGAGCAAGGTACCGCGCCCAAGCGCTGGTCCCCAGGCGCCTCTCATCAGCTGCCCACTGCTTCTTCACAGATGGGTCAAATGCAGAAGTCACATTTTGTTGTGACGCACTGTGTGCTGTGGTGTGTTCACAATGACAAATACTCACTCACTTTACATGTGAAAAGCCCAAGGGATTCAGTGGTATCTCACTTTCAGGTTAACTTTTTTCCAGACAGTATGATAGGCACCACTGAATCCTGCAAGGTTGTGGTGATCTTACAGTTATATGTTTAATTACCACTAAACCGTTCTTTTCTTAATTCTTACAGTTTTGCTGTCTGAATGTGGTGGCATTAAGCCAAGCTAGTCCAGCTGCTCTAGTCATATTAACTAAACATTGCAGTTAAATAGCTTGACTGCATTTTAGTGTTAACACTGGGCTAAAAATGTGTTAACACTGGGCTAAGTTCATCTGTCCACTCTAGTGCCTTTTAAATACAGAGTAATTTAATCAATTGCTCACAAAGGCATGTGGTAAAAGAGTGGAGTGATAGTTTTTGCCATCACTAGCAGACTGAGCCCCTCTCACTACATTATCCTTTCCATTCTTTAGGAGACAGAAAGGAATTTTCCTTTTCTTAGATCTCTACTGATTTGTTGTTGTGTCTTCCTAAACATTGTGAAACCATAAAGGAACCTTGTGCAATTTCACTTAGATCAAGAGAAATATCTTCAATCAGAAAAACATACAGTTTTTACACACAACTGCATGTATGTTCATGACTGTGAGAGTCTACTCTTACCCTTACTAACACACACACACACACACACACACAGCACCAACAGGGCAACTTCCAAGCCATTCATGTGACAAGTTAACAGCTTTTTATCTTCACTTACCACTAAGAGCAGCATACACTGACATGGACATTAACACACTGACATGCACATCCTCTCCACAAACGTGCACCACACACACACACACACACACACAGCTTAATGTTCTCCTCCTCAATAAAGGTCAATTCAATTTTCCACAGTCAGCCTCATGGTTCAAATTGATCATAAAAGTGGTTCTTCTCTCTTCATTTATTTTCATGTGAACCACCTACACCCACACCCATCCACCCAGCCACCCACCCACAGACAGACACACACAGAGACACACACAGAGTCAGCAGTACATGTGCTTCCGATTGACATTTCTGTGACTTTGCACTTATGGAATGCACACGTCACTCTACACTTTACCACAGCGAACACACACACATTTATGACGCCATAAATGCACTGCCCCCGCCAGTGTCTTGCTGCTTCCTGTTTCGTTATTAAACCTGCTTTGCAGAGGTCAGACCCAGGCGCAGAGATCTGCGTTCTTCATCCTAATGCCAGGAAAATCCGTCACCACTTCTCAGCAGCCAGGAAAAGGACACACATGCACACCGAATTACCATTCACATCAAACAATCCACACCAGAAGCATCCGTCTGAGAGGAAACCATCCCCCACCTGGATCGAGTGTGGTGTTATTTGCACCAGCATCCGCCGGTCAAAGCCTCCACAGCCCGAGGCCAGTGTAGTAGGACTGAACGTCTAGGGCACTAATCTAGGAGCCTTCCTACAATGCATTTCAACTGTAAACGAGCATATCAGCAGTCCCATACTACTCCCCTTTTATTAGGCACAACGTAAAACCTTTTTTGTCATTTATGACCCTCATATAGCATTGTGCATTGTAAAGTAGTTGCATTTTTTTTCAACTACATAAAGTGTCGACTACATATAAAGTAACACAAAAAATAAGCAACATATTTATATGGAAGAAAATCTATTTTTCTGCTTTAGGGCTGCCACGATTGGTCTACATAATCAATGGCGCTGTTATAAAACCAGGTTAATGTTTATTTGTAACTGCAGTGCACTACAGGAAGTGGTGGATGCACTACAAATATTGCTTTCACTGCACTGTGCTGATGAAGATCAAATGAATGATGTGGAAACTTTCAAAACAGCAATGGTAAAGGGAGAGTATGCAAAGCAGAGGTGTCATTTCATTTAAGTGAATTTAAGTGAGTGATTATTTGTCACTGTGAACACAGCACAGCACAAATCAAATGTGACCTCTGCATTTGACCCATCCGTGAAGGAGCAGTGGGCAGCTTTATGGCATAGCCCGGGGAGCAATGCTTGAGAACGGTACCTTACTCATGAGTACCTCAGTTGTATCTTTACCGCTCCGGAACTTGAACTGACGACTCCCCGATCCCCGAACCGTTACACTACCAACTGCCCCTTCATGGCAGCACTGCAGCGATGCACGAGCATCTAAAATACAGGCTACCTGAAGCTGTCGAGTTTTAAGATGCCTTGCCCACAGGAAACAGAGATGGACATCTCAGCATGACAGAAATAATCACAGACTAATCGACAGATTAGTCAACTTCCAAAATCAATTTTAACTACTGTCCTACTCAGCTTTAACAGTGAGACTCAAATTGGCTAGAGGTGTCATTGCGAAACACTGCAACACAACTTTGCACATTTTTTTAAGGTAAAAGCAGACATAACATAATTTCTGCTAACCAGTGCTAATTTCTACAGTTACCTCTAGCAGACACTTGTGTTAGCTATCCTCAAACATTTAAGAGAAACATATTGGAACTCATTCTGAATGTACTCATTAAAAAGCACTCTGCAATGTGCTCAATGTGTTCAAGCACAAACATTTTGTAGCTGTGCAGTTTAAAGCCTTTACGTCCTGAAAAGTAAAAGTATGTGATGTAAAGTAGAGCTGAAACTATCGTTTATTTTCGTAATCGAGTATTCTATCGATATTTTTCAACGATTAATCGAGTAATCTGATAAATTATTTTTTAAAAAACAGAAGTCTTAAATGCACAACCAATTGGCTTTTATTCCTGAACACCGTACACCTCTGAGAGAATTTGGGGCATTTTTCTATACCTTTGTTTTAGGGTTATTCTAGTGTGCCTAGAGGTTAGCCATACATGCTTTATGTTGTTGTATTCAGGTCGTCCTGCACTACTGAGCACATTTCTGTTGAAAACTGACTCGCGCAGGTAGAAATGTTTAGGTTTTTTTAGTTTTATGCAGAATAAAGGTGCTGAAACTATATATAACTACTAGAAATAGTAAGAACATTGTCTGTGTTATTGACTTGCAGAGTTTCTATTACGCATTCTATTGCGGAAACACTTCTTTATCCATTTGGTATATAGAATACATTTTTTGATAAATAAATGTTCTATATTTCTTCTTTCCTATTGATAACTCTCTAACATTCTAAAACAGAAAAAAATCTGATCAATTGAAAATGAAGAAATACTGCCATTTTGGAACATTTTGGAACATTAAATTAGCTGCCTTTGGCATTTCAGGGTGAGAGCTACATTTCCCACAATCCCCTGTGCGCCATTCAGAGCCGCCATACAATGAAGAGATGGATACACTTTCCGGAAAAAAATATCTGTATAGTGAGTAGAACGCTGGTTGTTGTGGTTAGTTATCAGCTCTGTTATGTGTGTATTAAAGGGAAAGATTTGACTGAACTGAAGCAGTTTAGTGAGAAATGGTGCTCGTGTGCGCGCTCAAGTAGCTTGTGTTAACATCGCAAAAAATGGCATATAAGTGTTTTCACACATGTACTTCTGTTTTTGTGCAGAGAATATCTCACAAATACTTTCACAAACAGAGAGATCAGGTCTTGTCTTGATCGTGCCACTGAAAGCGTTACTAATAAGAGTCTGTGTGAAACACAAGCAGAGCATGCGTTAGCGAGTGAAAGGTATTAAACGAAGCTTCGATTCTAGAAAATTTGCCTCAATCCTTTTTTGCAATCGAATTAATTGAGTTATTCGACTAATCATTTCAGCTCTAGTGTATAGATTTCAGTCTACAACTGCAGTGTATAAAACAGTGTTTGCACTGCTTTCATAGAAACTTCCAGCCAAATAATCAAAGGTTAACTTTCATTCATTAACGTTCATTTATTCAAGAGTTAATAAGAACACACAGTATTTGTTTATATCCACATTAGCATCTTTGGGTGTCATGTAAGTGTAAATGTGTGCAAATCAATTGTTTCTTGGCACTGTAGGTGTGAGAATAAATGGCGAGCGTTTGAGTGTGTTTTGAAGAATGCTAGACTGTGTGTGAGGCGCAACACACAATGAGAGAAACAAGAAAATATGTGTGTGTACGACAAAGGCTACATTCCCTTGCTGTGGTGGAAAAGCGCTGTCCTTGCTTTACACACCAGGGGATTCTTGCTAGTGAGAGGGTGAGTGAGAACATAAATGTGTGAAAGAGAGCGTGTGTGTGTGTGTGTGTGTGTGTGTGTGTGTGTGTAGACATGAAACACATCATCTGTGGGAATGAGGGATACACCACAGCTCTGTCCATCTGGTTGCACCACGCCTAAAAGGAATGAAGCCCCTTGTGAAACGCACGGCTGATCTGACGCGAGAGCGCGGATCTCTCACATACACACACACACACACAACTCTCCGTGTTGAAGCACGCAGGCCACATTTTCAACCACAGCAGTAAAAGCTGCACATATATATTTTTCTGCTTGGTAAAACAAAACAAGACCGCTCTTGGCTCGACACACAGCGTTCAGCTCTCATTCCGCAGCTAATACATCTGCTCGCACGTGAAGGGAAATTCTCAGCGCTCTAAATAAAGCCCTCAGCCCCTCTCTGGCCGCCGTCTCCCGAAAACTACACCTCATTTTCATAATATTAACCCGAGATCAGACTATTGCTACCTCAGCATTTACTGTGCAGTTAAGATAACGTTCACAAATAAAAAGGAGAACGCAGTGCTTACACAAACCAATCAAACCCGGGACTGTTCGGCCCGGCAGGACATTTCTGCATGTAGCATACAAAATCAGACAATTCCTTATTTCTGATCAAACTATTTTTTCCACACGACAAGCATGGTGATGTTTGTCAAGGCAAACGCTGTTAAATTTGTAATGCGAGATTAGAAGTCATGAAACTAGATGGTTCCATACTACTGGTGTCCTAAAATTTCACACTATAACATTCACATAAAATCAGACATTATCAAACTACTGATATGTAGTCAGACATTTCCAAGTGTCACCACCTGAAATCATTCATTCATATACTCACAAACCAGATGGAATATTACTATATTGAATATTACTGACAACCTGAAATTAGACACTGCACCACTGATCAAATCTGACACTGTTCGACATCAAACTAGCACAACAAATCACTCATGAGTTTTGATGTAAAACTACTCAAACTACTGCCGTGAGATCCAACACTGTCAAACTACTAAAGTGTGATTGGACACTGACAAATTACTGGTGTCAAACTATTGAGATGAGATTGGATACTGGTAAACTATTGAGATGAGACAGGATTCTGGTAAACTACTGAGATGAGACTGAACACTGGTAAACTACTTAGGTGAGATTGGACACTGTCACACCACTCTTGTCAAACTACTGAGGTGAGATTAGATACTGTTAAACTACTGGTGTCAAACTACTAACATGAGATGAAAACATACCAACGTGAGATTGGACACTGTTCAACTACTGAGGTGAGACGGGACACTGTTCAACTACCGAGGTGAGACGGGACACTGTTCAACTACCGAGGTGAGACGGCACACTGTTCAACTACCGAGGTGAGACGGGACACTGTTCAACTACCGAGGTGAGACGGGACACTGTTCAACTACCGAGGTGAGACGGCACACTGTTCAACTACCGAGGTGAGACGGGACACTGTTCAACTACCGAGGTGAGACGGGACACTGTTCACCTACTGAGGTGAGACGGCACACTGTTCAACTACTGAGGTGAGACGGGACACTGTTCACCTACTGAGGTGAGACGGGACACTGTTCACCTACTGAGGTGAGACGGGGCACTGTTCAACTACTGAGGTGAGAGGGGACACTGTTCACCTACTGAGGTGAGACGGGACACTGTTCACCTACTGAGGTGAGACGGGGCACTGTTCAACTACTGAGGTGAGACGGGGCACTGTTCAACTACTGAGGTGAGACGGGGCACTGTTCACCTACTGAGGTGAGACGGGACACTGTTCAACTACTGAGGTGAGACGGGGCACTGTTCAACTACTGAGGTGAGACGGGGCACTGTTCAACTACTGAGGTGAGACGGGGCACTGTTCAACTACTGAGGTGAGACGGGGCACTGTTCAACTACTGAGGTGAGACTACTGGTGTCAAACTACTGACGTGAGATTAGACACTGGGTAAATTTTGATGAAAACTGACCGAAGTGAGAGTGGACACTTAAACGACTGTGAAGGGACAGGACACTATCACAACACTGGTGTCAATCTACTGAGATGAAACGGTCAACCTAGTGACGTGAGATTGGACACTGTCAAACTACTGGTGTCAAATTACTGATGACGGACAGTGTCAAACTGTCAAGGAATGTCAAGACAGGCATTTCCAAATGAATCGTTACATCAGACCGAAAGACGAAACCAGACAACAGCACAATCCAGACAAGAAATCAGACATTGCTACCCTGCTGACATCAAATCAGACAATTAGACAACACCACACTCCTGACAGGAAAATCACATATTGCCCGGCCTTTCCACTCAACATCATGAGCTCAGACATTTCCATTCCCTATGCTGGTCCTCAGGGCGAGAGACATGTCCGCGGCTTATCTCTGCTTCTCTGTTTCGAGTGAGGATTTGGGGACAGCTCGAATGCAGCATCCCAAGGATTTCAGCCCAATCAGCCAGCTGCTCCTTTAAGCGGCAGTAATCATAAAGTGCAGGCGAGGGATTAAAAGATGAGCCTGAGATTGAGATTGTGACCTACATACACCACAACCGTATAGATGGCAGCAGGTTCATGCTAAAGATGTAAAGCCAGACGAGATACCACATCGTGCCATGCTGCATTTATTCAAGAACCGGATCGGGTTGGTAATTTTTAATATCCTACCCAGCTTTTTTTTCTTTTCGCCTGTATCGGCCCGATACCGACTAACAAGCCTCCAGCTTTAAGGTCTCGCGTCTAACGTTGCCTCCCAAAAGAGGATCATATCTCTGTTACCCCTGCACCTTCAAAGAGGCTTTTAAGAACCCCGAGGGACAGAGGAGTCATGTGCTGCGTTTTCCCCTGGTGGTTTAATCCGAACGCTAATTACAGTGGGGTCGCGCGGCTCAGACCGCTAACATCAGCAACTTCGCCCTTCGACGTTCCCCTCTCCATACGCTCCCAGAAGGCTTTCATCTGCTTTTCCTGTGGCGCTATCGGCACCTACTTTCATGTCTTCCGTGTAGATAAAACTAAAGCAAACAGTGGTTTGATGTCGGAATAGCTCAGACGAGGTCCGGACTCAATTTTCATCCAATTAAGTTTGCTTTTTTATTTCTGGTTCGTAATGCAGTGAGGCAGCCTGGTTTGAAAACAGCAAAATATAGTGGGTTCCTGGCTGATTTTGCACTTCTTTTTCGTTTCAGGGACCGAACATCATTTTATTGAATTCAATAACAACCTTTGAGTTTGACGCACAATGAACTGAACACTACAAATCTCAGAGGACAACAAAAAAAAAAGTATAATATTCTTAAAACAGTAACAAGAACCCTGTAGTTAGAGCAATACCACTGGTGTGCTGATCCTTTTCTAGTCAGTTAACAACAAGTCTTCACATTCTAAAACCCTTTCTAGCCCTGTTTTTAGCCCTAAAACACTAGTAAGACTTAATAAATTTAGACCCCGACTTGGATGAAATTTCACATTTTAAAACAGTCATAATGTGTGTGCAACTTATCAGTCTGTGCAGCAAGAAGGCTTAAGTCACGTCCTATTAAGACCGAGAGCGAGACAGACGGAGTGACGGCGCGAGTGAGACGGACGGTAGGAGGGAGAGAAGGTGAGGAAGAGTGCTCTTCCTCTCCCACTCTTTAATCTACACTCCCACTGAGACTCAGTATGTCACTGCAATTTTGTCATTCAGTCTCTGAGAATAATGGTGGGCTCAATCACCACTCACACACACTCACTCACTCACACACACACACACCACAGAGGACTCAATTAGCACCAACAGGCCGTGGCGTAGGAGGTGTGTATTAAACACGACTGACTAATAGAACACTTTCCATCCAAATATTTACATCTTTTGCTATCTCCTCGCAGACACAGCTTCTGCCATGACCCGCCTTATTAAAGGGACACTCCACAGGCACACACCACCCCTTTAACTGTCATCCATCAACATGGTGATGAATGCAACATAATGTAAATGTAAAACGGATGTGAAACACGTTCTAAATACACAAGTAATTGCAGCTTTAGCATATTTTAGAATATAACGTGAATATATAAATATATAATTTGTTCTAAAACATACTAAAGCTGCAACTCTACATTTAATAATTTAACTCATTTATAAATAATAAATACATTTATTTTCAGCTCATTTTAATGATGTTAACACTTGACTACACACTGTGCAAACCCGGAAGCCCACATTGTTTCCAAACATGTGACACAGTGTGCAACTGCATACTGCATGATGTGTGTAATTCAGAGTTATTTTCAGAAGAAAGCTTCCCAGATGACAGAGGACTAGAAAAAACTGCATTTCTCTAAACGTTTGTTTATTTACTGGGAAAGATTGGAGGGGGGTGCCTGCATCTGCATGAAGTGATGACCTGGAGAACTTACTGGATACTGTGGTGGTCAGTACATCTCCCATATTAATTTATCACTGTGAATTTTGTTGGACTTATAAACCGTTTTTGCTGTTTGGGATTTAGAGAAGAACAGTGCATAATCCCGACATCCTGGAGCAAGGCAGTGGAACAAGCACGGGTCCTGTCCGCACCCAAGCCCGAAAAAATGCCTCAGAGAAAAGAACTGTGGGTGTAATGACAGAGAAGGAACGAGTGAGAAGAAAGAGAGAGATTTATGATGTCAGTCCATTGGAGGGAGCCGCCCACAAAAACTGAGACTGATGACATCATTGCCTGACTCCCTCCCTTTTTTGTTACCCGCTCCCTCCATCATCTCCCTCTTTCTCTTGCCTCTACTAATTTGTGGCTAAGGGAGGAGAGGAAACCAACACATTTATAGACATCCAGCTTGAAGGCATTTTGATCAAGTGCATCTGACTGCTGGTCGGAGTTCTTTTTTTTAATGCCTTAGATTACTTCTCTCCATCTCTCTCTATTTTTCCTTCCCTCGCTCTTCATTTCACTGGTCCCTATTCAACTCTGTCATGACAGGAATTTTCGGAAGTCTGTTATAAAGCTGACTATCAGTTTCCCTGTGAAATGCCACACGACTGCTGGAATTTACTGAGTGTGAGTGTGTGTGTGCGTGTGTACTGAGGCATGACAGAGAGGAGAAATTGAAATAGGGTCTTAAGAAAGCGATTAGTCTGCCGTGGCAGTTCGGTGATGGAATGAGGGTCTCTCTTCACTCCACTACTGACTCGCCTCAACCAGACGGCCTGGAACGCTAAAACGCCACAAGGAATAAGCCATTTAGAACACACACTCACACACATACACAAGAAAAAGTCTTCTGAGCCACATAATTAAGTTCCAGCAGCGAGGCTCCCTCTCACTTACACACAGAGGGGTGTGCTCAACACAGTAATACAGCAATATACTAGAAATACGTGTACAGGTGCAGTTACAGCTGTGGCAACATTTCGTTTACTTCTGTTAATGTATAAAGTACACATTAAACTTTCTCAACTGTGGGTACAGAAAACGAGCAGCAGCTTAACTTGTAATTCAGCTATTTATTTGACAGACCGGCACAAACAGATTTGTTCCAATACTGAAATGTTATAAGACAGACAGATGAAAGGATAGACAGACAGGTTGACAGGCATGGGTAGATTTTGTGTTGTGTTTTGGTTTTGTGTTGTATTGACACAGCTTGTGGGATTAAGTTCCAATTCTGACACCTAAACACACAGCAGACAGATGGACAGAGAGACGGACAGACAAACAGACAGATGAAGAGATTTTTTTTGTTGTGTTTTGGTTTTGTAAAGTACTGACTTGATGTAAGTTGTATCATCAAGTTCCAATGCTAACACCAAAAACATATAGACAGATTAATAAGACTCTGATTGGAAAGACAGACGGAGGACTAGCCAGATGAACAGACACAGAGAAAGATATATGGACGGACAGACACACAGAATGACAAACAAACGGATAAACAAACAGAAGGACGAACAGACAGACAAACAGAAAGATGGAAGAGACAATCAGCTATACTGACAGAGGGGTAGAAAAACAGATAAACAGACAAATGGAGAGATTTTGTGTTGTTTTGGTTTCATGCTGCATTGACTTGTCACGACATACTTTCAAGTTCTAATACTGACACCTAGAATGGACAGACAGATGGATTAGATAGATGGATGGACGAAAAGACGGATGGATGGACGGACAAACCGTCAGACAGAAAAATGTACAGAAGTTGTGCTTTGGTTTTGTGTTGTTTTGACCAACACCACAAAGACACACAGGTGGACACACAGATAGATAGATAGATAGATAGATAGATAGATAGATAGATAGATAGATAGATAGATAGATAGATGGAAAACAAACTGGACGGACAAATTTCGTGTTGTGATATGGCTTTGTGTTGTATTGACTAGACATGATTTCCAATACTGACCCCTACACACATACACACTGACACACACACTCTCTTCTCTCTCATGCCCTACAGAGTTGCTTCTTGATGGGGCATTTCCCCATATTCTAGCCTGCAGCGAGTACACCCATCTCAAAAAAGAACAGCAGATAAACAGATGGAGTCCTCACCAGGCATCAGGGGGCTTCAATGTCATGGGAGTGGGAGACACACAAACACACACTCTGCCTACTCTGCAGGATGCAGATTTCCTAGCTAAGCCATGTCAGCTAAAGCGGTGACAGCGGTTGGAGTTTTTCTGTTGCTGCCAACATGTCAGGCTCCACAACAGACAGCACGACTTAAAAAACACTAATACACACGGACACATGCGCAGGTTTTCTTCTCTCCACTGCACGGATGAGACATCGAGCGTCTGAGGTAATCTAATCAGAGCTCCCCTGCCTTGTACAGTGTCACGCTGTGTGTAAGAGGACTATAATAGCAGAATCATATGAATATTATTACAGGTATTTATGCTAATATGAGACATGCGTGTGTACGTGTATTATATGTATGAGCACAGATTATCGCTCTCCACAGGTTTCTGTGTGTGTGCATGTGCAAGGCTTGAAACAACACCTCATATATTTGATAAAGAAATCATATATATATATAAAAGAAAAAGAAATATTATCCTGAAAATGAATCATTTTTATGCGTTTACATGGATTAGAACAGAGGAACACATCGACTTTATCAACCGATTTGAATATTTGTTTTAAGAAAAAAATGAAAAAATGAAAATCAAGATTCAGGTCTCTAACTGAGTCCGGAATGTTCCCTAAATGTTTTTATTCACATTTATTCAACTTTGTGAGCTACATGAAACTGATACACTGTTAACTCAGGTTTATACATGATCTTGATGGAGAAATTAATTGTTTGCCTTTTTTGCTGTTCCTAAATGGCGTGTTCATTCATTCATTCATTCATTATCCAAACTGCTTAGAACAATGTATTTAAGTAAAGCATTTTCAAATAACTGAATAAAATCTGAAAAAATGGAAATATAAACTGGCTGTTTGAGAAAATAGAAATTTTTAGGTCATATGGCCCAGTGCTAACGTGGAGACACACTAACACGCTTCTGGTGAATAAAATCACCTCAGAAAGAGCATAACCTGAAACACTGGCACACCTTCCTGCTCCATATACAACAGAGAGTACACTAATGTAATGCAACATAAAGTAAGAAATTCACATGAACCACTTACTCAAAATATGACACCCAATTTTTAAACCAGCAAATTGCAAACCCCGAATGTGCAGAATCCGGTTGACCAACACAGTGTTTCAAGAATTGAGAGCTGGAAACTTTGCTCGGTTACTATGTATTAAGAACAGTGTACGCTACCTTCGGCCTGCTGAAATGAACTTCCCTCCATCTGCTGTGGCTAGATAACAAACCGAGCTGCCTCGCTTAGTCGCAGAGTGTAGAAAGCAACAGAAGTAGATAGAGTCGTCCAATGTTGTGACCTGCAGCGAAGAAATATTTGCTCAGATTAGACCTCAGCAAGTGGAATGCACAGACTTGGATGAGCACAATGAACGAGGCTTCCGTGAGCAAGACCCTTAAGTAATGTTCAAGTTGATCTCTGCATCTTGTGGGATGTTAATACCACTTGTGTCTTTTGATTTTCTTTTTATTACGTACGTCCAAAAAGACTTTTCAGCTTGCAATTCAGAACAGATTCGGCCGAGTTCTGTTACTGGTCTTTTGGAAATTCTGACTCATCTGTCACCCTCACACACCCAACACTCTCAAGAAGACGCCAATGGTTCAGCGCAACAGGATTCACTCAGCTAACAGTATGTCTAGGGATTATTTAAAAAAACAGTTCCAGGGAATTTCTATGCAGCTTGTTTGTCCCGGAAGGATTATTGTTATTATTCATGTGCAAGTTCACTTCTTTTTGTACTGTAAACAAAGCCTTCTGCTATAATGCCTATAAACTTGGATCAACATTCACATACATAAATGCATTACAAAATATTTTTTCACAGTAAGTACCAGTAACAGTGCGATCACTAATACTATCACTACAACTACAACAAATAATAATTATAATAATAATAATACTTAGTGAAATACTGTAGTACTAGCTAATATAACTATTACTTACATCATTAGTTTAATATAAGTGGTACCAATTTACGACTACTGCTACTACTACTACTAACAATAACAATAACAATAACAATAATGAAATCAAGGAGTAACATGCTGTATTCAGCCTAAAATTGTGGTCTTAGAGTTGTCTTCAACACTGAATGTGTACTAGTTCTGTAACAGTTTGTATACAGTTCTATACAGTCTACTAAATAAAAATATCACTTATAACGTCTGACCTAACATTCAAGTTGTGTTATTCTAGTGTGTGCAGATATTGTAACAGCAGTAGAGAACTACATTATGTGCAATACTTTCAATAATTCGTGCAGATATTCAATTATTCATTCATTATTCGAACCGCTTAATCCCAACCAGGGTTGCGCGGGACCGGAGCCTATCCCAGGAACGTACGGCACAAGGCGGGGGCCAACCCTGGCCTTACTTCAGTAGTAAAAAGTTTACATGTTACTGATGTGTAACACCTATAAATCAAATGCTAGTTTTCACATGGATAGGGCCCTATGAAATCCGTTTAGTCTTTTCCTGAATTCCATTTTTATTCTTCTGAATTCCGTGTTTTACGTTATAATCATATTTATTCACCTAAAAAGTGTCTAATTATGGAGTGGATGGGAAAAAAGAACAATGCAATAAAAAAAAAATTCAAATTAAATGACTGTTATTCAACTTCAACAAAGTGCTGGGGTTCGGCAGATCATTTTCTGCCTTGGTAAAACATTTACCTGTAAACAACAAAAAACAAAACGTTTCTGATGTGAGTTTTTGACCGTAAGTGGTCGTCACGTGTTCTTGCGGGTGCAGTCTATCTGGCAAAAGTGTGCTGGCAAAACTTACAAAAGAGTTGTTCTCCAGATTCATAACAAATCATTTGGATATTGTTCTGCTCTAAACTTAGCACTAACAGTTGAATTCTGTCTTTTTTTTTTTGAGGACTTCGGTGTTTCAGCGAGCCTCTTCGCCATAGCTGACCGTTGACTTTCCCCCTCTGTGTCTGTGCGTTTGTGTGTGTGGAAAGCTGAGTCCCGCCTCAACAGGTAACATGTACAGGGGGCTGCAGCGGCCAAAACTGATTAGAAACCATTGCTTTGCCCACACACAGATACCAGCGAATTATACGACATTCCGCGTTTTACAACGGATTCCATTTTATTTGTTGAATTCCGCGATTCCGTCCACGTTCTCCGCATAACGGAAATCATAGGGCCCTACGTGGAGATTATCTGTTAGTATTACTTCCAGTGATATCACAGGTGCTGCTTGTACTACATATTTACTAGTTACATTCAGAACCTCTCCTAAAGTGCTGTTTGGTGTTCTGAAAAAGGAATGAATTGATCCTTCTGTTCACTCTCCTCTGATCCATGGAGAAATTCTGGCCAGCTCGCAAACATTCAGATTACAGAGCGATGCCGGGGGTCTCCTAGGCTACGCTGTAAGGAATCTGGCACACCCTGAATTAAAAAGGACTCATTAAAATGACTGGGGCAAGTTAATGCAGTGGAGGAGAATCAGCAGGCAGCGGCTCGTTATTAGAAAACTGATGTGAGTGTGGGCCGGCTGCAGAGATAAATTGGTCGATTAAAGGCATTTGATCAATACTGAATGAATGCCGTTTGCTCAAACCTTTTCTTATAAGGCGAAATGTATCTGTCCCGCAGGGGCACTGTGTCTGAAAACCACTGTGGGCTCCCTGTTTGTTTGAGGGCAGAGATCAAACCACCGGTCTATCGATGCCCACAACGCAGGTCACTGCTTACTAGACAAAACACTGTTACTGAAGGTCACTGTCTTTGTTCCTTTTTTGCCAATTTCTCTTCATCACTGTCTGACCTTGAGCCTCCTCTTGCCCATGTCAGCTGCCCGCTGCTTCTTTATGAATGAGACAAAATGCAGAGGTCAAATTTGGTTGGGTGCACTGTGTGCTGTGCTGTGGTGTGTTCACAAGGACAAAGTCTCTCACTTTCAAATAGATTGTAAGCCAAAACTAACATTTTTGTTTAAGAGATGTAACAGTATCATAATGCTATAAAACACCTATTCCAACTACATACTGGTTATGTCATGGTTATTTGTGCCTGCAAGACATGCACATACTGGGTATGACTCAACCTATGCACGGTAGTATCATGAGCTTTTTAGCAGCATTTAGCAGCAAGGCTAATCTGTTCAAGCAATTTGTCTAGTGTTGATCATAAAAACTGCAGAAATGTGGAAAAGGTTAAATATGCTTCAAGCGACCTCTTCAAGCTTGTAGTGCAGTGTAACTGTTTGTAGTGAATCAACACAAACAAATGAATAAGTTGTTGTCCCATTTAAAGCATAAGCTGAAAAGATAAATTCCTAAATGCATGTTCACATTTAACAAGTAAACTTAGTGCAGTCAAATCAATTCTTATTTTGAGTCTTCACAATATATAAACATGTAACTAGTTCTTCTGTACAAACAACTCGATCATAACCTCAAAAATGGCATGGACTTTGGCAACAATCAGTATGACAGCCGTAAAGTCATAAAGTGAGACATGAGGCATGAGCAGTCCCGCTGACTCTTTTCTTGCTTTTTTTGAAACTGTTCAAGACCAAAATGTTGCTTCAAGCCAAGAACCAAAATAATGGCTCATTTTGCATTGTACACGATGGTAATTACAAACTAAATGGATCATGTTAAAGGAATGAGGCATTAAAAATATGTATCCGTTTCACAAACCACTCATATCTATCCTGTAAAAGTGTTTTTGTTTCAACTACTACGGGTTATAATACCAACACAGTGTCTGAAATTCTTTACGTAAGAAAACGCTTATCTTGTTAATCTCTTATATTTATGAATTATCATTATAACAAATCATCATAATCATGATCATAATGCCCAGTCGCATGATGAAGTATCGCAAAGTGAAAATGTGAGGCCCATTTATAACTAAAAAGATTCCAGATGAAACTGAAACACTATTACAGTTTATGACACATGAATAAAAGCCCATTAAAGTCTAATGATCAGGAATGAATGAATTAATTAGACTATAGGTTTCCGATTCAGTCAGGCAGCTCTCCAAAGGGCTTTCAATTATGATTTAAAGCTTCATCAATAGTCAACTGACAAATGTAACAGAAACACACACACACACATACACACACACACTCTTTGGCTGACCCAGTTCTAGGTTTTTGGGCAGATTAAGTCTTTGTGGTCTGTGCAGGCTCCAGGCTCAGTCCATATGAGAGATTTTAAATGGCTTAACTAATACCACACACACACACATACAAGAACATGCAAATGTCTCATAATACACACTTGGCAACACGGCATGCTTAGGTGTCACTTTCACTAGTAATACCAAGAAAAATGCACAGGTGCATTCAAGAAGGTGAATCTGCCCAAACACACACCCGCATGCACACACACAGTAGGGGTGGGTGGAGTGTGTATGTTCAGCTACAAGAGGCTGATACTAGATATCAGTACCAGCAGGATAGTCAGAAGGTGAAAGACACACATACCAGAGTGATGGTACGACAGTGTGTGTGTGTGTTTTCATGTGACCAGACAGAGGTTTCTTTAGCACTCTAAAGGTTCAGCACAGGGTTAGGCGATACGACCTCAAACAAATATGTGACCCTCCACGGCAAAACCAGTCGCTTGTCGCAACGGAGGTTTGCGAGAAAAACGAGCATGTATGTTGCGTGGGGTAAAATTTTGGATTTTTTGTTTTTAGTGTTTTGAAACAGTGGAAGGTCTATACTGTACTGTTGTGAATAAATTTCGCTGAAAAACGTACCCTTTCCATCCTAAAAACGTGACTTTCTTTGAGGTGAGGAATTCAATTCCAGCAGAATGTTAAAAGCTTCTGTTTTGACCGCTCTACTTCAATATTTACGGTAAATCCACCTGTTGACTAGTGTGAAGATATTTCTCCGGAATCCCAACTCCTTTGAATGTTAATATCTCAGTCATATGTCGTCCGATTCATTCGATATAGGTATCGTTTTGAAGCTTGATTTATGCCCTTTCATGAATACATAATAACTCAATTTTGAAAATTTGCAACAAGCGACTGGTTTTGGCGTGGAAGGTCACATATTTTATCATTGTGATATTAAAATAACTGAACGAAACACACAGACGTTTCTTCAGACTGAACGGGGCAGTCACATGACAACACATATGGTAATAGGTTTTTAAAGGGACAGCACATGAACACACACAGAGGAAAGTGTTAATAGATTTTTTTTTTTTAATCGAAATAATGTTCATGGACAAGATTAAAGGTTCCGAATGTCAGTTTGGATTAATTCTCAATTCATGTCCAGTCTTTCCACACACAGAGACACACATGTGATTGAAAGCTAGCTAAACCTTGTCACCAAGCAAAACATGCTGGGAGTCCCTAGGGCTGGGCGACATGGACCAAAAATCATATCTCGATATTTTTTGGTAAATGGTGATATACGATATATATCTTGATATTATTTTGAGTGAAGTAATAACAAAAAACAATTTTGGGTCAAAGCCACATGTACCAACTGTCACAGGGGCACTTAATATAACTAAAATATATATTGAATAAAAATGCTCTCTGATTAAAAAATAAAATGTAAATATAGATATGTAGATACAGAGCAAAAAGAACAAGTGTGAAAGTGCTTCCTCTTACAATCACCTGTACAAACAACAAAACTGACTGAATAAAATTGTTCAACTCCTGGTCAGTGTGTCCTGCGCAATTCTCAAATAACAAGTCAAATATTGAGAAAATAAATAACAAGCTAGGGCCTAAGAAAAAAAAAGTTGGTTGTTAGTTGAGTTCATGGGACGGTAGGGATTTCTTCCCCCCAGTGGCAGCAAGGGATGGCAAATTTATTTTATTGTTTATTTTCCTTTACAGCAGTGATGTTATTTTTTCATAACATAGCTTACCTGTATGGCGTCACATCAATGCCAAAACTAGAGCGCGCAAAACGGCTTGTGCAAAAAAATCGCGAGCGCAAATGTGAAACTCAAGAGCACAAAATTAAGAATCGAGTGCGTGGTTGTGATAATATTGCGCGCAAGCTGTATTTTTCCTCTCGCGAATGACTTTTTTCCTCTCTGTGTTAAATGGCCTCGCGCGCAAAGTAGATTACCAACGAGCTGATTTTTTTGCACGTGGTTTGAAAGGGGTGGGTTTTGGCAGTTTTGGGGACAGACAAGTGGGCAAGGGGAGCCATTGATTGCGTGCTTATTGAACGTGTAAGACCTAACTATTCAATTATTATTATAAGGTCGATAAACTATAACTTGCGTTTAACCAACCTGCCACTGTTCCTCTTCCTCCATCATCTTCGGTAATCTACTTTGGCGCGAGGCCATTTAACACATCGAGAGGAAAAATACAGCTTGCACCTATATTATCACAACCACGCACTCGACTCTTAATTTTGTGCTCTCGAGTTTCACATTTGTGCTTGCAACGTATAATTTTACCGCAAAATAAACTATATCGATATAAACGATAATGTGTAATCCTATATCTCATACTGTATGAAAATACTGTATATTGTTATATTTTAAAAACTCGATATACCGTCCAGCCCTAGGAGTCCCCATTGGCTATCGCACATTGTTAGCTACATTAGCAACCCTCCGAACTCCTCTTCCTCCCATGTGTTCAGATAACAGCATACCAGTTTTATCTGCCTGACCGGAAATCCAAGCAGAGTGCAGGATGTGAAGTAACGAGAGAGCCGTAGTAAACAACTGAAGAGGACAGCACTCAGGTCAAGCGTGTTGGATGCGTCGCAGACCTGAGATAAAGCTCCTCCAGGAAACGCATACATTTCAACATTTAGGGCCAGTTTCCCAGAGCAAAGCTATAAATCTACGCCAAAACTGAAAATGATATTAAATGGTAAATGGGAATGGAGTTTAAAGCTCCTTTTACACATGAATACTGGAACTGGGGCTGTGCAATTAATCGAAACCAACCTTTGGAACTTCTAAACTTGCCCATGCTGGTTATTTCAATTATTTTTAGAATTCTGTTAATACTCTCCCCAGTGTGTGTCCATGTACTCTCACCCAATATATATCATGAATATTTTCATTAAAAAAACTTTACCTTTAATAGTTGGACATATTTACAGCACAAACATTGTCAGATAATTATGAGTGTTAAAAAAAACAAAACAAAAACAAAATAGTTGTTCATTAATCAAAATCAATGTAAAATGTTCAGTTAATCATGATATTGCTTTGAGGTCATAACAGCCAGCCCTACCAGGAACACTTCCACATAAACTTTATCAGGAGCATGAAGAGAAAACACGCTATTTATTGAACGCTCCCTGGTTTATTTTCACATATGTTATAAAATAAAAGTCCCACACAGGGTGGAAATGATGCTAATGACGCATCTTAAACCGGTATGGAATGTAACTTTGGAAAGAAGTGCTGACTAATCGTGTTTGTCAGAGGCTTTATCAGAATGTCACCAACTTTCCCAGCAGTTAACTGGCTCTGTGCTATGGAAGGTGTTCCGGCAGGCACAAAACCTGCTCTGGGGATTTGCTGAGTACACAGCGAGTTCACGAAAATGTTGGCAGTTGGAGGCAAAAAATGTGGTGTAAATTGATGGTGTTTCAACTGGTCACAAAACTGTCCTTTGAAATGTACAAAAGCGATTGTGGGGTTTTCATCTCGATCCTCGAGAATTAAACACTCGAGACTAACGTATCCTGGACGACTGAGTATTAGGGTATAAATCACAAGTAAATAACTACTTGATGTCTTCCACAAAGTGCCCAATGGTACAATTTCGATTTGATTCAATTCAGGAGCCAGCAATCAATATGAGACAATATCACATGCTGATTTAACACAGTCACTTCCGTTAATATCTAACCACAAAAACTAAAATCTCATTTGACATTTTAGTTAAAAGCGCTTACTAAAGTTGTCACAAAACCAGCTAACGTCTTCACGCTTGCTTGGTGAGGGATGTTACAATATGCGCCATGCCTGATTGATGTTTTCATTTAGGACCCTGAAACTGAGAGAGTGAATGATTATTTGCATTGTGAACACAGAACAGCGCAGCACACTGTGCACCACAATGAAATGTGACCTCTGCATTGGACCCATCCGTGAAGGAGCAATGGACTGCTGATCAATGTAATGTTCAGTGTTACTATATGTTGCACCGGGGCCATGGGGAAACGCTGTCTCATCACACTTTGTACATGTATAAAGCGACTGATGACAAAGTACCTTGGGGATGGTACCTTTATCAGTCTGTGATTCTAACCAGTGACCATCTGATCACGAGACGAACTCCCTAACCATACTGCCCTATTGTGTCCAAATTGTGCAACAAAAGCAATAAAAAAGGAATTTGACCTGTAAAAAGGTGCTGTAAAACCTCTTTACCCCCATCAAAACCTTCTACCTGTTTATTAGAACACAAAATAATTTGTGAACTCTTCTTGTCACCAACCTTCCATTTAATACTTGTCCATTTTGCAACAAAAGGCACACTGCTCATTATGTATGTATATATATATATATATATATATATATATATATATAGAGAGAGAGAGAGAGAGAGAGGGAGAGAAGTTGCTGTTCAAAAGTATTAATCTCTATTTGTATTTAAGGGACATATTTTCTGTTTTCTATATATTTTTTATACTTTAGATTTAGTTTTCTTAGACATAATCTGTGCTAATTTCAAATTTCTAGGAAAAATCAGGGCACATTTCACTAGATGTTGTACTTGTATAACTATGTATGTGACAAATAAAGAATCTTGAATCTTCTTAGAGTTTAGAAATTTGTTGGTGTGTCAACTAACAAACCTGGAAATGCTGGGACTTCGTGTAAACGAGGCTTAAAAATAGAACATTAATATTATGTCAAATATACAGTGCCGTGCAAAAGTTTTTAGCCAGGTGTGAAAAAAATGCTGTAAACAAAGATCTCTTTTCAAAAATGGAAATGTTAATCATTTATGTTCATCAATCAAGCAAAATGCAGTGAATGAAAAGAGAAATCTAAATCAAATCAATATTTGGTGTGACCACCCTTTGCCTTCAAAACAGCATCAATTCTTCTAGGTACACTTGCACACAGTTTTTGAAAGAACTCGGCTGGTAGGTTGTTCCAAACATCTTGGAGAACTAACCACAGATCTATAATCCTATAAAATAATATAATGACTATAATCCTACAAAATCCCTGATTTTGTGCAAGTGTACCTAGAAGAATTGATTCTGGTTTGAAGGCAAAAAGTAGTAACACCAAATATTGATTTGATTTAGATTTTTCTTTTGTTTGCTCACTTTTCATTTTGTAAATTGATAAAAGTAAACAATCATTATTTATATTTCTGAAAGCATTCTTTGTTTACAGCATTTTCTCACACCTCCTAAAACTTTTGCACAGTACTGTATGTTTAACTAAAAATGCCTCCTCACTCCCTTGTTAGTTCATTTTAATATCCCACTTAAAGTCTTGGTCGACTGCTCCATAAAACCAGATTAACGGCACAAGCCTGCGGCTCCGTTACGGCAACAAACTCTTATGTGCTGAAGCTAGGCGAAGCGGTCAGTCGGACCAGAACCCCGGCGGTCCAAGTGAGGGCAGCACTCGTCCCCTGCCGAAGTCTCTCCACGTCGCTCGGCCTTAAATCCGCCTTAATCCTCTCCAGGCCGAGTGAGGGATGAGCGGAGCGATGGAGCGAGAGATGGAGAGATGAGGAAGAGATGAGGACAGGATGAGAGACGCGTTCCGGGTTTCGACAGCAGCCCTATTGCAAATCCCCGCCGGCTCTCGAGCGGCCGGCCGGCGCCCAATTAAAAAACGCTCGACAAGGTCCGCCAGGGGGACTTCACATACGGCCTCACAACTGTGTGTGTGTGAGAGAGAGAGAGAGAGAGAGAAACAACTTGCAGTTTATCTAAAGCTAACACACCTGTCTTTTCTTTCTTTCTGCCCTAAGGCTAAGCAAGAATTTTTAATAGAGTATTTTGTTTAATAGAACATTTTGTTCACCTCTGCATCTCTTCTGCAAGCAAGCAGAAGGGATGCAGAGGTGGGCTACTGGGTGAATACTCCTAATAATGAACATTTTTACAATAGAATATTTGCTTTTTTCAGCGTGATAACATTCAGTATGTTCTTCAATCAAAGCCAGACTTGGAGCACAGGAAAAATAAGTTATTTTAGGAAGACTGGGCCTCATTCACCAATCGCTCTTAAGAAGAAATTTCCTTTTAAAACCCACTCATGCAGCTTTCACCAAGATTCTTACATTCCCCAATGTTTTTTACTCAACATTTGCTCCTAGTTAAGAACAGAATCCACAAATGCTGAAGAGCACACTCACACAAATTTTATTGCAAGCCTGTTTGTGCAAAATATTAGCTTTTTGGCTTTTCTTCAATTCTACAGTCGTATAATATTATACTGTTTAAATCTCAACTTTCTTAAGAACAAATTTAAGAAGAAAATGTAAGAAAATATTGATTCATTTTCATTCCTCTATTTTTTTTAACTGTCATACATGATGTATCATTCTAATTTCTATTGTCATGCTGTTACAAAAAAGTATTTTTGGCTGGACTTTTATCCTTCAAAATGCAACGTCTGCAAATATCATCGGGCCCGACTCACTCCGCCCGGCTGTGCAAATGTGGTGCTGTAATAATAAGGGACGCTCAGAAGCCATTTTTGCAGAGCAATCATCCCGTTTTGTTAGTCTTGCTTCTTTTCCATTTGTAGTACAAAATGCAGAGAGAGAGCGAGTAGCCGTTTAACGGAGCTCACAGTTGCATCCTTTTACGAGAGATAAGTGATAATTAGCGCAGGCTCTACAGGTGTCTGAATACTGCAGTGAAAACATCCAACTCATTATAATCGTGGCATATGAATAGACTGCACAGATTTTAGACAGTGTGATTTTTACAAAAACACCACAAAAATTCTATATTTTTGTGTCATAAAAATATAGAATACTGAACTAGTTTGAGCTAATTCACTTCCCAATGTCGACATTTTAAATTCAGTTTTTTTTTTTAAGTCAAGAACCAAGCCCAGCAACCTTAAAGTAAAATATTTTTCCGTGACCAGTCCAGAGAGCCTCCCTCAAAACACTAACCTCAATTGAAGAAGACCCTGATTAAGATCCACTAAGATGAAAAGAGTAGAAAAAACTAAAAAATGTGTGTGCAGGAGCAAACTAGGGCAGACGGTCACATCCACAAATTCAGCATTCCACATCTAGGTGCTCTGAAGGCCATTTTGAAAGTGGCAGATTTTGGCATGGTCAACAGAAGAGCTCAGCAGAAGCCTTGCTTGCTAATGGTCAATGCTGTCATGCGATTCAAACAGGAGCGTCCACCTGTGCATTTCTGATTGTCTACATCATTTTAAAAACAATAGCAAAAAGTACACTTCGGCTACAGGCTAACTTTAAGCTATCTGGAAAATCCAGCAAATTAGATTTGGTTTGAGGCAGGCACAACTTGGTTTTCACTTCACAACACCATATTCCCACTTGGACGTGAAGTCTTCTTTAAAAAGTATCGCTAAATTGAGTCCCAACATAAAATATGTATTCTTTTTTTGACATTTGTCTAGCAAAGCACAGCAAAACAAGCTCAAATCAGATCGCAAATACACTATTTTGACCATTTACAAGAATTCTGCTTTTAAAAACAACGGCTCTTAATTGGTCCAAAAATGTCCTGGCAGCTTTTTTATTGTGCTATTTTAGTTCTTTCCCCCCCACCAAATAGAGGGGGTTGGCTGCTGACTCACTGCCTTTAGACAGGCACAGATGCTTCAGCTCTCACTGTGAGCTTACGTTCCCCCGGTGGAACGCGCCACGGCACGGCGCCGGGAGAGATTTTGCAAACATAAAAACGCTGCCGACAAATCTCGGCTAACACTCCATATCCCACCCTGCCTCACCCACACCAAACACACACACACACACACACACTTGAGAAAGAAGGAGGGACGTGAACGAGCTGCAGACCCGTGACAATGACCTCATCGGAAAGTAAGTTGCTATGGAGACCGGAGGAGCGGAGAGACAATTACCTCCACACGCTGAACGGACACAGACGGCTCCAAAGGTCAACAGGACGCGATCCCAACTGAGACGCTCCTGACCGGATCGTTTCGACAGAGAAATTAAAAGCGCGCTGAGCCCAAAGACGCTAGTGTGGCTAACGGTGAACGAGGGGTAATGGAAAATAAGGAGTCGAGGGATATTGGTCACGCAGACAGAACTCCTGAGTCACATGTGGAAACGATGCTTTTTAGCGTTAGCTGCTCTTATCAAAGGCTCAGGCCTTTGGCCTTTGATTCACTGCCTACTAAAGTAAACAGATGTTCAATACTATGATCTGCAACAGTACTTAAGGGTTTGTGTAAATTAACATCTACTGCATTTTATTTCATGTTACCCTCAAACATAGATGGACTCTCTTATTCACACTTGTTAAACATTGTGGGGATCAAATGTCATATCTTACACCGGCTATTAGGGGTGTAAATCACACAAGTTTCTACACAATGCAATAACATATAATTGGTGGTTGTGGCCAAGTGTTAGGATGCCAAAAGAACAAGAAATCGTAGGTTGACTCCAGCCTTGAGAGCTTGAATGAAAGGCAGCTGGACTTCTTTTAGGTTCTTGAATGTTTCGCCATTTATCCGCAAGATTTCTTCAGTTAATTAATCTCTAGTGGGGTTGTCACCTTACAAAAGTGGTCACTGACTCTACCTGCCGTCCAACAAGTCATTACGGTCACACAAGTCAAAGTGTGGATCAAGGTGCGAGTTGTTAGGGTTACCTAAGCCTAAATTTAGTCGATGAATCCAAAATTAATTAAAATCTACATTCAGAACCTCTAATCAATGTAATCTTGCCAATGTTAGTTGTTTAATTAAAATTCTGTTAATTCTTTAAAAAAAAATTCTGTTCATACTTTTTCCAGTGTGCATTCATGTCCCATTAAAACAAACTACCATGTGTGTTGTCAGGTGTCATCCCTTCCAGTCTGCCACTACATCTGTGTGTGTTTCATTCAGTTATTAAAAACCTCGAAGATACTCTTTGAAATCTAACAATTTCAAATCAGGATTAATTGTGATATTGATTTGACATCATATCGACCAGCTATAGTCAGCACTACCGCCAGTAAGCTCTTGAGCAAGACCCTTGAACCCCAAACAGAGACTGTCGCTATGAGTAGGAAATGTAGAGTGGTGGGGAAAAATGGACTGTGGTTTACCATGGTGAACCCTGATGGGAAACTCACCCCTTTGTTTTAGGAAGTAGATACACAAGACATGTTACATAGTCAGACGGTGAACTGAATGAGTTGAAACACTTGTGTTGAGTCCAATTTAAAGGGTAGCTTTAAAGAAATGAAAATAAAGTCAGCCCTAATGTGTCATTGGGCCTAAACATACGCTTCACCTTTAAAAAACTTCAATGTTGAGCAGAGTGCTGAAGTGCAAAGTGTGGAAAGCACAGTCTGGAGAATTTGTGCAAATTTACTGTTCAGAAGTCAGAAGCGGAGGAGTAGAAAAGGTAGTAAAAGAGCAGTAAATAGATGGAAATAGAGTGAGGAAAAAAAGAAAGAGGAAGCCACAGAGACAAAGCATGTGAAAATCAATCTGGATCGCAGCATGTACCAACACTTCAGCGTGGCACCTACCCACGATGCAGCAGCGCGTGAGACACATGAGCATCTGCCAGTTCTGCACCACACACCTCTCTCTCTCTCACACACACACACACACACACACAGAAACTGAGAGAACGCCACAGACAAGGACAGCCTGACGCCACCCCTACACACTGCCACAGGAAGGGCAAAGTGTGCACGCGTGTATAAATAACCGGCCCTGCAGAACAGTATCACTTTCTCTCTCCATCTCTCTCTCACCCTTTCATAAGTTTCAAGGAAGGAGGAACAGGCAGGGACGTCTGCTGCCGCGTCTGCCAGAACCTTTCCGCTTTCTTTCGGGCAACCCAGGCAAAAAGCGGCAGAGAGCCAAGCGCTTTAGGCCATAAGCGCGCAGGCGAGAGCGGAGAGTAACGTACTTGGCTCGGGAATAAAGCCGAAAAGCACTTGGCAAGTGTTTGCCGGCGTTGCCCTCTTTTTCGAGACGAGGCTAGAACCTCCCGGCCCTCGTTGGCGATGGCTTTACTAAAAATGCAAAAAAAGAGGGCAAATATTTGATACGGTGAACTTTCAAAAAACGCACCTGCACCGACTACCGCCTCTGCAGTGGTGTAGGACTGTGAAAATCCTGTCATAACATGGCAAAGTTGGAGTAATGCTCGTTGTGTAGATTTTGGAGAAAATGCGTGGAGTCTCCCGTGAGTATATCGCATGCGAGCGTGAACACACACTCTTCGCTTTGATCCCTTACACACAATGCCGGCTAACTAGTCACCCGAGCCCGACTACAGAGATGACCTTGGGAATTGATGCCCCCATTCTTTCATCTCTTGAGAGACGGCCAGTATTCTGTACAACAATTACAGTAACAATGAAGTTTCACAAATAACGACTAAACTCACATGACACCTCCAGACGGCCCAGTCGTCCTCGGAAAAGAAAACCTGATTCTTAAAACCTCGATATAAAGATGTGGACAAGGACAATTATAATCGTTCAGCCTCAAAAGACCTCTAATGTATCTCTGAATCTTTCTATCCGTCAAAGAAGAGCACATTATGAAGCTTAATTCTAGTAAGAGTTTGTTGAAATACGTCAATCTCCTGTCTCTCCTGTCAAGACTGCCAAACTGTTTCTGAAGAAGTTGGATTTGTATCTGTTATCGTACTTGCTTTGATCATGAGACCAAGTCAAATGTATTAGTGATTATTTATTATCGTGAACACAGCACAGCACAAAGTGCACCACAAATAAATGTAACCTCTGCATTTGATTCATCCATGAAGGAGCAGTGGGACGCTTTTTGGCAGTAAGCAGTTCCTTGCTCATGAGTACCTCAGTGGTACCTTTACCGGTCTGGGACTTGAACCGGCAACCCTCCGATCGCGGGGCCAAATCCCTAACCATTACGCTACCAACTGCTTGACTCAAACAGGATTATATACTTTTCACTAAATAGTTATTTGTGTTAATAATTACCACAACACAGAAATGTGACATTCCTTTTCTGGGTAAATGAATACTCAAAGACGCAACAGACGGAAATGTTCAGACAATGGCAACATTTAACATTACCTGTTACCAATTACACTAAAAGTCAAATATTTTTGCACACAACAGATTTTTACCATTTTTCCATATATTTCAGAAACATTTATCCATTCATTCATTATCTGAACCGCTTAATCCCAGCTGGGGTCACTGGGGGACCGGGGCCTATCCCGAGAACTTGTGGGCGCAAGGCGGGGAACAACCCTGGGCAGGCGCCAACACACTGTAGGACACACACACTCACACAATCACACACACATTCACACATTATGGGGCCAATTTAGATTCACCAATTAACCTATAGTGCATGCTTTCGGACTGTGGGAGAAAACCACAACTATAAATGAAAATATATAACATGGAAAAAATGTGTCAGTGCATGTCAGACTTCCCGTTAACCGGTTGGGTGGTGATAGCATAGTAAAATGCTAGGCTGTTCTTTAACTAGGTCTATCTAAACATGGAAATTTGCATCGAGTGACTTGTATCAGAAAGACAACAGTAGTGTCCAGCAGTAGCATGCCATTCCAACAGACAACAGACTCATTGGTCAGCCATTTTTTAGGCACTGGGACAATGCCTCCAAAGATTTGTTCTTGCTAGTTAAAGGTAACAAAAGGTGAACATGCTGTAAATGTATAAAAATGCTAATTTTGTGCAAAAAACATTTGGCTAGCAGTGTAACATGTCTAACGTTACCCATACTGTACATTTAAGTGTATTTAAGTGAGAGAGTGATTATTTGTCACTGTGAACACAGCACAACACACAGGGCACAACAACTAAATGTTACCTCTGCATTTGACCCGTCTGTGAAGGAGCAGTGTCCAAGTGTTTTTGGCAGTGCCTGGGGATGGTATCTGGCTCACGAGTACCTCAGTGGGACCTTAACCGGGTCTTGAACCAGTGACCTACAGATCACAGGGCCAACACTGAACTGCCCCAGCTGTAACTATAAATAATTTTTGACAATAAGATAGGGTTATTGAGATCTGACAATACTTCACCACTGCTCATCATTACAGGGCTGCCATGTTACATCAACCTACATCGATACATCAGTTCAATAATCGACAAGCCCATAACATCAAACCAAACCATAACAATGATCAGACATCATACATATTGTCACGTCCCTGGCCACACCAGCTGGTTTCGACACAAATTTGATTAAAAGTGATACCACTGACAACAGCTCAGAAATAAAAACTCTTTTGATTTGATACAAATGTGACCCTCCACGTTTCCGAGAAAAACGACTGCTTATGTTGCGTGGGGTAAAATTTTGGATTTTTTGTTTTTAGTGTTTTGAAACAGTGGAAGGTCTATACTGTATTGCTATGAATAAATTTCGCTGAAAAACTTACCCTTTCCATCCTAAAAACATTACTTTTTTGAGGTGAGGAATTAAATTCCAGCAGAATGTTAAATGTTTCTGTTTTGACCGCTCTACTTCAATATTTACGGTAAATCCACTCGTTGACTAGCGTGAAGATATTTCTCCGGAATCCATCTCCGTTTCCCAAGTTCTATTAACGCAGGCAGGCTATCCGTGTGGCTGTGAATGCAGCGTAGGCTACCGTAAATACAAACATAGCCGCGACTTCACCAAATGTCTGTGAGTGCTACGGCGATAGTCAACTTCAAAGGCAGATTTCTCCGTTTCTCACTTGGCGTGACAGGAGAAACCCGACTCATTTGAATGTTGATATCTCAGTCATATGTCGTCCGATCCATTCAAAATAGGTATCGTTTTGAAGGTTGATTTATGCCCTTTCATGAAAACATAACTCAATTTTGAAAATTTGCGACAAGCGACTGGTTTTGCCGTGGAGGGTCACAAATGGAAGTGTTTATATGTTAAATCAGCTTATGATACTGACTCATATCAATTGCTGCGTGCCATTGAATTAATATAGTCACTTGTGATGTAACTTCTGACTTACAGCAAACCCCTATTAACAAGGGAAAATGAGTGATAGTTATGCAGTAATTCTAGAGCGGCCTTTTAAAAGCATGTGAGCATAAAAGCATAACTTTAGATCACGGTAAGTGAAGCAGGCTTCTGCCAACGCCTCAGCATCGCAGCTAAACTTTCGTCAGGGTCACCTCAGCGCTCCTGAGTGGGCGGCTGAGGACGTCCGCTACATTTTAACCTGCGCTGGTCCTGGAGCAGAGGCTAGAACAGTTAGCCCACTAGCCCATGGAGCTGCATTACGTCGGCTGTTAGCGGTTTGGCCATTTCCTAGCGCTGTTCCTTTAGACAAGGCTGGCTATGTTCCCTCTTGGCTAAGAATGACCCAAATACACAGAAAGCAATCCGTAACGAGAGAAAGCTAGCGGCGCTGTCGAACTCCTCGTCTCTCTCTCACCACACACACACACATACACACACACACACACACACACACAGCTAACAGCAGGCTATAAAGCTGGCGCAGGCTCCCACTCATACATAAAAACAGCAGCCATGTCAAACTGTCAGCATGGCTTCCTCACAGCAAGCATGCACAGACTCGGCACTCTTGCACCGACAACAACTTTCTCTAACTAATCTTTCGTGATGCTCCAAGTTCCTCTGCTTTGGTCGTTAATGCGTATGTGGCTTGTTACAATGATCAATTCATTGCACTGCCCCAGACCAGTGGTTCTTGAGGGGGTGGGAGGGGGCGCAGCAAAGCAGATGAATTCAAGATATTTTCTTGTCAAATACATAGTTATACAACAAACTCAGAGTTGTTTCTAGACTGTACAAATTAAAAAGAAAATTTTTTTACTAAAAAGAAAAAACAGATTCAAGTAACATTAAAAGAGTCGAAATCTAAGAATAAAGATATACAGTCGATATATATGTTGTTAAGTGGTTCCAGAACATGCAACTTAAATCACAGGAGTTAACTTGGTTAAATCCTCTAAAACAAAACTAAAAAGGCGAGCTAGACCCTCTATAAACATACCAAAACGTCTTTAATAATGCTGTCACATGGAAATACAACAGGAATTTGTTCTAATTTTTGGAAAAACTCTTAATAACTTAAGTCAATATAGCCCAGCCTTAGTGCCAGACACAAATCCACAACCTCTTTGTTCATAACCAAATATTCAACCCCTGTCCACCTGATTTACAGCTTGATTCAACAGTTATATTGTTTTCAGAGCTCAATCAATCAATGCTTGATATGCTATGCAGGTAATGTAATGGCATACAGAACTCATAAAAGAAGATAACAAGCTATCCATCATGTTTAATACAAATCATATTAGAATATTTAGTGTTGAGTTTGTGATTCTGCATCTGTTACACTGTGTTTATGTATGGAAAATAAAGCTCATCTGGCTTCTTTATTACATTGTCATGCTGTTCGCTGAAAGTGGATGTCTGCGTTTGCTGTTACTCTTTTGTTTTCCCGCTGAATACGCCGTGCTCGCCGCTCGCCGCCCGCCTAGACGAAAAGTCTCAAGTGACACTGATCAGGTAATTAGCATTCAGTATTAAGCGCCTCTATGTTTGAAGGTTCAATTATTATTCCATCTGAAATGACTGGATTTCTCATGGGGGACGCATGAGAAGGAGGGAACGGCCGAACTGCAGAATCGGATACCATCGACAGTGACAAAACCCAGGCCCGGAAAAGAGATTCTGGAGTCGATGGAGGAATCGGGAGTGCTCGGAACTCTTGAGGTTATGCAATCTTCTTAATGTCACTGCGTCGCCAAAGGGTCGATCAGCCCTAAGAGTGAAGTCTCGAGATGAAAGGCCAAGATAGGACGGGAGAAAATGATGTCACGGCAGCCGACGGGCCGCCTAATGACGGGGAGCGTGCATTGCTGTCTAACATGCTAGAGATCAAATCAGCACTAACAAGCTTTAATTTAATTACCGAGCTCTGTGGCAGCAAGCGCCAAGACGTCTGTCAATGGGTCCGTTTGAAGTGAATTTCCCAATCCGATCCAAGGGTTCCTAAGGAAGAGGCCAAATATTTAGTTGGACCTCAGTGTTTACAAAAAAAAAAAATGCCACGGTGAAATGTGTTATTTTGAAGACAACTGGTTATCACCAAGCAGTGTTAATTAATCTACATCAGCATTTTTATAGAATCAGTAGAAGTAGTGTTGTTTTCATTTTAAAACATCTGTAAAATCAACACTAACTTGTACAAGTCTGGCATTTCTGTTGTGTTGTTGACTGGTTTGGATATGTTGTGGGAATTTAAAATTTGTGGATTTTCTGTAAGTCTCTGAGGAATGGACTCAGACAGAACATTTGACAAGCGAGAAGTGATCTTTCAGCGGATGCCCATCATTCCTCCATATTACTGTCTTCTTACTCTCAAAGGCACATCATATTGATCAACATTAATACACAGTACTGTGCAAAAGTTTTAGCCAGGTGTGAAAAAATGCTGTAAACAAAGAATGCTTTCTAAAATGGAAGTGTTAATCATTTATGTTCATCAATCAACAAAATGTAGTGAATGAACAAAAGAGAAATCTAAATCAAATCAATATTTGGTGTGACCACCCTTTGCCTTCAAAACAGCATCAATTCTTCTCTGTACACTTGCACACAGTTTTTGAAGGAACTCAGCTGGTAGGTTGTTCCAAACATCTTGGAGAACTAACCACAGATCTTCTGTGGATGTAGACTTCCTCACATCCTTCTGTCTCTTCGTGTAATCCCAGACACACTCGATGATGTTGAGATCAGGGCTCTGTGGGGGCCATACCATCACTTCCAGGACTTCTTGTTCTTCTTTACGCTGAAGATAGTTCTTAATGACTTTGGCTGTATGTTTGGGGTCGTTGTCCTGCTGCAGAATAAATTTGGGGCCAATCATACGCCTCCCTGATGGTATTGCATGATGGATAAGTATCTGCCTGTATTTCTCAGCATTGAGAACACCATTAATCCTGACCAAATCTCCAACTCCATTTGCAGAAATGCAGCCCCAAACGTTCAAGGAACCTCCACCATGCTTCACTGTTGCCTGCAGACACTCATTATTGTACCGCTCTCCAGCCCTTCAACGAACAAACTGCCTTCTGCTACAGCCAAATATTTCAAATTTTGACTCATCAATCCAGAGCACCTGCTGCCATTTTTCTGCACCCCAGTTCCTATGTTTTCGTGCATACTTGAGTCTCTTGGCCTTGTTTCCACGTCGGAGGTATGGCTTTTTGGCTGCAACTCTTCCATTCCATTCCAGTAGATGGATGTACCTGGGTCCCACTGGTTTCTGCCAGTTCTGAGCTGAAGCCACTGCTGGACATCTTCCGATTTCGAAGGGCAATAAGCTTGATGTGTCTTTCATCTGCTCCACTAAGTTTCCTTGGCCGACCACTGCGTCTACGATCCTCAACATCCTCAACCCTTCTTTGTGCTTCTTCAAAAGAGCTTGAACAGCACATCTTGAAACCCCAGTCTGCTTTGAAATCTTGCTTTGAGACCTTGCTGATGCAGTATAACTACCTTGTGTCTTGTTGCTGTGCTCAATCTTGCCATGACATGAAACCGTCTTCCACAACCTCACCTTGGTAGCGGAGTTTGGCTGTTCCTCACCCAGTTTTAAGCCTCCTACACAGCTGTTTCTGTTTCAGTTAATGACTGTGTTTCAACCTACGTGTGACATTGATGATCATTAGCAGCTGTTTGGTATAATTGGTTGATCATACACCTGACTATAATCCTACAAAATCCCTGACTTTGTGCAAGTGTACCTATAAGAATTGATGCTGCTTTGAAGGCAAAAGGTAGTAACACCAAATATTGATTTGATTTAGATTTTTCTTTTGTTCGCTCACTTTGCATTTTGTAAATTGATAAAAATAAACAATCATTATTTATATTTCTGAAAGCATTCTTTGTTTACAGCATTTTTTCACACCTGCCTAAAACCTTTGCACAGTACTGTATGTATAATTACCCATAATAACCTACATCATCATCAATGTTATGATCATCAATGGGGCAGTTGTTAGTGTAACAGTTAGGGAGTTGGCCCTGTGATTGGAAGGTCGCCGAATTCGAATACCCAGGTTCTAATCCCAGGCGGATAGAGGTACCACTGAGGAACTCCTGAGTAAGGTAACACCCCCAAGCATTGCTCCCCGGGTTCTGTCCGTATCAGCTGCCCACTGCTTCTTCACAGATGGATCAAATGCAGAGGTCACATTTCATTGTGGTGTACTCTGTGCTGTGCTGAGGTGTGTTCACAGTGACAAATAACGACTCACTCACTCATGTTGAGGGAAAACTGTTCTGAAAACTAAGTGTCGGCTGATTATAGGCCGGGCCGATTATCGGGGGCCGAAATCAGGCATTTAGCAGATTATCGGTATCTGTGTTTAGTTTAGAACTCTACTGAAAACAAAAAATGTTTAGCATTTACACAATAACATAGATAGGGCAAGTTACCTATTTGGTAAATATTACACACTGTGTAAAGAAGATTTGTCATTTTCACCAGGAATCCATATTTGCTTGTGTGTGTGTGTGTGCTCGTAACTGCATGCAGTGCTGCAGGAACCACCTGTGTTTGTAATATTGATGAAAATAGGCCTCATTACAAAAATGTACATCTCAAGTGGCTTTTAAGAGTGACTAAATATATAATACCTGAGATCACCACCAACTGACCAAAACCTTTCTGAGTGTCACTGTGTGACGTCTATCACCACCACAAAGCTCCAGCCATGGTAACCAGCAATCTGTAACTACTAAGTGAGGTAACTTCCTCTTCTTTCACAGGAGGAAGCAAGACATCACAGAATCACACAAGTTCCAGCAGAAACAGCTGCACTCAGCAAATGACGCCAGAATGTTTAACCACTTCCCATTTTGTGCAACAGTTACATTGTGTTACGGCCTCAAAAAATGGTGTGCGCCGAAATGTGCACTGGCACAGTGGGCCACTTGAGACAAGAGTGCATAAAACCGCTTTTTGAAAACACAGTGAGGGACAATGACAATTGGACAACCATTTTTTTTAAACACGACTGAAACAAACAGTTAACATTACTTACCACAAAGCATTGTTATCAAATAATATTGTTGGAGCATTTAACAGATTTTTGTAAAATATAATTATTCTAGTTTCAAACTGAGATGCTACAGTGTCTAAAGGGTCACATGAATCTGGAACTAGTGCTGCAACTAATCATTATTTTGCCAACTGAAAGACCTAACAGATACTAGAAGTTCTAATCAAATGGTGCAACAAATCAACAGCAATGCTATGCGACTCTTCTCCCATAAAATGCTACCTGTATCTTTTAGGTGTAAAATAATATAATGTCAAATGACACAACTTCAAGGGATGAGTTAACACTGAAAACTTTTAACAAATTTTCTGTTACTGTCTACTTTTCCTAATGGTTTCAGTAACACCGAAGTCCAGTAGTTTAAACAGGTTAACCTTCAAAACTCTTGTTTATCATCTCCAAGTTAAACTATGGTCTTCAACCTAATTAAGTCTAGAAAATCAGCATTGAATTGTAACATTGTAGCTTTAACAAGTGTGTAGCTACTTTCAACTTTTTAACAGATTGCGTCAGGAAGGGTATCTGGTGTATCCAGTTCAAAAAGCGAACAAGACAGTTGATCTGCCGTGGCAACCCCTAACGGGGGAAGCCGAAACAAGAAGAAGAAGAAGCCACAAAGTCATGACTAATAAACCTGTACATCTTGTTTGGTACATTGTATATCATGAGGTAACACCATGGGCCAGTTTCCCCAACTAGGATTAAGCTTATGCCTAGTTTGAGTCAAATGTGACCTCTGCATTTGACCCATCCATGAGGGAGCAGAGGGCAGCTAACATGGGCAGCTTTCGGGTGAGCATTGCTTGGAGACCTCAGTGGTACCTTTACCAGTAGGGGATTCAAACCAGCAACCTTACGATCACAGGGGGAACTCCCTAAACATTACACTGCCAACTGCCCAACTGTTATCATTCATTGGTAATGCAAATTAGTCCAAGACAAGGCTTAATCCATGTTCAAGAAACCAACCATATCCTTTAGTTGGCACCCATTCAGTTCCCAAGAACAGTTCCAATACTCAAGGACAGAAAATCTGAGGATAGTAGGAATACCCAAAATCAGTTCTTGTTCCGCCCAAATTTCAACAATACATCTGTTGTCACCTCACCAACAAGGCACTTCCATTTTCTTCTTCATAGTCAGGTGAAATTCATATTTACCCTTTGGCTTTCTTGTGAATACACAGTTACAGTCTAATCACAAAAATCAGCAGCTGAAGCAGTAGAGAAAGCAGTTTTTATTCTAAATTTGCCCTTTAAAATCATTAGACGCTTCATCACAATATAAGACAGGTCAGATGGCCCTCTACTGAGCAAATTTTGGCAACATTTTTGGCCAAATCTAGCACACACATCCCCTACAACATGTTCATGTCATGAAGTCCTCATCCTTCAAGATTAAAGGTTCCTTTAATGTCAACCACAGTTTTATACATGTAGAAAGTGTGATCTCGCCATCAATCTATGCAAATTCCACAACTTATTTGCACTCTCTTTAAATATGTCTATACCATTACATATCACGCCATCTTACAACCACCGAGTCAGGACTACCTCAACGCTTATGTACCTTGAAAGCACTTCACCAGAAAACTCACTGTTGCATTCCTTTAGCAATGGTAAAAAGTCAGGGAAAGCTAGCGGCCCACAGGGCAGGACACAAACAATGGCATTCCTGTGCTCGGTGATGCCAGGTGCCGGCAGGAACGCGATCCCTTCCATCTGCCGCGTCTGTTCACCCCGGCGAGCACTCAGCCAAAGCCCGGGCACAGGGATAAGGCCCGGCTCGCAGAATGGTCTTATTGTTCCGGGGCCACTTCGAGAGGGCACTGGGAGAAACACACACACGCCCGCTGTGTACACGACCTCTAGCTCACACTGGCGCCGTGCTTCACACGAATCAGAAAACCACAGAGGACACAGAGTCATCTTGCCATTTTGCTATGCGTTGTAGGAGTGCTCAACCCAAGGGCGTGCGCCCGGGGCGCCAGGCCGTGTTTTTACGACCCCCTCCGTGTGCTATATGATTCACTTCCCCTTCAGTCAAAGCTATGCTTGCGAACAGCCACTTCCACATCACGTTCTATTCAGTTGTAGTTGTAGAACAACTACATCCCATTTGATCTGCGAGCTGGATAATCAACATGACTTGTCGGAAACGGGCTTGTCAGTGTGTTACGCCGGGATGAGGCAGATGTGCTGTTATTCTAACTTAAAAGGAAGTCGGCTGCTAGCTTCATGACCCCCCCCCCCAACCCCCCTCGAGTCATGTCTTACAAGACACCTGCACTATCAATTACACCAAAAACACACAGCCAAACGAATCTGGAACTAGTGCAGTAAATCAACTAATCTAACAAAGACTAAAAGGACTGAGGGATTCAAGCATCAAACTGTTCCTCTGTATATAACGTTTTATCTATCTTTCGAAGTCTTACTTCACATGACTACCTGTGTTTTCTGCTCTTTTTTTTACTTTCAATAATGTCCAGTATTTTAATTTGGGTTTTGTTCCTTTTTAATGCCAGTTTCTCATTGTACATGTTCACCACTATGAGAAAATCTTGGCTTTCACCTAGCTAACAAAAAAGACAGCACTCATTGACAAACTCTCCCTGTCTGACCTGTTGAGCTAATTTTAACTAGCTAATTAGATTAAAACTATAACTGAGCAGGGTACCATTTTCTAGATGCACCTCATGTTTTAGACAGCACAGCTTGGAGGATCACAAACCTCTGGTTCCAATGGTTCCTGACAACGCAAATTTTCTGTTTCCAAACCTATGGGAGGAGCAGGGCACACAAACACCAACATAGCCAAAAAAGCTTCCCAAAAGAAGCACACACTCCCACTGCTGTTAGCGGGATGGGGCTGCCAAAGAGAGGAGCAAATAAATTATTGATGCTTCATTCTCTCCTCTCCACTGTCTCCCGTGAAAAAACATGACAGGCTGAGTTTTCCTCTGCCTCTGCTGCCTGTACCGCTTACATATCCCCTATCTGGGAGACTCCGGAGGCCAATCTGCCGACTTTGACTTCTCTCTCATCCCCTAATGGGCTTTGGAGTGATTACTGGGACGTAAGAGCATCTCCTGACTCCAAAATCAATCGCCAATCATACCGGCGGATCTGCGAAGGTCTGCAGAGCCTCAAATGTAATCAAATCTAGTAATGCGCTTGTCATGCCCATGCCAGACGCAGTCATAAGTTATGAGTTTGTCTGACTGACAACAGTTCTGAAGAGCATAAGGCAGTTTACTTTATCCTGGATGGCGGTAATCATCCATGTTCCGTGGGTTAAGGCCTGTGGCTGCTTCCTTTGCCATGTCATCAGTCAGACGTGAGCTGTTAAGGCTATTAGATGAGACACTGAACCAGAAGAAAGCTAACATATACCGAACTCAGCGAATCTATTCGGTTTTGGGCGAACTTGAAAACTATTTTTAAAAACTTAACAAAAAAATTCTAAAATCTAACACGAAACTGAAAAAAAAAATCATCAATTGACATAACCAAGTACTCATGTCAGTCCGCTACTACGAGACTTGTTCCATGGACCACATCCATTGCAAAGAAATTAGCAATAACAAATATTTGTTTATTTTACTCAGATGTAACCTTAGGAAGTGGCGTTAGCAAAGCCAGCGTATTGTAGTCATTTTTCATTCATTTGAAAATACTGTTTTTGACTACACAAAAAAGTCAGACTTCGATGATACACAATTGCTAGGTGTAACTTAAATTAAGCAGTATTCTTTATACGACAGCCTTCTAAAAATTGGACTGAAGTGTTTACTTTCTTGAAGTAGATTAATCACTCAAGTTTGGAACAAAGCAGGAGTACATAACAATAACTAAAAAACTCAGTTTACTCTTTTTTGTCCCCCCAGGAATCTAAGACAAATTCCCCAACAACGAGAAGAACATATCAACAAACAGTTGTAAGTTCCTATAGAAATCCAACACGTTAACGGTGTTACACACCTTTTCGTTTGCCGTTGGTAAACGCGTTCGTCTTCTCGCCCCAAACCGCTCAGCTTCGTTGAAAAACTCGCATTCCGCTTTTTCTTCCTTAGCCTGTTCGTTCGTGGAAAATGCCTAGTTACTTAGCCGAGGAAAAACGCAAAGCACCGAAACCAACGCGGTGCTCGCGAAGTAACGGAGGCACGCGCTCGCGCGCCGATATGCCGTTATCATTTGCTTCTTCCCGATTTCTAAAGTGCCTTCCGTCAGGCTGGTAAAACTGTGGAGAGGGTTCGAGTTTGACTAAAAAACTGGGGCTCCCGGTACGGGCAAAAAGGTTATCCCCAGACGGCTACACCTCAAAAGAAATTCCGGGAAGGAGGGGTGATTTTTCCCCACCACTTGAAACGGACCGTTGTTCGCGAAATTTCCTTTCCTTCTCCCAGCAGAAATGGCGAGCTACAGATTTCTTTGTGCTGATGGTGGTAAGTGCGGAGTAAATTATCTGAGAAGCGAGGGTGGACAGTCCATGTTATTCGGCTCTCTGCTTGGACTGAAGCGCTGAGCGCCGCTGCTTGGTCCGTGTTGGAGGCGGAGGAGCCCAAGGCAACTTCGGGTGCGTTCCAATTTGCGGGCCATCGCACTTAGTAGTATGCTGTCGTAAGATTGCACGCTATATTTGTATCCTACATAGTGCGGTAGGCATTGGTTTGGAATGGAGCTTTCGCACCCGCCCACCGACTTAACCCGGAAGAACAATGTTCAGTGAATTCTTTCTCTATGAATTAAAGGGGTATTATGCACGTTAAAGCTAATATTGGGTGTTTAAAAGTACAGAAAACACTCATGCTTTAGCTTTTGGTCATATATCACTAGGTACATTTTTGCGACCCTAAAATGTACATTTCTTTCGCCTTCCTGACGATGAGCAGCTGTAAAACTACATGATCGTCGCTCGCTACTGCATCACACAGATGTAACCTTAGGCAGTGACTTTAGCTATGCGACTGGTTTGTAGTCCTTGTTATTCATAGGAAAATACTGTTTTTGACTACACAAAACGTCAGATTACGATAAGACACAACTATTGGATGCGTCTTAAACAAAGTGCTCCGAAAACATACTATTGTAAAATTGAATTGATAATTATATATTATTGAATTATTAATTTCTTTAAAAATGCTTTAAAAATAATGCCGTAAGTGCATAATAATTACATAATTTCACATTTGGAATATGTAATGATGAGTGTTTACATGGCAGTGTTATTAACCCAGTCCATTTATTCATAATGAATATAATTAAACCATGTTGCATATCTGATTATTAAGCATAATTGCTTAGTCTTGCTATTACAGAATAATCAGCTAGTAAATTCATATTTTGGAGTGTTATTGTACTTTGTTGCTAAGGCTCCCATAGGTTGAATCACTAGGGTTTGTTTTGTTGATCTGCAGAGCAGATAAGCAAATAATCAAATTCCTAAATTCCTATCTTTCAATTATTATACTTGCTGTGACTATATTTGTGTTAGGCTTAGGGTATAAATATAAATTCAATAGTTGTTGACTGGTTGTTGTCTACTGTCTGCTCTCCCGAGTGTGGGTGTGCGTGTGACACCCAGGACCGTTGTGAATTTAATGTTACTTGACCTGGGGCAGGGGCAGGTGTGTCTGTAAGACACCCAAGACTCTAAGTTGTGGATTTAATGTTTCTTAACCAGGGGAGGTTTAGAAGCAAGGGCCTGGAGACACAACATTTTCTATCACTTCATTGCAGTTCAGGTTTGGCTCATTAAATATTCATGTGTGTTTGCAACTGAGCTGCAACATGCCATCTCCTGTTATAGTTTATTTATGTATAGCATGCACTTGTCACGTGTAAAAGCATTGTCATCATGATGAAATATGAATGAAATAGTGTGTTCCCCCCCTCTCTGCACACCTCTGTCCTTTATGAGCTCAGTCATTCATCGAGAGGACAGCTAGATTAGAGGTTTTAGTGTGGCCAGAAGATCCAAATAATGATTTAAAAAACAAAATAAAGACAAATAGACATAAAAATTAAATAGCCTGCCTTTATGTTCTACTTAAATGTTACGCTTATTATGTATGTTTTGTTGAGGGGAAAGTAATACATGTTTGGGGGGGGGAAATAAGCAAATTAATTCATGAACCCCTAAATCCTTATCGGGATCGCGGTGTTCGGAACCTATTCCGGAACTATGGGCGCTATGCAGGGGCCACCCCACCTGGCCTGAAGCCAACACACCGCAGGGCAATCACACTCACATTCACATGGGGAGGCAATTTAGAGTCACCAATCAACCTATGCGGTGTGCTTTTGGCTTGTTTGAGGAAATCGGAGCACCCGGAGAAACAAACACGGGATGAGCACCCAAACTCCACAGAGAAAGACCCCACAGCCAGACTGGGGATCGATCCCAGAACCTCCCTGCGGCGGGGTGACAGCGTTAACAATCGCACCAATGTGCTGTCTGATTAAGCAAATTGTACACGTTAAATAAAAATCCCTTGCATTTTTCACATATATTATTTATAATATAAAATATCAAGGGGGAATAAATTGAAGACTTTAAGACTAAACAAAATATACAATGCAATGAAGTAAACAAATATAACGTAAAATAAAACACACAAGAGGAAAACAATCAGTAAAAAATACAAAGTAAAGAAAAGAATGTTTTTAAAGAAATTCAAATAAAATAAAACTGACAAAATATGGTCAGTTTTATTTTATAATTTATATAATTTAAAACAGCCAAGAAAAAAGTGTGTAAAATATTAAAAGCGTTGGCCATCTAACACCTGTTAGCAAGCAGGTCTAGTGTAATCACAATTACCCGACCCCAGGTCATTGTTGTCAAACGACCTTGATGACAAGCAGAATGGTTTAACGGCCATAAGAAGTCAAATGTGAGTTGCTTGTTTTGCCCAATTTTACCCATGACCCACACCAGTCTGTTGGCTTCATCAAGTCATTCTCTAGTCACGTTTTCATTGTACCTGTTCAAATAGTCAGGATGAACTAATTATTAGTTTCAGTTAAAACGGTGAGAGCAAAACTCACAAATGCCCATTGTTATGAGGGCAATGAAAGCTTTGTAATCATGGTTTAGTTACAATATCTTGAACTTTTTATTTCTGAATGAGGGAATTCAATAAGAAACATTAGTTGACAGTAGATTTAACACTATCATTACCATTGAGATTTCACAGCATCTGCGAAGTCTGACCTTAAAAGAAGGATGTCCACATGTTAGGGCTCATAGTTGTTTTGACTTACCTGTTTGGCTTGCAGAAACCATATTTTGACCTTAGTCTGTAGAAAAAAGTCAGTTTTCACTTAGTCAGTCTTGGATAGAGAGTGCTGTATGAAAACATTGCAGGCCTATGAATATTCTCTGAATACATGTGAAAATACATATATATTCATTGCACATTTCTCATCTTATTCTAACCCCCTCTCCTTCTCCCCCTATGTACAAGAAAAGGAGAGTGAGGAGGAAAGAGAAAATGACAGAGATGTATTATTCATCCTCTGCATCGTTGGCACTGTAAATCTTCCAAATGCTATTACTGTGGCATGAATAATGCATTCCTTTCTCCGTGTTTTTCTCTGTAAGCACTGCGGTAGATATTGTCTTTAGCTCATGAGAGAGTAGAAATTAATTGCCTCAGAGGCCCACCTACAGGACTGCTTCTGCCCAAACTTAATTAGTCATTTTGTTCCAGGGCATTATGTGAGATTGAAATACAAATGCCATTATCGTCCCTTATACCGTAATGAGGCAGCATGTCATAGAACATAAATCAAACTTAACTTCAGCTCTAACTGTCGGCAGAGGCAAAAGAGGATATATTAAGCTTGGCTAAAATTTAAATGTAATCCCACGTTATGCAAACATTAGTCTCAATGCAGAAAATGTGCACAGAAAACACTTATTCCTCTTCCTTTGTGTCTTTTAAATTGTGCATTTTTTTAAATGCACAGTTTTATATACATGTGACCACTTTCACCACCTGGTATTATACACATGTTTAATTAATATTCAAGCAAATAATTAACGAATCCAGTGTGCGCTTCCATGCGTGGAGCGGAACTAAAAGTAAGGCGGAACGTATTTTGGGAAAAGGCAGTGAGACCGGCACACTATTTCATCGTTTCCGGGTTAGTCGACTAGTGTATGTTGTTTTAGCATGTAGCTGATGGATGAAATTGTGTAAATTATATTGTTTGAGTATCTCGATTGAGAAAGATGGCCGCGCCGCCCACACCGGCATCCACCGGAGAGCTAACGTCATCCATCAGCGGCGTTAAAATTCTTACGGTCGCCCCGACAGCTGCGGTCCGGGGGAAGAAACGAGCCGCGAGCCCCGCAACCAGCTCCGCGTTACAAATCTGCAGCAACAATAACAAGAAAAAGAAACTTCAACCATCAACAGGAATAAGTCAAGCTCAGGTGAAATTAACTGCTGTACACTTTCATGTAGACCACAGGTCTCATATAGACTACTTTCATAAGTCCATGTGTTGGACTTAGACTACAGCACTAACACGAGTTTGTGTTAGTCTTTCACCAGTCCTTCGTGTGGTGTAGCATGCGTTCATCCGATTCCGTACAACAAAACTGGGAAAACCAAATACAGCATTAAAATAGAGCAAATTCATGTGTGTGATGTGTTTAAATGTTCATTTTCTTTGAGTGGTTAATTAAGTCAGGCAATTAAATCCAGTTGCTAGTGTTTGTTTTCATGCCATAAATATAACGAACGCCACAGAAACCTTCTTGTCTGGGTATATATGGACTTGTTGACCCCAACACCTAACTGTGTATAAAAACTTAAGCAACACTGTCTTGTACACTTTTTTCAGAACACCACACACTGCCATGCGTTGAGAATGTGGCACATGCTAAAAGTAACTATAAACTTAGATGTTCTATTTGGTGTTGGTGGCCTAGTGGTAGGACCCTTTGGACCAAGAGGTTGTGGGTTTGAATCTGACCTCTGGCGTTACCAACAAGCAAGACCCTTAACCCTAATTGCTCTCAGGGGAACTGTCCTTGAAATTAGGAAATGTAAGTCGCTCTGGATAAGAGCGTTTGCTAAGTTCTGTAAATGTAAATTTAAGCACATTTAATGTCTGAGAGATTGCTGTATGTACATATATTCAGTGGGCTGTGGAAGCATAATGGTTCAAGTCCAGGACCAGTATAGGTGCTACTGAGGTATTTGTGAGTAAGGGCCGTCCCCAGGCACTGCTTCCTGGGCCCTGTTAAAAACCTGCCCTCTGCTTCTTTGCAGATGGGTCAAATGCAGAGGTCACTTTTCACTGTAGTGCATTATGTGTTGTGCTGTAGTCACAATGACAAATAATCACTCACTTAAATCCACCAGAGCAAACTTCGCAGCAGTATTGTGGAATAATCAACAAATTTACAATAAAGTAACTAGGCCTATAGATTAATTTAAAAGAAAGGAGGGCCACTACAATGTAGAGTTTTCTAGTATTGCATTGCATGTTTGTGTAACAGTGTAGCTCAATTATGATAGCCTTGCTGTCAGACTAAGTAGTTAATTTATTTTTAGTAATTAATCTTTTTTTTTTTCTTCTTGTTTTTAGATTGTGTTGGTTGATTCGACAGATGGGAAGACCATTACCACGACAGATGTCATTGCTTCTGCAGCAGAACCTGCTGCCAAACCTCTGCCTTTTAAAGATCCTAGTTTTGTGGTAGGGCTCTGGAAGAAATCTTAATTTGATTTGCTGACACTAAGATCAAGACATTTGATGGAAGCGTCCTTAGTGACCCCTCCGACTTTTCTTTTAGAAAATCATATAAATGTAAACCTATATTAAACCTATACATGTAACACTGTCAACATATGTTTCGTGTAATTATCATGAACTTACTTTAGAGGAAAATGTTATGTTGACAACATCTTTATCCACTTTTAGCACTCAGGTATTGGAGGGGCAGCAGCAGGGAAGAAAAATCGGACGTGGAAAAATCTCAAGCAGATTTTGGCAGCTGAGAGAACTCTGCCCTGGAAAATCAATGATCCAAACTGTGAGTCAGAATCACCTTTCATCTGTTCAAATTCTTCTTACCTTCTTATTGATTTAATGGCATTTTGAAATGTCTTCCTTTACAAAACTGCTCCTTTTTTCAGATTATAACCTAGACGCACTACCGTCCCTTAAACCTGCTAAAAAGTACTCGGATATCTCAGGCTTACCGGTGAGCGAAGCCAACTCATCATCAGATCATGCATTTCGAGTCTGTAGGATCACTTTATGAGGGAGTTTTATCACAGCACCTTAAACTTTACAATATGGTACATGAAATTAAAATACATGAAAAATGTTAGTCTAGAGGGTATTTGGAGGAGCTTCCCTCAACTTATAGCACATCTAGCTCAGATGGCATGTTGGTGTAAGGTGTTGAAATGTTAGTTTGGTGAATAGTCTTGTGGTTACTGTTTTCTCCAGGCAAACTACACTGATCCTCAGACTAAACTGCGCTTCACCTCATCTGAAGAGTTCTCCTACATCCGCATGCTGCCCACAGATGTAGTGGCGGGATACCTGACCCTCCGGAAGGCCACCTGTATTGTGCCCTGAAATGCAATCACACCCAATCTCAATCAAATCAGACTGTTTTTAATACTGTTTCAAGATGAACTTGCAACCCATATCAATAGAAGTTTTAAAAGAGTGGTTTAAATCATGTTGGCAGATATTTTCACCAAATGGATACCAACTACTGCCAGTTATTGATATCCATTGTTTCCTTTATAAATTTCTCAGTAAAGATGTGAGGCTTCTTTGTCTAGGAGGTAATGGAAACGTATGACTCATCTGAATATTTCCTTGAAATAATGGCCTAATCTGGATGCTATAATTTGAGGAACAGAGACTCACATGAACTTTTATCTGTTATATTGTGTACATAATATATAATTGCATTTATGGGTCATTTGGATCATCACAATGCCATTTAGTATAGTATGATGAACTTGTTCATTTGTGTTGTGAAATTATATTTTTCAAAAACTCGTAACCTTATGTTTTTGTTCTTTAGCATTATCAATGATTTTGCTGCCCCCTGCTGTTCAGACTAAATTATGCTACATACAGTTCATATGCATATTGCTTAATTATTTTAGTACACGCTGAGAGTCAAGAAAGGTTCCATGTTCCACCTCCTCTTAAAGTAAGTGAGTGAATATTTGTCATTGTGAACACAGTGCAGCACACAGTGCACATCATAATGAAATGTGACCTCTACATTCGACCCATCAGGTGAAAGAGCAGTGGGCAGCTGACTAGGAGTGCCCAGGGATCAGTGCTAGGGGACAGTACTTTGCCCATGAGTACCTCAGTGGTACATATACCTGTCCGGGATGCGAACCAGCGACCTTCTAGTTATGGGGCCAACTCCCTGACCGTTACACTACCAACCCAAATGTATACATTTGTTAATTGATGCCAAAATGCACATCAGTGAAGATTTACTATTTCACCATGTTTTTATTCCCTTATTTAATTTGGTGTAAAAGATTCTTAAAGTCAAATTATATTGGATTTAGGTATGGTTATGAGAATAACATTCTTGACCTTTACAACGTTTCAGTAAGGATTTGTAATTGAGGGACCTTACATGTTTGACTAATGGATTTCCAATATTTAGTAAGTCCACCACTGAAAGACATCTGACTACCTGTTACCTATTAACACATTTCAGACCAGATAAATTAATTGCACAGTAATTAATAGCATACTCTCTCTTGCTCTGTTGTTTTACGTAAGTTGAAGACATGTGAAGACAATGATCAACAATTTCAGAGAGCTTTTCAGCAGATGCCATACCTCTTTGAGGGTGTTACTACACCAACACACCTGGTACTCAACACTTAACAGTTCCACATCAGCTACATGGAACAGTGCAAATCATTCTCTGAGCAGTTCCATAATGAAATGTCTGCTTAAAGTCAAACTATAGTCAACTGTACACAACACAGAAAACAGCCACCTCTGGATTCTCATTGATATACCCATGATCTAGATTGCTGCGTTCTCAAAAATACATATTTTATTTTCATTACATGTGTACTTCATCAGTTAGTTAATGATGATGTGCCCCACCAAGTAAAGTCATGCAATTATCATAAATTAGCAAACTATTAATTATTATATTAACAGCTCATTAGGTAACTGAAAATAGCTCAACTTTTTAGCATACGTTTACGCAAGAATATCTTCATAACAAAGTGTCTTATCAGGAAAAAGTCATGATGCAAACATACTGTATAGGCATGTTGTCATGGTGCGGTTGGAGGAAGGAGCAGAAGGAGGTGAGGACACTGTTTGTAGGCAGAACATAGAGTTTATTCAAAGGGATAGGCAGGGTAAACACAATGATGGAAACAGGAGAACTGAGACAATCAAAACCAGGGCAAAACTGGAGGCAAAGACGGGGGCAAAAGGTTGGCGACAAAAAGCAGGGCAAAAACACGTATTAATCGGGGCAAAAAGGCACGGGAAAAACAGGACGAGAACGAAAGTTTACGGCACAAAAGCAGGGGAATCCTCCGTGGGGAAACCGAAAGAGCGCTCTCCTGACGCTCTAAGACCTACGGGGCGAACTGAGACGATCCAGACGCTCAAACCAAACAGCAGCCTGATCGCAACAGGGCTTACTGGGAGACACGAGAAAGGGAGGTGAACAACATGAAGGAAATCCAAACTGAAACCGAGTCCAAAATAATCAACAAAGCAACGGAGATAAAATAGCGACGAGCAGACAAGACCAAAGTCAACGTAAATCCAAACCACACGAAGTATGAGAGTGACAAACACGGGGAGACACGGGTCGAACTGGATCCTAACGCTATCCCAAACTGAAAGCAAACGAGACGCGGGTGAATGTAAAAATATAAGCGCGGGTATGCTCTAAACAGACACTAACCTACTAGGTAGGGAGCACGCCGTGCAAACAACATATGCGGAAGAGGGGTGCGCTCTCTACAGAGAGTGAACTACTCGTGAGGGCACGAAGTGAAGACAGCGAGAACCCGGAAAGGGGAGCAAGCTAACGAGGAAAGCTAAGACTAACCGAAGAGTACACCCGCGCTTATTATTACTTTCACCCGCGTCTCGTTTGCCTTCTGTTTGGGATTGGTGCAAGTACTCGTTTGTTCAGTTGTGTGGTTTTATTTAATCCACAGGCCAGGCCAGTGGAATATGCCTAATGTGACGTAGTGAGGGATGGATAATAGACACTGTTCATGGAACAGCATTAAAAACATTTTAGAAGTGTGCTCTTTAGCAATCAGTTTACAGATCTGTTCACCAATTCACTACTCTGTGTTTGGATTAATTTACTTGACCTTCTTAAACTGCTTTAGAATGATTTTATAAACTGAGGTTCTTGTCACCTCACTAATGCTTCACTTTTGGCTGAATGGGGACAAATTTCCACACCAAAATCTTCCCAGGAGAGTGAGAGCTGTCCAGAGGCTGATCAACCTGGTTTCTGGTTCTAAATTCCTGGGTTTTAAAGTTTTTGGACTTTTCCAGTTACTGGATACCGTGTGTCACTTTCACACTGTCCAAGTCGGCCAGAACATTTAAGGCAAATAAGGTCTGTGCGCAGCATTACTTTCATAACCATGCAAAAATGTTATTGTTCAGGTACAAATGTAAAGGTACCTACAAACTACAAGGCCCTACAACCAGTTGGTGTTGGTGGCCTAGTTGTAGGACACTTGCCTTGGGACCAAGAGGTTGTGGGTTTGAATCTGACTTCTGGCATTACCAACACTGAGTCCCTGAGAAAGACCCTTAACCTTAAGTTGCTCTCAGGGGAACTGACCTTGAAATTAGGAAATGTATGTCGCTCTGGATAAGAGCATCTGCTAAATGCTGTAAATGTAAACCAGTTCCAGAAAGTGACCAAAGATCCTGGGTCTGCTAAAAACTACTCTCTAGCTCCAACAGATGGTGACAAATCCATATTAGTAACTGTAGTGGAATTTAAAGTTTAATCGAAATTATTACTCAATCAAGGCCACCAAAAGCTTTCAAGGCCCCAGTGAGAATTGAACTCACGACCCCTGGTTTACAAGACCAGTGCTCTAACCACTGAGCTATGAGGCCTTACGCGGTCGTAAGGTAATCATATGTCATTATAAATAGTAGGCACAAGGAACATTGCATGTAAAGAGCCACACCTTGGATTGCTTTGTTTCTTAGTTTAGCACAGATGTAGTAGAACAGGTAAATGCTAGCATACTGTACCCCAAACACAAATACATACATACATACATACATACATTTGTACTCCACATTTCGCAAATGTCATTATGAAACTACTTCCTCCCTCATGAGTGATTTGTGCATGGTCTGGTCATTTTAGAACTAAACTTTAAACTGAATAATGTTGATATTAGGTATTTTAGTACATTTACTCAACTATTTTTTTGTTTTCTTTTCTTTTGACAGCAATTTTTGTAAGTGAGTCTTTGCTTTTTCTTAAGTATGACTCTATATCCGATGTTGAGCAGCATGTAGTTTATTCCGGAGTGTGAAGACAGCAACTTACTTTCCAGTCTTTACTCTTTTTATCAAGGATGCAATGACTAGCTTAAATCGACGTACTTTTTCCTGCTTCGAAAATATTGCCACATGTCCTATCAAGGATTAAACTCAAGGTCTCTGGTTCACAATGCCAGCACTATAACCACTGACCTATGAGTGTGTGAAAGGGGTCAAATCCACATCATGGGCCATGATTTTGAAACAGAATCTGAACTCACCGTCTTTTTACCATATAGTGTACATTTCAGAGTTTTAATTGTGTGAATGTCCATCTAGACCTCCAAAAGCTTTCATAAAAGGCCCCAGCGAGAATTGAACTCACGACCCCTGGTTTACAAGACCAGTGCTCTAACCACTGAGCTATGAGGCCTCACCAGTTGGCAAGCCAATCATGTGTCATTATAAATAGTAGGCACAAGCACCATCGCGTAAAGAGTCACACCTAGGTTTGCTTTGATTCTTAGTTTAGCACAGATGTGGTAGAACAGGTAAGTGCTACCATACTGTACACCAAACACAAATACATACATACATACATACATTTTCACTCTCTATTCTGCAAAAGTCATTATGAAAGTAATGTACTTCTTTCTCCCTCATGACTCTTTTAGAATTCTGGTTCACAATGCCAGCACTATAACCACTGAGCTATTAGTATGAGTGTTGGAAAGGGGTCAAATGCATATCATGGGCCATGATTTTGAAATAGAATCTTTACTCACCTTCTTTCTATTTTTCAACTTCTTTTTAATTTTAGAGGTTTGAACTCTGTGAATGTCCATCTAGACCTCCAAAAACATCTTCCACTTCTTCCTCTTTCGGCTTTTCCCTTCAGGGGTCGCCACAGCGAATCATCTGTCTCCATCTAGTCCTATCTTCTGCATCCTCTACCCTCACACCAATTAACTTCATGTCCTCTTTCACCACATCCATAAATCTCCTTTTTGGTCTTCCTCTCAGCCTCCTGGCTGGTGGCTCCAACATCAGCATCCTTCTACCTATGTACTCATTGTCTCTCCTCTGGACATGTCCAAACTGTCTTAGTCTGGCTTCTCTGACTTTATCTCCAAAACATCTAACATGAGCTGTCCCTCTGATGAACTCATTCCTGATCCGTTCCATCCTGGTCACTCCCAAAGAGAACCTCAACATCTTGAGCTCTGCAACCTCCAGTTCTGCCTCCTGTCTTTTCCTCATTGGCACTGTCTCCAAACCATACAACATGGCTGGTCTCACTACTGTCTTGTACACCTTTCCTTTCATTCTTGCTGAAACCCTTTTATCACACATCACACCTGACACTTTTCTCCACCCATTCCAACCTGCTTGCACACGCTTCTTCACCTCTTTTCCACTCTTTCCATTGCTTTGGACCGTAGACCCTAAGTACTTGACGTCCTCTACCTTCTTTACTTCTACTCCCTGTAACTTCACTGTTCCACTTGTGCCCCTCTCATTTACACACATGTATTCTGTCTTGCTGCGACTAATCTTCATTCCTCTCTTCTCCAGCACATATCTCCACCTCTCTAGCCTTTCCTCTACCTGCACCCTGCTCTCACTGCAGATCACAATGTCATCTGCAAACATCATAGTCTATGGAGATCCCTGTCTAACATCATCTGTCAGCCTGTCTATCACCAAAGCAAATAAGAAGGGGCTTAGAGCCGATCCTTGATGCAGTCCCACCTCCACCTTGAACTCCTCTCCCACTCCTACAGCACATCTCACTGCTGTCTCACAGCTCTCATATATATCCTGCACCACTCTAACATACTTCTCTGCCACTCCAGACCTCCTCATGCAATACCACAGCTCCTCTCTTGGCACCCTGTCATATGCTTTCTCTAAATCTACAAAGACACAATGCAGCTCCCTCTGACCTTCTCTGTACTTCTCCATCAGCATCCTTAAAGCAAAGATAGCATCTGTAGTACTCTTTCTTGGCATGAAACCGTACTGCTGCTCACAGATGCTCACTTCTGACCTAAGCCTAGCTTCCACCACTCTTTCCCAAAGCTTCACTGTATGACTCATTGGCTTTATTCCTCTGTAGTTGCCACAATCCTGTACGTCTCCCTTGTTCTTAAAAATTGGCACCAGAACACTTTTCCTCCATTCCTCAGGCATCTTCTCACTCGTCAAGATCTTGTTGAACAACCTAGTCAAAAACTCTACTGCCACCTCTTCTAGACACATCCATACCTCCACAGGTATGTCATCAGGGCCAACTGCCTTTCCCCTCTTCATAGCTTTCCTCACTTCATCCTTACTAATCTCAGCTACTTCCTGATCCACAACAGTCACCTCTTCTACTCTACATTCTCTCTCATTTTCCTCATTCATCAGCTCTTCAAAGTACTCTTTCCATCTTCCCATCACACAATTGGCACCTGTCAGTACATTTCCATCCCTATCCTTAATCACCCTAACCTGCTGCACATCCTTTCCATCTCTATCTCTCTGCCTCGCCAACCTGTACAAATCATTCTCTCCCTCCTTACTGTCCAACCTAGCATACAGGTCATCATACACCCTTTGTTTGGCCTTTCGCCACCTCTACCTTCACCATACGCTGCATCTCCCCGTACTCCTGTCTACTCTCCTCAGTCCTCTCAGTGTCCCACTTCTTCTTAGCTAACTTCTTTCTCTGTATATGCTCCTGGACATTTTCGTTCCACCACCAAGTCTCCTTATCTACTTTCTCCTTCCAGATGACACACCCTCCTACCCGTCTCCCTAATCATATCAGCTGTATCTGTCCAATCATATGGGAGCACCTCCTGGCCACCAAGAGCCTGTCTCAACTCCTCCCTGAAAACCTCGCAGCACTCTTCTTTTTTCAGTTTCCACCACCTGGTCCTCTGCTCCACCTTTGTTCTCTTTATCTTCCTCACCATCAGTTTCATCCTACAGACCACCATCCTATGCTGTCTCGCTACACTCTCACCTATCACTACCTTGCAGTCACTAATCTCCTTCAAGTTACAACGTCTACATAAGATGTAGTCCACCTGTGTGCTCCTCCCTCCACTCTTATAAGTCACCCTATGTTCCTGCCTCTTCTGGAAGAAAGTATTTACAACAGCCATTTCCATCCTTTTCGCAAAGTCTACTACCATCTGTCCCTCTTCGTTCCTATCATGGATACCAAACCTGCCCATCACTTCCGTTCCCTTCACCAACATGTCCCTTAAAGTCAGCACCAATTACCACTCTCTCAACTCTGGGGATACGCTGCATCAAATCATCTAGCTCACTCCAGAAATTCTGCCTCTCTTCTAGCTCACATCCTACCTGTGGGGCATAACCACTAACAACATTGATCATTATTTCTTCAACTTCAAGCTTCAGACTCATCTTCAGTAATTTATAGACGAAATATGGTCAGCAGGCTGAGCTCAAAACTTTCACTTGGCCCCAGTGAGAATTGAACTCACAACCCCTGGTTTATAAGACTAATGCTCTAACCACTTAGCTATGAGTCCTCACCTAGGCACGACTTAATCGTGAATCATTATAAATAGTTGTCACACAAACCATCAGGTGTAAAGAGTCACACCTAGCATTGCTTGGATTCTTAAACTAGCATAGTGTCGATATGGTAGATGCTAGTAGAGAGAGAGCACTAGCTACAAGATAGTTGAAATACTGTATGCTGAATTTAAAATTTTCACTCAAAATATCTGTTTAGGCCCCAGCGAGAATTGAACTCGCGACCCCTGGTTTACAAGACCAGTGCTCTAACCACTGAGCTATGAGGCCTCACCTATTTGCAGGCTAATCATGTGTCATTACAAATAGTAGAGCACAAAACACATCAAAGTTACGCCTAAGTTTTGCTTTGATTCTTAGTTTTAACACAGATGTGGTAGAACAGAGTAAAGATGCTACCATACTGTACACACCAAACACAAATACATACATATATACATACATTTTCACTCTCTATTCTTAAAAGTCATTATGAAAGTAATGTGCTTCTTTCTCCCTATGAGTCATTCTAGAATTAAACTTTAACTGAATAATATTGATATTAGGTGCTTTTAGTACTACATTTACTCAACTTCACTTATTTATTTATTTATTTATTTGACAGCAATTTTTGTAAGTGAGTCTTTGCTTTTTCTTAAGTATGACCCTTTATCCGATGTTGAGCAGCATGCAGTTTATTCCGGTGTGAAACCTTAACTTTTCTGATCTTCACCCTTTTCCAGAGATGCAATGAGCTAAGCTTGAATCGCGTGCTTTTTCTACTTAAAATATTGCCACATGTCTATAAAAGATTAAACTAGAATGCCTCTGGTTCACAATGCCAGCACTATAACCACTGAGCTATTAGTATGAGTGTGTGAAAGGGGTCAAATGCATATCATGGGCCATGATTTTGAAACAGAATCTTTACTCACCTTCTTTTTACTTTTCAACTTCTTTTTTAATTTTGAGAGTTTTGAACTCTGTAAGATATCATCTAGACCTCCAAAAACGTTCACTTGAAGCCTCCAGCGACAATTGAAGTTAAGTAATTCATCTTTAGAACACTTATTATATTTAATGCTGGATGCTCACTCTCCGTGCACTTAACAATTTGATCAACCTCTGACCACCAGTAAGCCAACAACAAATAAAAGTAAAAACAACACACTCTCTCAGAGAACATGAAGACGGATCTGTTAATCAGAGCTTTAGCAGCAGCTTCTACAATACCTCAACATCACCAACTCCTGTGTCAGCAGCTCCAGGCGCCATTATGACCACGCACACACCTCCGTGTACACATAGGAGAAGGAGAGTAAACAGAAGTCAAGAATAATGTCATACATTTAGGAGAAAAAGATATTCGCTGACACTGTGAAGTCATACATTTGCAAGAAGAAAATCAGAAATCCTCTGAGATCTAAGGTGGAAAATTGTGAGATGAAAACATTGGAGGTTTTCCTAGAACTAATAAACTTACTAGGACAACTGATAAACTTTCCCAACTACCTTGAATATTATGATTCCTTCATGCATTTTTGAGGATTTTTAGCAGGGTGTTGTAGTTTGCTCCTTCTTTTGGGTGAATCAAACTTACAACCCCTGGTTTACAAGGCCAGAGCTCTAGCAATCAAGCTATGGTGTGTATGCGTGTGGGTGCGTGCGTGCATGTGCGTGTGTGTTGAACCTGAAACTGTCTTAAGTGTTTTGGTTTAACCAATAATAAAAAACATTTTTAAGATGTTAGTAGCTTTATCACAACACTTTTCAACCATTGAAACACCTTCTGTTTGACTTTTACAAATGCCAGACTTGTCCACTAGTCCTGTGCTTTTTTCTGTGTTTAAGCAGAACTTTCTTGAAACTAGGACTTTCAGCTTGTTCCTCAGAATTGTTACAGGTAAGTGTTTTCTTATTAGCTTCTTCGGTAATTTATAGATGAAATATGGTCAGCAGGCTGAATTCAAAACTTTCACTTAGGCCCCAGTGAGAATTGAACTCACGACCCCTGGTTTACAAGGCCAGTGCTCTAACCACTGAGCTGAGGCCTCACCTAGAACTCACACAGGTTAATCGTTAATCATTATACAGGGTTTCTGCAGGTTTCATAAGGTCAAATTTAAGACTTTTAAGACCTTTTAAGACTAATGAATTAAATTTAAGACCTTTATCACAGTATCAAAAATACATACAAAAGAAAATGCAGAATTGCAGAATCACATAAATTTATTGCAACAGTGCTGAAAACAGGTTAGATGCATTGTTGAACTACAAACAACAACATACAAACAGCTCTCAGCACAAGTCTGTGGTGTGTATGCACACGTGTGTGTGTGGGTGCTACATTAATGTAGCTCTTCTCCCTTGGCCAGAATCTCCTCCTCAATGAAATGAAATGGACACCAGTTTTCTTAGATCAAGGGGATCCACAAACTCCTGAGAAAAAAATAAACAAAAATGTAACACTTTAATTCATATTCACCTAGACATATTCTTTTATTTCTGTTATTGTTTAAAATTAACATAAAAGTGAGTAAGCATCCATTATACTATACTGTGAATGCAGCCACCCTGCCCTTTTCTATTAATTGTGTATAATGTCCATGCCTTTTTACTATGCCCATTGAACCACGTAAGCCTATATTATACAACCTATTGTCCCTAATACTATCCAAATACCCAACCCTTGGCAGATAGGCCTTTTCCTTTTAACTACAGATCTGCTCAAGCTTTCTTCTTTCATACTGTTAATGATGTTATACAGGTGTAATTAAAATACAATTCAATTATTTTAAATAGTTTTAACAAAGGAAAGTAGTATAAACAATATGAAAAATGAATAACAATCCACTTAATAAAACAGAAAAGGTAACCCTAATTAGTCTTAAAAAACTATAAAAATGGCAAAATAAAACATTTACTTACTTTCACGTGCTTCATTAAGTCCTCGGCTGTAGCATGCCCCATGAACTGGGATCCTAGGTATCTTGACTGCACCTGCCCGCTTTCCCAAAAACGTACGTGCAAGTCCAGTTGCTTCATTTTGGAGGTGCGATTAAGACTTTCGTCAAACATCAGAACATCACAACTGGGCCCGGTCACTTTCGATGAAATTAGGTCTCTCTTGATAAAATCCGCTAGTCCAAAAGCGCAATGTGGGCGTTTTTTATCTTTCCCACTTTTCCTAAATGATTTAGCGATGTCGAAGTCCGACATCGTCTGAAACAGTCACGTTTCCTCATTTTGCGCATAGGATTGGTGTCTGTAGTCACGACGTGGAGGACCCAAGCCTCTCTGCTCTTGGCGTTGGCTCTGATCCGCGACCGCGATGGGGGTTCTTGAGCTGCGGTGTAGGCCTTGCCTGGAAGCAGTGTGGAAACCACCAGATATGGCAGAATTGGCTGATGGCTGTGTCGTTTGCTGGAGACCACTTGCAGTAGTCAGATGTTTCTCATTTTTTGCATAGGGCTGTAGAACTGCGTACACCTGCGTTCCCAGTTTGTCGTTTTCTTGCATAATAAACACTATGGCTTCCGTGCATTTGTTAGCAACTGACGCTTAACCAATCCTTATATTCAGTTTTTTCAAGCCAGGGATCGCTAAACCTGCACTTCCCCATAGCTAAAACGTAAACTCGGTTTTACGTCTGTGGTAACATACAATCCGAGAGAGACTCGTGCCAATAACAGAAAGCTGATTGGCTGTTGCATGTTGGTCTCATTTGTAGTACGTAATACAGCGAATTGTATGGCGGACCTAGTGAAACAAAAACTACAACACCACGGAATCAACCAAGCCACAACAAAAACAGAAATAGAATTAAAATGAGCTTTACATGGACATCGGAAAAACTGTGAAAAAGTATTTAAGACCTAGAACAGCGAATTTAGACTTTTAAAAGGCCTAAAAATTAGTTTTTTAAATTTTAGACTTCTTAAGACTCCGCGGAAACCCTGTTATAAATAGTTGTCACACAAACCATCTGGGCCTGTACTACGATCTTGCGATTACTGACATCACGCTAAGTTGATAACTTGGTCACGTTAGGTAACTTCATGACTAACCCGTACTACGAAAGGTGAACAGGTTTATCACAGTATGTTACTGCAAATATATGGCAAGTATATAGTATAGTAAATATACTTGCATATAATGTGTAAACATATATACACACACACACACACACACACACACACACACACATATATATATATATATATATATATATATATATATATATATATATATATATATATGTATATATTATCTTCCATTTGCTGCCAAATGCAGCTTCCTACCTTTCTGCATCTGAAATATTAGTTATTATTAACACAAGATTAAACACTGAGTAACCTCCCAGTAATTGCACTTTAGGTGGTATTAAAATAATTAAAAGGCCCACTTCTGACATGTGACACATCTATATACCTCTATATTTATTTATAATGTGTATTAATTTTTTCGAACTAGCGTTTACATAGTCTAATAAGTAATACTAAGAACAATGCACAAGTACTTACCCATTTACTCGGTCTTGCCAACAAGCCTGCCTGCTTTTGTTGGCTGCTGCGGTGTTTCATTGGCCTACCTTTTGATTTCCTGTCCTCGTAACCGTGTTGAGCATGCCCATTTCTGAAAAGTATGCACACAGCCGTGATAAGTTACACTAATTCAGCAATCGCGTCTTATTAAACCCGTGAGTGCAACTTAGCATACCTGGGACAACCATTGATTTGTCAGAAGTCGAGTTACGCTTCAATAACCATGAGTTAAGTCAGACCTGGTTAAATGTAACCGTGTAGTACTGAGCCCCAGGTGTGAAGTCACACCTAATTGGCAGATTCTTAATTAACATAGTGTGGAAATATGGTAGATGCTAGTAGAGAGCACTAGCTACAAGATAGTTGAAATACTGTATGCTGAATTTAAAATTTTCCTCAAAATATCTGTTTACCCAGGCCCCAGCCCCGAAATTGAACTTCGCGACCTGGTTTTACAAGACCAGTGCTCTAACCACTGAGCTATGAGGCCTCCTGAATTTGCAGGCTAATCATGTGTCGTACAAATAGTAGTCCCAAGAACCGCCAATAAAGTCACACCCTGGGTTTTGCCTTTGATTCTTAGTTTAGCACAGATGTGGTAGAACAGGTAAGTGCTAGCATACTGTACACCAAACCTGAAATACATACATACATACATACATTTTACTCCTCTATTCTGCAGGAGTCTCATTGTAAGTAATGTACTTCTTTCTCCCTCATAGAGTCATTCTAGAATTAAACTTTTAACTGAATAATATTGATGTAGGTACTTTATTTTCATTTACTCAACTTCTTGTTATTTATTTATTTATTTATTTAAATTTTTGACAGCAATTTTGTAGTGAGTCTTTGCTTTTCTTAAGTATGACCCTTTTTCGATGTTGGTAGCATGCAGTTTATTCAGTGTGAAGACAGCAACTTTCTTCCAGTCTTCACCCTTTTTCCAAGGATGCAATGACTAGCCTTGAATCGGCGTACTTTTTTTCTGCTTCGAAAAATATTACCACATGTCCTAACAAGATTAAACTGAAAGGCCTCCGGTTTCACAATGCCCTTTCTCAACCACTGGTATAGAATGTGTGAAGCAGGGTCAAATGCATATCATGGGCCATGATTTTGAAACAGAATCTTTTTCTCACCTTCTTTTTACATTTCACCTTCTTTTTAATTTTAGAGGTTTGAACTCTGTGAATGTCCATCTAGACCTCCAAAAACCTTTCACTTTGGCCTCAGCGAGAACTGAAGTTAAGTAAAGTAATTCATCTTTAGAGACACGCTTATTATATTTACTTGGCTGGTCTCTCTCAAATTACATATGGTTGATCAGCCTCTGACCGCAGTAAAAGTAACAACAAATAAAAATAAACAAAACCTCTCTCAGGGAACATGAGACAGATCTGTTAATCAGAGCTTTAGCAGCAGCTACAATGCATCTGGGGATTTTGGGGGATTTTTATGAGGGCTGTTGTAGTTGTAGCTACTGCTTCCGGAGAGTCAGAAGCTTACAACCCCTGGTTTACAAGACAACCCTTAATCAAGCTAAGGGCAATGTGCATGCATATGTGTGTGTCTGTTTGTGTGTGTGTGTGTGTGTTAGAGAGCTTTGTCTTAGGTGTTTTGGTTCAACCAATAATAAAAACATTTTTAAGATGTTGGTAGCTTTATCACCTTACTTTCCGACCATTGAAACATACCAGCTTGGCTTTCCTGGAAATGCCAGACTTGCCCACTAGTCCTGTGCTTTCTCCTGTGTTCAAGCAAGAACTTTCTTGGCTTATTAATTTCAGCTTGTTCCTCAAATTGTTACAGGTAAATGTTTCTTATTAAGCTTCTTCAGTAATTTATATAGACAAAAATGGTCAGCAGGCTGAATTCAAAAGCTTTTATTTAGGCTGAGTGAAATTGAACTCAGCCCTGGTTTCTGAACCAGTGCTCTAACCACTGAGCTATGAGGCCTCTCCAGTTGGCAGACCACTCATGTGTCATTACAAATAGTAGGCACAAGAACCATCACGTAAAGAGTCACACCTAGGTTTGTAAGATTGTAGTTTAGCACAGATGTGGTGGGAACAGGTAAGTGCTAGCATACTGTACACAAACACAAAAAATACATACGCTTGTACATACATACATTTTTCACTCTCTATTCTGCAAGAGTCGACATAAGTAATGTACTTCTTTCTCCCTCTTGAGTCATTCAGAATTAAACTTTTAACTGAATAATAATGAGTATTAGTACTTTGCGTACTACATTTACTCAACTACTTATTTATTTATTTATTTATTTAAATTTTTGACAGCAATTTTTGTAAGTGAGTCTTTGCTTTTTCTTAAGTATGACCCTTTATCCGATGTTGAGCAGCATCTTATTTTATTCAGATGTGAAGACAGCCTTTCTTTCCAGTCTTCACCCCTTTTTCAAGGATGCAATGACTAAGCAGATAAGCGTACTTTTCCTGCTTGAAAAATATACATGTCATAACAAGAGGATTAAACTGAAGGCCTCAGGTTCCTGATACCAGCACTATAACCACTGGGCTGTGGTATATTGAATGTGTGAGCAGGGTCAAATGCATATCATGGCCATGATTTTGAAACAGTCTTTTTCTCACCTTCTTTTTACATTTCACCCCTAACTTTTTTAATTTTTAGAGGTTTGAACTCATGAATGTCCATCTGACCTCCAAAACCTTTCACTTTGGCCTCAGCAGAAACTGAAGTTAAGTAAGTAATTCATCTTCAAGACACACTTATTATGTTCGCGCTGTGGTCTCTCCTCCGTTGCCGCCTTAATTTGATCAGCCTCGGCCACAGTAAAAGTAACAACAAATAAAATAATAAAAAACCTCTCTCAGGAGACATAAAGAGACAGATCACATTAATCAGGCTTTAACTGGCTTATTCTAATGCATCTAGAGGATTTTGGGGGATTTTTTAGCCAGGGCTGTTGTAGTTTAACCCAGCCACTGCTCCCGGGGAGAGTCAAACTTACAACCCTGGTTTACAGGCAGAACTCTAGCAATCAAGCTATGAGGCAATGTACGTGCATATGTGTGTGTGTGTCTGTTTGTGTGTGTGTGTGTGTGTGTGTTAAACTATGTAAGTGTTTTGGTTCAACCAATAAAAAAAGCACATTTTAAGATGTTGGTAGCTTTATCCTAACACTTTCCAAGCCATTAAACACCTTCTACAGCTTGACTTTCTACGATACTTAGACTTGCCCACACCTAGTCCTCATGCTTTTTCTCTGTGTTCAGCAGAACTTTCTTAAAACTAGTAATTTCAGCTTGTTCCTCAGAATTATTTACAGGTAAATGTTTTTCTTGGCCAAACTTCTTCCAGCCAATTTATAGACAAAATGTGGTCAGCAGGCTGAATTCAAAGCTTTTATTTAAATTTAGTGAAATTGAACTCCTGACCCTGGTTTACAAGACCAGTGCTCCTTCACTGAGCTATGAGGCCTCTCCAGTTGGCAGACCACTCATGTGTCATTACAAATAGTAGGCACAAGAACCATCACGTAAAGAGTCACACCTAGGTTTGCTTAGATTCTTAGTTTAGCACAGATGTGGTAGAACAGGTAAGTGCTAGCATACTGTACACCAAACACAAATACATACATACATACATTTTCACTCTCTATTCTGCAAAAGTCATTATGAAAGTAATGTACTTCTTTCTCCCTCATGAGTCATTTTAGAATTAAACTTTAAACTCAAAGTCAAAGTAAACTTTCCTGTCACCTCTGCTATATAGTGTACAGATATACAGAGAGACGAGACGACGTGGCTCCAGTTTTAACAGTGCAGTAGGAAATAGGGAACAAAGAACAAATAAGGCCATGGAATAAACAATATATAAATAGGGTACAAAATATACATTTTAAACTAGACATGGAATAATAAATATAATAAGAAATAGAGGTAGAGGTAGATAGAGAGACAGTTAGGATGCAGTATTGCCTACAAAGTGGAAATTGACTTTTACACTGGATGTGCAAGAGGTTATAACAGTTATAATATGAAAAAAAAAATCTAAATCCAGTCTATTTATACATTCAGTGTTCGATATTTGTGCAAATAAGTGGCGGCAGTGCAAAAATTATTATTGCAGTGTTGTATCAACAGTCATTTGAGGAGGAAATAGTCTGTATAGCAGCATGTGTATACCAGCATGTGTATAGCAGCATGTGTATCACAGCGACGGAGATGTATAAAGCACTGAATAATGTTGATATTAGGTACTTTAGTACATTTACTTAACTACTTATTTATTTAAATTTTTGACAGCAATTTTTGTAAGTGAGTCTTTGCTTTTTCTTTAGTATGACCCTTTATCCGATGTTGAGCAGCATGTAGTTTATTCCGGAGTGTGAAGACAGCAACTTTCTTTCCAGTCTTCACCCTTTTTTTCAAGGATGCAATGACTAGCTTGACTCGACAAAAATTTTGCCACATGTCCTATCAAGGATTAAACTGAAGACCTCCAGTTCACAATGCCAGCACTATAATCACTGAGCTATTAGTATGAGTGTGTGAAAGGACCGAGACATGGCTTTCCGACATTTTCTGTCCACTAGTCTCCTAATTAATATCACAGTCCAGGGATGTTATCATGTCTGGAACAGACTCTAGCTGCTTTGTACTTGAGACAGCAGAGCAAACCTGAAACAAGTCCCAGACTGGAAAAAGGTGCCACTGAGGTACTTATGATCAATGTAGTGTCCTCAAGCACAGCTCCCTGGGTGCTGCCAAAAGCTGCCCACTGCTCCTTCACGGGTAGGTCAAATGTAGAGGTCACATTTCGCTGTGGTACACTGTCTTGTGCTGTGGTGTGTTCACAATGACAAATAATCACTAATTTCATATTTAATTAAATGATATAAATATAATATCTGTAATTATGTTCAAGAAGTACTTAATAAACTTCAGATTCCCAGTATGTTCAATAATATTAATGAACTGATCTCCCATAGGCAGCAATAAAACTTGAACCCCAGTGAACTTACTGAAAATATTCATATTCATAAATGTCCTGTATTTGGCAGCCTATTTTTAATATCTGTGTAGATTCTCAGTCAAAGAAGACATCATGAGAGATGGCAGATAAGGGCAATGACCCACAAATGGTTCACACCTGGGATCACAGGACCCTAACAATTCACACCTTGGCTTTTGTGTGACTAACATTGTTGGTTGGCAGGGTGTGTCAATAACTCACAGGACCATCTTCAAGGTGTCAACCCCAATAGGGGTTAAATACCTGGAATTCCCCATGAGTTTTTATAATTGAAAAAGCCCTTCAGATTATAGGTGAAATATTCTCAATAACCTATAAGAAACCCAATTGCCTTCAATTAAGCACTCAATATTCATTTTCTTCATTTCTTTTATGATTGATGGTTAGATGAAGTGCAGTTAATTGGATATTATGTTGGTTCATCCATCATTCAAAAATGGAATTGCTTTTTATTGTTTTCAGACAGATTTTTTGCATTTCCAAAACATCTTGTGGGCTGCTACATGGTTTGAATCCAAGTAAATGGATGCCTAATTTCCACTTGCAGTTATCAACTGAGTGACATAATAACTATGCATTGTGCCCATTGACCTTTAGGCTAAGATAAAGTGGGTAGTCTGAACATCAGTACATTTTAACACTTTAGAGATGGTTAATAAATGGAGAGAATTCTCCATGGTGATAGTCGTAGCCATGTACCTGCCGCCTAGCACTAATGCTAACCTGGCGCTAACCGAATTGTATGAGGCTATCAACAAGCTCCAGACCGCGCACCCAGATGGATTTTTCATCATTGCCGGCGACTTCAACCACGCAAATCTGAAGTCAGTTCACCCCAAATTTTACCAACATGTGGACTTTGCTGCGAGTGGGGAGAACTGCCTGGATAAAGGCTACACCAACGTGCGTGGTGCCTACAAAGCAGCGGCGCCCTCATATCGGCTCTTCTGATCACTCTACAGTGTTGCTGCTGCCCGCATACTCATCGCTGCTGAAACGCACAAGACCTGCCAGGACAACCATCAGAGTCTGGCCCAGTGGAGCCATCTCAGCACTCCAGGGCTGTTTTGAGTGCACAGACTGGAGTGTTTTCAAACAGGCGGCGACGTACCATGGCTTCGTGGATCTGGACGAGTTTGGAGAATATGTGACCTGCTACATCAGCAAGTGCATAGAACATGTTACCATCTTAAAGAACATCACCACTAGAGCCAACAAAAAGCCCTGGTTCACAGCACAGGTGTGTGCACAACTATGAGAGAGAGATGCTGCTTTCCAGTCTGGGAATAAATCTTCTCTCAGAACAGCCAGAGCTAACCCCTCTCACTCCATCTGAGGATGCCATATCCACTGCACTTCACCTTTCCCTCTCTCACTTGGACAATAAAAAGTCTTAGGTTGATTGCTGTTCATAGACTTTAGTTCAGCATTTAACACCATGCATCTCCGTCTGGTTTGGTTACAGAACTGTTGTCGATCACAGGCGGCTTCAAAGGAGTGTAAAGTGGCTGGCAACATCATCGGTGTGTCTCTTCCACCGCTGCAGGACATCTTTTACAAATGCTGCATCAGGAGGGCCTCCTGCATCGTGCTCAACCCCTCACATCCTTCATATGGACTCTTTACACTCCTCCCATCTGGCAGACACTATCGCAGCATCAGGACTCGATTCACCAGAATGCGCCATAGCTTTTTCCCACAAGCCATCAGACTCTTGAACACACTTCCTGCCCTCACACTTCCTCCCACATACTCACCTGTACTGTAAACTGACTCTGTTGCACCTCTGCACTTTACACATCACCCTCCCTATGATGCACATGCTGCTATACAGACTCATACATGTTGCACTGAAACTGTCTCAGGAAAATGTTTATGAATAATGGCTATGTTTACAGATGGTACAGTATTGTCCATCGTCAAACTGCTGCTGATCTGGCATACATTTAATATTTACAAAAGCTTTGGCCTGTTGCTACATATTTGTACTATTAAACATTGCTGTACATATCACTGATAGCTTTTTTCTGACTGTATCTGAACAAATTTAAAGTATTGCACAGGTTGTTTTATTTAATAGACTGTATAGAATGTCTCATATTGAAATTCTTACTGACCTCATGCACATTCACCACATTCATTCATACTTTTGACACTTTTTAGTGTCAAAGACAACTCTAAAACCATGATTGTAGGTACCGCATTCTAGTTGTCTCTCTTTCTTCTTCTAGTTTAAAAGTTTACATTTATATTCTACTCTAGCTTAAAAGTGTATATTTTATATTCTATTTATTTTTTTATTCTATGTGCCTAATTTGCATATTGTTCTTTGTTCTGTGCACTGTTAAAACTGGAGCCACGTCGTCTCCTCTCTTTGTGTACCTGTACAGTATATAACAGAGATGACAAAGTTTACTTTAACTTTGACTTTGACTAACCACAGATGACAACATTGATGCATCTCAATTATTCACTTGAGATCCAATTGCCCAAAACATATCTTAATACAAAGTGAAAACAGGGCCTGAAAGTCTTCTGCACTCTACATTCATTTAACAACTTGAAGTGAAGTGAATGATTATTTGTCATTGTGAACACAGCACACAGTGCATCACAACTAAATGTGACATTTGCACTTGACCCATACGTGAAGGTGCAGTGGGCAGTTAACATTGGCAGCAGTGCATAGGGACCGTACCTTTGTACTCATGTCCAGCCAGCTGTTAGAATTGTTCCTTAAAAGTTGGAAATGAATGACTGAAATTGCAAAATTCCATTAGAATATCAATTTTCGTAAAGTGCCACACAATATTAAAGTCAGAGTGAAAAGATAAACAGTGTGGTTTAATTGCAGTTTACTATAAACATTTTGTTTAATTACTGCATTCAAGTACTACATACTTTAAGTACTAAACACCATTTTAATTTTTCATTTTTGCTCAAGCTAACTTAATGATGTAGTTGAAGTATGGTGCACATCCTGAAGCTAAAACTCTCAACTAGGCCCCAGTGAGAATTGAACTCGTGACCCCTGGTTTACATTAAAACTGTGGTTATACTATAGCTGATGTAACTGTTAGTATTTAAGGTACTTAAGTAAATGTTCCTCTAAATGCTTATATATATATAAACACAGTTGGCCTCCCGAGCAAGGCTCTTTACTCTTTAAGTTATGCCTGGAAAACTGTAAATGTATTGCTTCATTAGAGCGTTTCAGGTTAATTAAGTCTTTTTTTGGTTGAGTTTTCTGCATGTTGTTAAGATGATATGACAGCATATCATCAAAAGGCAAAATCTAATCTACTCCAAAGTGCATTTAAGATTTCTTGTGAGATATTTCACAAACCATTGAACTTTTAACCCAACTCTGACCAAATCATCTTCTCTGTGTTTCTTTCCTTTGCTTTCTAAAACATGAAAAATGTTGCCAAATGTGCAATCAAAGATTAGATGAAAGTCAAAATGACAGTGTAGGTGAACTGCAGTTTACTGGATTCAAAAATCAGGATTCAAGTTTCTATATTTGTCATATACATAGTCATACAAGTTCAACATGTGGTGCAGTGTACCCTAAACAATCCCAAGACAATGTATATCCAAAAATAGAATTTAGAAATTAGAAGTTCATAGGATAAATAAAAAATATTACAGTAAATTGAAAAACAAAAGACTAAGAACAAAATATTAACATAAAATATAGGAACAAAATCTTATAGGGTTTATACTTTAGACAGTGACAGTACATGTGCACATTAGAGTAGAAACTATGTATTTAAAATGCAATGTGTATTCTTGCAGAATGAACAAGTACACATACAGTTCTTTAAGGCAGGTGGGTGTCATATAAGCATACATGGACATATAAATATACAAGTGTAAAATGGCAGGTTAGTGACAGTTAGAAAGAGTTCACATGAGTTATGTTACATTAACAAAGTAGTGATGTGATATCCTGGTTAAGAAGTTTTATGGCAACAGGATAGAAGCTCCTTCTGAGTTTCTGTTCTTGCCATGATACACCTAAAGTGTTTGCTTGATATCAGCAGCTCAAACTGAGATACTGGGGTGAGAGAAGCATCTCATGATCCTGATTGCTATGCTCTGCCATCCCCTGCTTAGACAATAGAGCAGATCTAACACAATGTTTTCCTCTAATTTATTATTTGCCTTTTTTGTCCAATCTGCTGATAATGTTACTATAGGTGAAGTATACTGTAGTCCACACCCTGAACTCAAAACTTATGGCCAGGCCCCAGCGAGAATTGAACTCGCGACCCCTGGTTTACAAGACCAGTGCTCTAACCACTGAGCTATGAGGCCTCAACTGGTTACTAAGCACTCATGTGCCAGCATAAATACGTGACACGTCAGCCGCCTGGAGGCACGCCTTAAAGATTTGGCATTCAGCCTAAATCATTGGTGTGGCTCTACTGTTGCTGATCTAAACACTACTGAGGGGGTCCAGATCAAGTCATGAACATTTTGATGTGTTATACTGTGTGCTGTGATGTGTTTACAATGGCAAATAATAATTCACTTTAATTTGCTCTAAATTATAGTTAAAGTGTAATCCACATCTTGAACTCAAAACATTCACTTAGGCCCAAAGGAGAAATGAACTCACAACCCTTGGTTTACAAGACTGCTCTAACCACTGAGCTGTGGAGTCTAACCTAGCCCTGGCATACTCATATCACAGTTTAAATACCTAACATGTCAGACGACTGCAACCACACTCAAAAGATTTGGTATGCATTATATAGTATAAATTAATTTATACTAATTTATAAATTGGTATAAATTAATAGTGTGGCTCTCCTGTAGCTGATTTACACAGTAAGAGCCTAAATAGCTCAGAACAGTATTTTTCTTCCTTGTTTATCGACTACTGGTGTATATATTCATACCAATTACTAATTACTAATCTACTTTACACTATGGGAATATGTGGAGCAGTTTGCAGCCCAACTGGGTGGGTGGCGCAGTGGTTAGTGCTGCCGCCTCACACTGTTGGTCCCCACCCTGTGCTCCAAGTTCCAGGGAATGGTTTGGTCTCCCTGTGACCCTAGTTACATGAAATGTAAACTACCATGAAATTGATTTAAAATGGAAATTCTTGTGAGATATTTCACAAACCATTCATCACGTATCACAAATCCTCTCTGTGTTTCTGTCATCTGCTTTAGAAAATATGTTGCCAGCTTTTAGAATTTTTCCTAAAAAGTTAAAAGTTTATCTTTAAAATTCCTTTGGGAAACATTTTTGGAACAGAACAATAGACATCATAAAATTGAAGTGAAAAGAACAGTGTAGATGAACTGGAGTTTGGTTTAAATCCATCATGGAATTACACTTTAAGCAGCTAACACCATATTTCCCTGTAATTTATTTTTTGTCTTTAATCCAGTTTACTTTCTGATTGCATTAATGCAGTGGAAGCATAGTGCTTGTCCCCAAATGAGAATTTGCACATAGGCCTCAGCAAGAATTGACCTCACAACCCTTGGTTTACAAGACTAGCAATCCAACCACTGAGCAATGGAGCCTAAGCTTGTGCTCAGACACTCATATCACAGCATAAATAACTGACATGCACAACCACTACAAGGCCCTAATTAGCTTATAAAAGTATTTTTCTTAGTAATGTTTATTGATAATTGGTACACATTCTTACAAATTATGATATACTTTACACTATGCTAATACATTATACAAGTTCTCCAACATATAAAAGGGTTTTTTTAATGTATTACATGCATTTTTTAAACTTAAGATAAAATACACAGTTGGGCCCTTGAGCAAGGCCTTAACCCAAAGTTTCTTTGAGGAGACTGTCCTTGGCAGGAAATGTAAATATTGTGTCATTGTGAACACACCACAGACCAGCACAATATAGTGTGCCACAAGAAAATATGACCTCCGTAAAATACTGAACTGTGCAGTAAAGATTTTAATTCTTGTAGCATATTTCACAAACAATTCATGTAACAAATCATCTTAGTATCTGTCGTCTACTTTCTTTGTATAGATAATGATACCACTTTTTAGGGGTTTTTTTCCTTCTAAAAATTGAAAACTTTATGTGTGAAATTACAAGATTAAGTTTGTGGCAAAATATGACAAAAGATAAAGTAAAAGTGGCAGTGAAATAATAAAAATTCAGTTGTAGTTCTGTACAAATTCAACTGTAGTTCAGTACAAATCGAATTTGTTTTTATTACTCACATAGTTCCTAAGCCCCCCTATAATTATAGGTATTTTTTTCATATAAAAATTAGTGCAGGCATGCACTTAGCACAAACAAGCAAAAATATGAACATGACTAATAATTGGCCTAAACGTTTATTTTATTATCTGATTTTAATATTAGGGCGCAGTGGTTAGCGGTCCTGGGTTCGAGCCCCAGGTCGGCCTTGGGGCCTTTCTGTGTGGAAATTATGCTCTCCCCGTATTTGCGTGGGGTTCCTCCCACAGTCTAAAAACATGCACTGTAGGTTAACTGGCGATTCTAAATTGGTCCCGTAAGGTGTGAGTGTGTGTGCCCTGTGGTGTGTTGGCGCCTACCCAGGGTTGGTCCCGTGAGTTCCCGGGATAGGCTCGGGTTCCCCCGCGACCCCGGTTGGGATCAAGCGGCTCAGATAATGAATGAATGAATGAATGAATGAGTTAATTTGTCGGTATCTTCGTTTAGCGAGTCGAGGTCAAGAGACTCTGTCCGCTAGGAGGCGCAGCTGATTGCCTGCCACCCGCCGTAGTCGCGCAGAAGAAGAGAATCCGCTTTACATGTGCTGTAAACAGATGCGGGTCGGGTCGCGTTTTTTACGGGATGGAGATATTCGGCAGCGCGTTTGATGACTCCGTTTTTGAGGAATCGCGGAATAGAAACTCATCGGCGGATCTTCCAACATACGAGCCCAAGTCCTGCGAGCCGGAGGTGAGGCATTTCAGCTGCGTGTGGCTCCTGTAGACCTATAATTTCACATTGGTCTGTATGCGTTCACGTTATATTGACTATGTTATATCCACATAGACGGTCACATAATGATTCACTTATCACTGTTTGTCTCTTAATTCAGTGAAAACTCTGCTTGGAAATTGTCAGTGTTACTAAAATAATTTGCCTGCGGTACTGACATGATGGTGTTGTGTTCTGCTAAACCAGTCTATTAGACAGAACAGTGTTGTTGTCATTTTTATACACATAGACCACTTTATTATTATCTCCCACTATATAGATCCATTTTATTGGTGTCCAGCTAGCGACTAAAGATTTATTGAACCTTTTACTTCTATTGTGGTTGTTTTTGGTTTTGGGCGGGTTGTTTATTTTTGCCCTTGTAGTTCATTAGCAGGTATTGCACTGTAACCGTACTCAACTATTGAAACTGGTATAGATTTTCCAATGAAAAAGTGCATGAGAAGAAAAGAGTGATATAGAATTTAGACAGAATAAAAAAATATTGAATGCCAGTTGAGATTAATCTTCAATCTTTAATTGCCCAGCTCAACTACAAACCTCAGAGTTAGCTCAGAGTTAAATATGTATACTAAGTTATAAAACTTCAGTACATATTCTTTTTTATTCACATATACATGTAGATACACCTGTACCCAGCACTTAGGTCTTTAATTTAATTATACTCCTTGTCTTCTGCACATAGGTTGCTCTATTGTATATTGTATATAAGAAACAGTTATTTATTTTTTCTTTCTATTCCCTTAGCTACCTTTAAAGTTTGTATTGTAACTATTTTATTCTAACTTTAAAAAAAAATTGCCTAAATTGCACAGTGAGGAGTGGATCAGGATACATTTCACTGCATGCTGTACCTGTATAATTTGCATGTGACAAATAAAGATTCAAGATTCAAGATTCTTTATTTGTCACGTGCAAGTTATACAGGTACAACAAGCAGTGAAATGTATCCTGATCCGCTCTTTTAACTGTGCAATAGACAAGGAAGATAGAGACGCAATACAAACTTACAACATAAATACTAACTTAAATACGGAGGCTGGGGTAACAGGACAAAAAATAAAACTATATATTATACAATAAGGAACATAAAGTTAAATGTAAAGTTAAAAGAATCTTGAATAATAAAGAATCTTGAATAATAAAGAACCTTGAATAATAAAGAACCACATCCTGACAAGTTAGTGTTAGTCTCCTACTAGTTCATCAAACCTAACGGTGAAACTGATATGTATCAAAAACATAATGCATGAATTTTTAATGTACCCACTTAATACATGTTTTAAGTGATGTATGAATGCATTTCACATGCCATTCAGAAATTTGGTTCACAATAAAACATTTCTTTTTAAATTCCGGGAGATTTGGGATATGACCTCTGATCTTTCTGCTTTGGCTTTAGTGGTTTTGTCACACAGAGACATACGAAGATGAGCTGGACGAACAGAAAACCATGAAGTTTCGGGGAGATCTAAAGTACAGAAAAAAACAGTACCAGGTGACATATTGATCAATCATTGAACAACACTATTTTTTGGTTTTCTTAACCTCACAAGTCTGCTTGCAATTTCCAGAGTGCCATAGAGGACTATACAGCTTGTCTTTCACTGGTGCCCAATAACAACCTTTCAGTTCGGCGGGACGTCCTGGAGGGTTTAGCACGGTGCTGGAGTCATCTCGGAAGGAGAGAACAAGCCCTAGAGGCCTGTGAAAAGCTGGTAATGCTTGGTGTCAGCATCAGCTTCAGTCTTTGTATTATTTGTTCATTCGTTTTCTTAAAATAAATAAAGAGTCGTTTTGCAACCGGTGTTCATTTGATAAAGCTAAATTTAATATGGGTGAGTATTTTCCATTTTTCATTAGAGAGCAAAAGGGGATATTGGAAAATGACTCATTGCTTTTTCCATTTAGTTTGGAAACAATTATTTTGAAAAGGCATTTGTTTTTTGTGATTTGGTTTTAATGTGAAAAACAAATGAACAAACAATACAAACTGTTGCTGTTGAGCTGCTGTTCTCTGATTGTTGCTGTTTGGGTTGACAGAGGATGGAAGCGACCAACACTTGCCACCTCACCTGCCTCTTTCAGCTGGAACTGAGCATCCACGAGGCCTACGGAAATTTGAGAAAGAGCATCTTGTGTCTGGAACAGCTTTGTGCCCTGCACCCTTTCAACCAGTGGCATTGGTTCAAACTGGCTAACAGCTATGAGCTCCTGCTGGAGTCAAATTCCTCCACAATCCTGCATTATCCAGAGGATGAGATCGATGCAAAAGCACAGATTCAAAAGCAGCCAGAGGCAGAAACAACGAGGTTGAAGACCTGCATGTGTTTAGTCAGAACCAGGTCTGTTTTCACTGAGTTTCTGATGGGGAAATAGTAGCATGTAGCGCTGGGTGAGACGGTACTTTGTAGCAGGAAGCTTAAAAACAAACAAAACTCTTTATATAGAAGATTCCTAATGAGCACATCATCTAAAATGCTTAGGAGAATTTGAATGTTATGTTCACATTAAATGTAAGTGGAAAGTAGTATTAGTTAGAAATCCATTAGAACCAGAGGCCGTCTGTTTTCTAGATCTGTCTTCTAGGTCTTGTTGGAACTTGGTAAAGCTGGGTGGAAAATAGAGAGTTTTTATTGATAGTGTATCTATATATCTGGGGAAAATTATATAGGGTGAGACTGTGAGTACTGTTTATATTGACAATGGCTTGGTCTGTGTCACACAACCGTTTTTCCCAGAAAGTTGTGCCACTCTAACTTTGGACAGACTGACGCTCACTCACTCACAAGATAAAGTACCCACTGAGGAAAAATTCATTTTAAAAAGATAATTAGCATCTGATAACATCTGAATTATTCCATTATCTGTAGAGAATTCAACAAATTAGTCATTCAAAATGGACAGAACTTCAAAATGTTGCTAAAATTCAAGATACCTTATTTGCAGCACACATATTGTATTTTGTAGTTGTACACATACAGTATGTGGTGAAATGCAGACCACTATGTACTGAAACATTTGTTGTGTGAAAGTAAAGGATAAAAAAGTTCATATAACACTAGATTGAAAAAGTCTATGTAAAAAATCCCAATATCTATATCAATTATAGTTGTTTAGTGTAAAAATTTATATCGTCCAGCCTTAGTACTCTATTCTGTTCTCTTATATGTAAAGCATGATTCATACCTAAAATGAAGTAAGAAAAAACTAAACACGAGAAACTTGTAAATACCTTAGACGTCTGTTGTTCTTTTTTTGGCACTTCACAACGCTAGGGGGCGCAAAGTAGTTCTGAAGCTGTACAACCTACTATAACGACCCGTCAGTGACGGGTGGACATCTTAATGGACATTTTAATATCTTCATATTCCTGTTAAGTATGATTTTTTAGAAGTTGGTGCTAAAAATCTTGCACCTAAAATATGCTTTTCTTCCACCTTCAGGTTACTCATTGAGATCCTTAAAATTCAGCAGTTCTCTTTTGTGCTGGAGAGGAGTGAGAAAACCCTAAAAGACGTTGATGAGTCACTGCAGAGGTTAAAGGTGGACAAGGAAACACTTCAGATCATCTCCAAGGTGAGACATCGTGCTGCTGTCCTGCCATACATACTTCATATTTCTATTGGTCACAACCTCAGATGCTTCCCTGTCATCTTAAGAATCAAGAAATAATTTATAAATGATATTTTCAGTGCTATGTAGTGTAGTGATGCTCACTGAAGATATTTTCCTTCTTAATATGTAGACTATATAGTATTATTCATTCATTATCCGAATTGCTTAATCCCTATTGGGGTCGTGAACACTGGAGCGTATCCCAAGACTACGGGTGCAAAGCGGGGATCACTGGACGCAAACACACCACAATATATATTATTTTATTACCTTACATAAAAAGTAATTGCTTGGTCAGTATATTTGTGTAATAACTATTTTTCTTTTTTTCTTAGCATTGTGACAAAGTTCCTGGAGTAGGGAATTAGGGGATTATAAAAGTGGTATCTGTGTGCTGAATACCTACAGACTTTTTTTTGTCATTATTTCTTAATCTCTGAGCAGTGTTAAGACTTTTTTCAACTTACTCTGAGCATCACATTTCATAAAACTTCATGTTTTCATGTCTCATCTAGCACTTGAAACCAACATTACACATTACAATTCCCATAGCAGGAAATGGTGTGTGGAAATAACGTTGGAGTTTTGCGCTAGATTTTCTTTACCATAATGCTTATAATTTCTTATTTACTGAAATGAAAGGCTTCTGTGCCTCCATAGTGGCTAATACAGTGTTGTTGTTAGTAAGATGTACCGTGTTTTCAAGATTGTGGTTGGCGTGAACATGTTTAAGTCTGCTGTAATGTTGTGTATGCAGACAATGGCAGAAGACTTGATCCCAGAGAAGATGCGTGAGGAGAAGCAGGACGGCGAAAGCCTGACAGGTTTTTCCATGAAGGACTTTGAGAAAAGGTGGTGGAACAAATTGCATTCCTGCCTGCTGATGGAGGAGAAGACACATTTATTCTGTGATGACAGAGAGGACAACAGTAGAATGTAAACATAATGGGTTTTATTATTATTTTTAAACTAAATTGTTGAATTGGTTGTGTACATTGTTACCAGTTTTAAAGATACTCTATGGAGCAAAATATGCTTTTAACATTTGAAGATTTTAAATGTCATGTGAAATGTAAGATCATTTTTAACATGCATTGTACTCTGATCTGAAATATGTGGAATGGGAGGAGACCGTTTTTGATAAATTATATTTTTCAGATGATAAATAAATCTTTTCCCTGCTATCTTAGTTGTAAAGTGTTTGAGTGCAATTAAAATTTTAAATATGCTTAGGAGAGTAATATACAACACAGAGAAAAACAACACAAATATCAGTGAAACCACAGTTTAGAAGAAGAGCTTGCAACAAGAGTGAGGTGATATTGAATGTATACAAAAAAAATTTGACCACACAGTTCATGTTAAAGATTTTTAGGCTTTGAAAAAACTTTAACATTTGCGATCCATCCCAAAATAAATGGTACTTATTTCTTTCTAGATTTAAACTCTTGATTAGAAACCGTCAATCTACAGAACCAGAAACTCAACACATTACAAATCCAGGAGAACTCATTCCCCAGTCTAACCAATATGTTATTTGGAGTGCCGAAACCAGTGAGTGGTTGGAAAAAGCCCTCCCTGGTAATGGTAGTTTTGAAGGTTCCAAAGACGGTTTCCAGTGCTAAAATTTCTGGGGCAGAAACGCTGAGCAATAGCTTGACGTGGAATGGGGTTCTTCTGCGGGACCCAGAGTGATGACAGCTGTCTGGTGTTGGAGGATTGGTGGATTGGTAGCCCTGATATAAAAGGTGGAGTCTGATTCCTAAACTGGATAAGGTGATTGCCGTTTTCCTTGAGGCCTGGTTTTGGATTAGCAACTGTCAGAATCGCTGGATTTGTCGACTCTACAAAATGTGGAATAAGACTGCAGTTGATAGAATCTTCAGAAAAGTCAGGTATCGGCTTTGAGTCTGCATACAAGCGGCGAAATTCGATGTCAAAGGGCTTGACGCTTGAGCCTTTAAAAAGGATTGCCAAGCTCCTGTTAATCTGCCAGGACAACCAAGTAAAGCTGTGGGACAAATAAGGCGATAATGTTACTAATCTTTAAGGAAGGTGGGCCATCTCAGGAAGAGGTGAAGACAATCACAATTTCGGATGACATATTAGAAAGGAAAATTTTGGAAAAATCCTATTCATGCAAAACACTCCCTTTCCTACTATAATCAGTCAGATAAGATGTGTTTGGGGTTTGCTTCCCATTGCACTGAGGATTAGAGGCGTTTGCTTGCTAAAGAGAAAATGGCCACAGAATGAAAAGCAACACTCAAAACAAAACTTATACAAATATATTAGTTAAATAATTATAGTCTACATTATATATTTTTTATTTGGTTACTCCAGAAGGTTTAAACTAATTTCTGAAGGTTTCAGCCTTCAAAGTCTTCCTGCCTTATTTACCACTTCTAATTCAGCCTCTCAGTTGTCCAGTGTGTTGACACTTTTCCAGTGGCACCAGGAACCTTTCTTTACATGACTCATACAGTTGAAAAGATATATTTCATTATTTTAACTTTAGAAAAATTGCAGTTTTGTCTTTGAAAACCTTTAACCTCTTTAAGCTTATTTGCCAATATTTTATCATGTTTTTGTAAATGTATTCCTAAAGTTAAGACATTTAAATAGTATATTATACAACTGTAGAATGAAAAAACAATGACATTCGCATGAGTGCTTTTCAGCAGTTGTGTATAATATACTGTGTAGTCTTTGTTTGTCCATCAATCCTACCTCCAACATACCTGTAAGCTCCAACCAGCACTTGAGTGCAGTCCGCAATCATGAACTTTTCCTTAACTTGACCAGTAAATTTCTTTCCTGATTTTGCACAGTAGGTTTCTCCATTTATGCTGCGAACTGACATGCGCTACCGAGACAGAAAAACAACTTTTTTTTGATGAACAGAGCTTTAAATGTTTTTCTAACGTGTTTTAAAACCAGCCACCAAAGAAACCCCAATGATAAAATATACTTTAATGCATGTGTTTGAAAAACGAGTATATAAAAAATTCTATGATTTTTCATGTTTGTTCTCTTTATTTTCACACTATATATGGTGGACTAATTGTCTACGCTGATTATGACCTAGAGAAGTCATTTATGTATGTGCCGATAGATCATCAATTATTTATATTTTTAAAGAATCACTGAAAATGAAATCACAGAAAAGGTTTACTTACAGTAAGATGTGATTTGTTAATTTGCAAATTCTTGCACATTTCTTTAAAAATGCTCAGGTTGCTTTCTTCCAACAGAATGTAGACAGATACTTTCCGCTTCCTTGTAGCCTCAAGGATGTCACAGAAAATCTCCACATCGCTGAATGCGTCCATCACAATTGCCAAAATCTATAACCCCAAACATTTAAGATAAAATTGTTGTACTGTGAGACTGCACAACCATACACTGAAATAAAAAAAGTCAAAGTCAAGTCTACAATTGCAAATGTATGATATAATATGAAAACCTGTGTTGATTTTAAAGTTAGTGGTGTGTATCCTGAAAGAGATTTAAAAAACACTGTCGGGCCCTTACATCATGCTGGTCCTGTGAGGCTGTCAAGTACGTTAGCAGTGTTAGAGAGTAGCTAACTAGCTAAGTAGTGCCACTTCTTTTAAAATGTTGTAGGGTTAAAGAAAACTAACTACTTTTTAACTACTTTGGTATCTGATTGATTACCATGCTCACACTGCTCACACTCATTGCATAACAATGCACTCTTGGCTGTGAAATAACCACTTAATAACTATTTTTTTGTCAGTAGCTTGTAGTGTAGCTATTATATTTAAAAAGTAGCTTGGCTGTAGCTAGTAGGTTAAAAAGCTACTATTTGAAAGTAATTTTTGCAACACCGGTCATTAGGAAATGTAAGAAGCTCTGGGTTAAAAGTGTCTGGTAGATGTTGGTAAATGTACCCACCGTTACTGCTTTTCTGATAAATTCCCGGACAAGATCCTTCATAGAAATGTTCTGTGACTGAAAGTAAACCTCCATGCTGGGAATCCCCTGGAGGTGGTAAGTCCATTCTGCCACTGGCCAGCCAAAGTCCAGTAAGGGAGGTGTGCTGTCTGAAACCACAGGGAAGTATGCTTGCGATGACTCTGAATCTGAGATGGACATGTCCTCCTCTCTCTCGTCCTTCACGCTGTTCATCATGGGCTCTTTTACATTGCCCAAAATGTAGTCCTTCTCCTCAGTGGACAGGAAGTCTGCCTCATCCTCTCTCACCAGCATTTGCTGGTAGGCCTTCAGACCGCTGTCTATGAGGGCGTCCATGGCAAGACGTGCACTCTCATTGTGACTCAGGTCCATTGTGGATAGATGGGCTGAGGAGCTTCTCATCTCCTGTAGGCGCCGTCTCACCTTACCCAAAATCTTGGGTTTTAGGTAGCACTGCACGGACAGGCCGTTGTTGTTCAGTTCCATCCTGGGCTTCCGTTAGAAACCTAACTGCCTTCTCTTGGTGGAAATAAAATCTCTGTTTAACCCAACTAAAAATGAGATGTTTTTGCCCTTCTTATTTTGTGCTTTTTTTAGCCAGGTGCCTCTTACAAAGGTTTGTACAAAATTATGATTGTTCCTTTAAATTCCTGTAAGTAAGCAGCAGATAAGCTTCGCAAATTTCAAGCAACTGCTTTGGGTGTCTAGACGCACATTATTTATCTCTGTTAATATGCATGTTGGAACTTCCCCTTTAGGTCCATTCCAAGATCAGTTACCCTCCCTTCTGTGTAAGCAAAAAGGTTGAAAAAAACATGGACAGATTTACCCCTAGATCAGGGATTACAGCAAAGCAAACTGCACTTTCAGGCTTCACAGGGTGGAGCTTTGTGCATGACAGCTGAGAGAATCACAAAACTGCATCTTTCCACTTTATTCCAGGCCACAAAAGACAGCAGGGGATGAGTGACGTAGATGGAGACAGGCCTGTCAAATCCACTAGGCAGGTGTGCCTTCATTTTGTATGGGGCTGCCATGATGTGGTGCTCACCCATCATTCACTAGTGGAACTAACTATTTTCATGCCCTGACCTGTATTTGTGAACGATCTTGCATAACTGCACATAGAATCTGGGACTCAACATACAGTATCACAAGCCCTCTGGGATTTTTCAGGCCAGTGCATCCGTATAGCAGATTTTGACAGTTAATTACTACATTTCTCAATGCTCTGGAAATCACTTATAATCACTCAAATTACCAGGGGAAAACGTTAGCCCACACAGTGGAATTTTTTTTAAATAAGTAAGTACTTTCATTGTAATAATGGCATATGCATCAAATGTCAACAGAAAAGACATAATCATTGTATTTTAAATGATTTAAATATAAAAATAAAGTTGATATTGCATCTCTTCCTTATTCCAGTGTTCACCAACCTCTGTATGAGTTTGTGAGAAATTGCTGTTTCCATGAATATGCTCCACAATAATCAATTATAACTATGGATATGTATGAATATGTAAAAAATAAAAGAAATTAAAAAAGAAAAAGAGGCAATGGAGCATATCAAGCGATTGTTGAATATTAAACAAGCTTTACAGCAGGTTATTATAATACGCTGTAGGATTATGTGATAATTACTTAGGTATCAATGTTTAACTTTATTAAAGGCTTTCCAAGTTTTTTTTTCATATGAATTTCAGTTGAAAACGGCTCTTTCCTCAAAGTGAGGTAATTAATTTGTACTTTTCCATGTTTTCACGTGTGAAACTAAATGACAACTCAAAACTCTAATGTGACAAACAAGGAATAAAAGCTACATGTTTGAGCTGCCATATATTAACCACAGGTTAATGCCACTGACATGGTACTACTAAATTTCTCCATGTACTGGAGGACAGTTGGATAAAATGGGGACTCAAGTTTGCAGTTACTGGAGTCTTGAATTTAGACTCGTCATTACAAGACTCGGAATTTAGTCTCAAGATTTGCTACTCGTTAACAATTATTATTTACATTCATTTATTTTTTCGGCAAGTTCAGCTGCGGCTGTGCCATTTGCCCATAATGCCTTTGTCCAATGCTCTAAGAAAATTATCGCTATGTGGCGTGAAAATGAAGAACGCTGAAATTCATAAGGCACCTCAAAACAGTCACTTGGTAGTATCTGCCTCGTTGGTTGGGTTGCAGGAGAAACCATGACAACTAAAAAGGTCTGTCAGCTGATCTTGGTTCCGATTTGCTCAAAGACATTTACTTGCAATTCAGGAAAAGCCTCCAACAAAACCCCTGTAAGCACTTCAAGACGTGAGACTTGACTTGGACAAGCAAAAAATGACAAAAATGAGCACCAATTCAGTACAATATAGGTTTTTATTATGAATTCTCACCCATGCATAGTGTTGCATTTGCCATATATGTTTTACAAGTGTCCTTAATTAAAGTATGTTTGTGTAGATATGTAATTGGATCACCCTTAAATCAAACAAAGCATGACAAAAATATTTATTGAACAAGAATTTGCATTTACTTACATAATTCATTACATATTTCCCCTTGTTAGAACATATTTAGATATGCATAAATCACAATCAACATAGCATAGAGACTTGCGATTCATACTAAGTCACATCAGTTTGCAAGGTTCGGCCCTCTTCCAAAAAACGTCTTGCTCTAGTAGTTTTGGCACGTAACTGGCCAGAGCGTCTCTCCTGTGCTTTGGCAATGCCTTCGTCAGTGTCTCTCTCAACTTGGGAAAGTCCAAAGTCTCTGGCTGGAGTGCTGATACCAAAAAGATATTCTGTTGCAGACCTACCTTCTCCAAAACTTCCATGCTCCAACTCCTCACTTCTCCCCTTGACTTCTCCTCAATCAGATCAGCTTTTGAAAGAACCACATAGCAGGCTTTACCCTGGGCTGAAAGCTGCTGCAACAGCCGGACACAATACAAGCTTGGCCTTTGAGGCGATACCAGGATGTAGACATCACATGGAGGGAGATTAGCGGGTAGTACAAGTGCTTGGTGCAAACTAGAGCCAGCAGACTTGTTCTTCAAGTCCCCCACCCTTCCCAGTCCTGGAAGGTCCCAAAGAATGGTGTTATGGCATTCTGGGTAAGGGGATGACACAGGGTCTTGCGTGGTCTCTGTGACTCCAGTGGGGGAAGTAGCTTCGTCTGTGTCCTTCAAGCCCAGGAGGGAGTTGAACAGAGATGAGGTTCCACAGCCTGTTTCCCCAATCAGACCCACATCCAACCGGAAGTGTTCCAGGGCAGTGAGGACAGCGAGCAACTTGAATGGGTGGTCGGTGAGATCTCGTGGCTGAAAGACCACAGCAATGCGCTTCAGGTCTTCCTTAGTTATCTTCTTTTTGTTTAAAGCATAATATACCAGGGATCTGTAGAGAAAATGCATAATGCATAATGTAAGAAAACATAGGGTCTCCTTCACCAATATTTACTGAAAATGTGTTAAAATGTAGATAAGAGTGTTCTTTGTTCTGTTCATACCTCCAAACAAATTTAAAAAAACATTGGTGAATGTCAGAGTCTCTGTAAAAATGTGTTTTTAAGAACAAATTTTTTCTTAAAAATGGTTGGTGAATCAGGCCCATAGAGTTTCAAGAACAAAAATGAAAAAATTGTTTTGATTCTCTTGTGGTATGTTTAACAAACAATTATCAAGTATTACATGTTGAGCCTGAACTACTTACGCTGTGCCACTAGTTGATGCTTTAGGAACCCGAAGTTCTCTTGTGATGTCCACCAGGAACTGACTGAAAGCTTTTTTACGCAATTCTGGCAAAACGTCCAACAAAACGTTTGCAATCTCTTCAAGCTGCAACAGTTTTCCAACCTGTGGAAAACCATTAGAGCTCTCATGGTCTCCAGTTTCTGCCGATTCTATTTCAATTTTGTGCTTCTTCTGCAGCTCCAGGTTGCGTGCTCTCATTCGCTCCCACGCACATGTCTTGCACGGTCCTTCTGGCTTTTGGATGAGATCCCATTCTTGCTTGGCTCTAACCAAATAAACAGTTTTGTCTTTCTCATGGTGCTCCACTGTGAGCCTTAGGTGGTCCTCCTTGTGCATCTCAGTTGTCAGAACTATTAAAACATCGTAGCTGTGCTGGGGACCAGGAAAGCCATCTATCGTCCAGATGCGAACCCTGGGGACTTGAGGGTGCAAAAACAAAGGTTCCGAGTTAGAACCTTGTTCATTAGTATGTTCGACAATTGTTACGTGTGCTTTCCTTTCACTTGTGAACTTGCCATCTTTGTTTGCTCCACGTTTGTCTCCTTCCTCATTCTTTATCTGACCAGACTCAACTTCTTCATCATCTTCATCTTCATCTTCATCTTCATCTTCATCTTCATCTTCATCTTCATTATCATCATCCCCTTCTTCTTCATCTGTTTCCTCCTCTTCTTCCCCTTCTTTGTCCTCCTCTGTCAGTCCACAGACTGCAGCAGCAAGTCTTGCATTAGCCTCTATGGTACCCCCTGTGACAGCTATGTCTAATGGGAACTGATCGTAAAGTTCCAGTGCTGTTACAAGCCTTTTCTCAAATCCACTCGAATGCAAAGAAAATTTCCAGGGAGACAACAGAGTCTTCATCTGTTCCTCAGGAAGTTTTCCCTCCATTCTCTGGGAAGGAGCAAGACATTGCACAAGTCATTCAGGTAGTAACAGCATTATAATAAATATATACTATAATTTCTACTGCTGTTGCCCTTTAGACGAATAAAAATACAAATATGCTGCAAACAGTTCAAAAACACCCAAAGATCAATGAATCTACATCTTACCATTTAGAGTGAAAGCCACAAACTCAGATCAGCTGTCTCCCAATCCAAGTGAACTCAAATGGGACATACCGTAGCATAAAAACTCATTTTATGCTGTACTATGTCAATATTGTTTGCCAGAACTTAAGGCAAGACATGCAAACACTGTTCCCAGGGCGTTAAAGTTTACTTAGTGTGGGTAAAGAGTTACAGCAAATACATGGAACTGAACTGAGACAAGGAAGTCTGGCTTGATTCTAGTCCTTAACAGGTCAGTTCTCACCTAGAGAATTGACTCATTGCTCTGACTTACCTGAGGTCAATCAACATAGGGGAAAAGCAAACATCCGTATAAACTCATACACCAATTTATTGGTTTCTATTTCTAATATCAGTTTCACTTAAATCTATTGTTGCTATAATAGTCTAAAGGAAAGAATAAAGATGAAAGAATTAAGAAACAACAGTCAAAATTCTCATTAGGTCAGGAAAGTGTAATGATTAAAATAATGATTTTGACTAAAACTATTTATGTCCAGAAAAATGCTTCTTTCTTTCTTTCTTTCTTTCTTTCTTTCTTTCTTTCTATGTGGTTAAACCAAATATGAAAAAAAATGCACCTAGGATGACACCTTGACATATAAGCACACAAAACCCCACAACAACAAACATGAACCTGCTTGAAATTGCAGGAAGGAATAAACACTATGTTCAAATAAGCATTTAATGAATCAATATGGGGCGGCAGGTGGGGCAGTGGTTAGCGCTGCCACCTCACAGCGAGAAAGTCCTGGGTTCAAGCCCCGGATTGGCCTTGGGGCCTTTCTGTGTGGAGTTTGCATGCTCTCCCTGTGTTTGTGTCAGTTTCCTCCCACAGTTCAAAAGAATGCACTATAGGTTAATTGGTGACTCTAATTTGGCACCGTAAGGTGTGAATGTGTGTGTGATTGTATGAGTGTGTGTGCCCTGCGGTGTGTTGGCGCCTGCCTAGGGTTGTTCCCTGCCTTGCGCCTGTAAGTTCCCGGGGTAGGCTCCGGTTCCCCGCGACCCCAGTTGGGATTAAGCGGTTCAGATAATCAATCAATAAATGAATATGTGGCACACCTGTTGTGCAACAAGGACACAATAGAAGAGATGAAACTGCCCAGCAGATGGCAGCACTGCTGCACTAATGCCCCTGCCAATTTAATTTGTTAGAAATACGCACAGCACCACCACATACTGCACACATACTTTGCGATCAGTTTTCTACTGAGAACTAAATGTAAGGACAAATGGAAAAAGGAAAATGCAACATTTTCATTGTGATGATACAGCTTCCACAATTTTGATTTAGATACCTATGGGGTTTGTAACATGATGAAACATCTAGTAGCTGGCAGTTATTTGGATTTTATTTATTTGTACTTATTAGTAAAGTGATGTAAAGGATATTACTTTCGGGTTTACGTTCCTCCGATATCAGTATTGCTATGTAATCCCTCCTGAAAAACTCTTGACGAACACCAATGCTATAAAATTATAGTAGTTGTGCAACATTCAATTCAACATTGATTTGAACAGTATTTTTAACTGTATTTGCGTAGTAGTTGTTGATAAATTTTGGTTTTGTGATGAAACATGAATATAGAAATGACAGTTCAATAAAGAGAAGTACAATCAAATGTAATGTAAAAATGTAGTGGCCAACTGTCATACCTGAAGAAGTATGAAGTACGTATTTTATTTAATTAATTTACTTGTTAAACAGTTTGGGGATGCCGATAGGTTTTTATACATTACTATTACATTAGTATTGCTGTAAATAACGTAAAATTAAAGGACAACCGTGCATTCAGTGAAGCAATTAAAACATGTCCACCGTTAAGTTTGTCCATTAGCAGGTTATTGGTAAGACGGATAAATCATACAACTACCTAAAATCCTTAAAATACATCGTCTTTCTTCTGAAAACGATTATATCTGATTTATTCTAATTCGCTTTAGACAGAAAGAACTGAGTAAAGTTAATGTAGATGTGAACAACCAGCTGCCAGCTAACCTGCTAATTATGTTCGTAGAAGGCAATGCTGCGACAGTTTAAGATTTTATGACAGTTGACAGCTGTAGATTTTATCGATTTTGATGAGCATTATTTTGTAAAAACACTCCAAAGCTATAGTGTTGATTCCACCACAGGCCTTTAATGCTTTGAAACGTAGGCAGTTCAGAACACTGTAAACAAAGAATATAATTACAAAATGTTATGAAATTGTATGTTATGTTTTGAATATAGCCATTTAGATGTCCATTTAGAAAGCGGGGTAAACTGCGAAATCGATCTTCGCAAGCGACTCGTTCGATAGAAAAACGCGCAACAGTGCCGACTAGAGTCAAAAATCCCACTGTCACAGAGCTGGTTGTAACGCTGGTCAGTAGTGGAACCAAGGAGGAAAAGCGCCCATTTTCACTTCCAGTTGCAGTCAGACGCAGGTATCTTTAACTTTGTCATGTAGAAAGTTGAACATTTAGGCAAGGCAAGGCAAATTTATTTATATAGCACATTTCATACACAGAGGTAATTCAAAGTGCTTTACATAAAAGGAAGTAGAGTAATCGTAAAAACAATAATAAAAACAATAATCACAAAAAAGGAAGTAGAACAATCATAAAAATAATGATCACAACAATAAAACAAAAAATATAAAATGTAAAAACTAATTGATATAATGATTTTAAAATGATTTAAAAATTGATTTAAAATAAGTTTAAGACAGCTAAAAACAGAGTGCAGTCAGTTCGGACGAAGCACAGTGCTCATTCAGTAAATGCACAGCTAAACAGATGAGTTTTGAGTCTAGATTTAAATGTAGCTAATGTTTTAGAACATTTGATCTCTTCTGGAAGCTGATTCCAACTGCGGGCAGCATAATAGTTAAAAGCGGATTCCCCTTGTTTTGTGTGAACCCTTGGTATTTCTAACTGAGTCGATCCTAATGATCTGAGCGGTCTGTTAGGTTTATATTCAGTGAGCATATCTGCAATGTATTTAGGTCCTAGGCCATTGAGTGATTTATAAATCAGTAAAAGTACTTTAAAATCAATTCTAAATATAACTGGAAGCCAGTGTAGGGACCTGAGGACTGGTGTGATATGCTCAGATTTTCTGGTTCTAGTCAGAATCCTGGCAGCAGCGTTCTGGACGAGCTGCAGCTGTCTAATGGTTTTCTTGGGAAGGCCAGTGAGGAGACCATTGCAATAATCCACACTGCTTGTGATAAAGGCATGAACAAGTTTCTCCGAGTCTTGGCTGGAAACAAAACATCTAATTCTTGCAATGTTTTTGAGATGATAGTATGCTGATTTAGTTACTGCTTTGACATGACTAAGGTCTGACTCCATAATCACACCAAGATTCCTGACTTGGTTTTTAGTTGTTGTGATCCCTAGCATCAAGGTATGCATTCGCCTTAAGAACTTCCTCTTTGCTTCCGAATGCAATGACTTCAGTTTTCTCCTTGTTTAACTGAAGGAAGTTCTGGCACATCCAACTGTTAATTTCATCAGTGCATTGGCAGAGGGAGTCAATGGGGCTGTAGTCATTTGGCGATAAGGCTAGGTAAATCTGGGTATCATCAGCATAGCTGTGATAGGCAATTTGGTTCTTTCTCATTATTTGACTTAGTGGGAGCATATACAGGCTAAACAAGAGCGGCGCAAGAATTGAGCCTTGAGGGACTCCGCATGTCATGGATGTCCACTTAGACTTATGCTCTCCTATACTCACATAACAACCTCTCCCTTCTAAGTATGACCTGAACAAATTGAGAGCCATCCCAGAAAGCCCGACCCAGTTTTCCAGTCTCTCTAGAAGAATGTTATGATCAACAGTGTCAAACGCAGCACTAAGATCTAGTAGTACCAGCACTGATATTTTGCAAGAATCAGAATTTAGGCGAATATCATTTATTATCTTAACGAGCGCTGTCTCTGTGCTGTGATGCGGTCGGAAACCAGATTGAAAATTGTCCAGGTATCCATTTAAGTTTAAGTAGTTGTTCAACTGATTGAAAACTACCTTTTCAATAATCTTGCCCATAAAAGAAAGATTAGATATTGGTCTATAGTCTATTACAATATAATAGATCAGTAGATTTTAACACTGTGTACAAAGCTCAAATTGTACTTCAGAAATGAAAAGAAAATCTCTCGTACTCCCTTAATTACGTTCAATTCAAGTAATATTTTCTCCTGTAGTGAAACATCTACATATTTGAGAAGCCAGAGTCTTCATGTGTATGCGCATAAATAAATAAATAGGATTAACCTTGAGATCATGTTGACAAATAAAACGACTGGTGTTATAGCTGTGTATCAAATGTATCAAACAGGAAAATTTATACAGCTAATGGAAAACGTGCTGCAAAGTACAGCACATGGCGTCAGTGTAAATTAACATTAGAATATAAATGTTGTGTTCCGTGATTACATCGACTGCATGACAATTCTACTGACTGTAAATTCACACTATTCAGTGTCCCCACAACTTGTTGTCATGAACAGTTTTGTCCCCACCACTTTTAAAAACGTTAACATTTATGAAAGTCCCCAGAACTTTTTAAAATAAACTGACACTCTTGGTTAATGTATAATATTAGCTATATTCACTACCAGTCAAAAGTTTGGACATACCTTCCCATTCAATATTTTTTCTTTATTATCATGACTATTTACATTGTAGATTCTCACTGAAGGCATTATGAATGAACACATATGGAATTATATAGTAAACAACAAAGTGTGAAATAACCCAAAACATGTTTTATTTCTTAGATTTTTGAAAATAACCACCCTTTGCTTTGATCACTGCTTTGCGCACTCTTGGCATTCTCTCGATGAGCTTCATGAGGTAGTCACCTGAAATGGTTTTCCAACAGTCTTGAAGGAGTTCCCAGAGATGCTGAGCACTTGTTGGCCCTTTTGCCTTCACTCTGAGGTCCATCTCATCCCAAACCATCTTGATTGGGTTTGGTCAGGTGACTGTGGAGGCCAGGTCATCTGGCGCAGAACTCCATCACTCTCCTTCTGGGTCATATAGCCTTTACACAGTTCAATCATAGTTTTGATGCCTTTAGTGAGAATCTACAATGTAAATAGTAATGAAAATGAAGAAAAAACATTGAATGGGAAGGTGTGTCCAAACTTAATATATATATATTACCTCAGCTTTATCACTCATTTTGACTTGTTTGCCTGTTTTTCTTGCTCATGTTCTAGTCCCTGTTTGGTATGTTCTATTACTCTTTGGTCTGCAAGTCTGAGATTTTGAGTATATTTGTTTTTAACATCTGCTTGAATTAAGGCATGGTTGTTTTATAGGTATATGTCATTCAAATATGCCCTTCAAATATATACTGTTTTAAAAAAAGTCATGGTTACCATGGCTATTGTTCTTTAATCCCAATAATAAATACAGGACCAGATGACGCTGACACACTGTGATGTTCCAAGGGCGTTTGTTCAGGAGTCAGCATGGGCGGGGCAGGTTTAGTTTTGGCAGGGAGTAGGTGTGCTCTCAACCGTTAAAAAAGAAAAAAATGTGATTTCAAAGCTGCCACATCCTTCCTGAAACAAACAACATAGACTATAATAGATCTAAAGTAGATTCATGACATCATTTACTGGTTGTTACTGGTTTGGTCAAGCTTGACAAGGGTTCAGAACATGGCGTTAGATGGTTTGTCCAACAAAACTATCCAGAAGGTTTCCAAAAGACTTCATTGTATAGATCATAAAAAAAAGATTTCTGAAGCAGGTTGCATTTCTTAGCGGAAATGGTATTACTGCAGACAACATAAATTTTAATTAAAGTAGCATCAACATTATTTATTATTTCTCATAAACATGATTTATTATTGAATTTAGTTAATTCATTTGATGTGAAGAAAGCAAATAACACTCAGCTCTAATTCTCAATGCCAAATGATGTTTTCCTCTATTTTGAGGACAGACACAAAACTGGTTTGATCACTTTTCTCTTTCCCACCAAACAAGTGTGGGTGTAAACAGATCAAGCCCATCCCCTTTGTCCGATCCATCTACGCATTTTATCACTGTGTCATATCTGCCTTATCCATAATTTTTGTTGGCTTGGAACACGCTACAGCCATGGGGAGTGGAGGAGTAATCACCTGCCTGATGGTTGTTGTAGTCATGTGCAATGCATTTGCTGCTGTAAGTCCCTTTTTTACTACTAACAATGATGCACTTTTTACACATACAGTACTGTGCAAATATTGATTTGATTTAGATTTTTCTTTTGTTCGCTCACTTAGCATTTTGTAAATTGATAAACACAAACAATCATTATTTATGTTTCTGAAAGCATTCTTTGTTTACAGCATTTTTTCACACCTGCCTAAAACTTTTGCACAGTACTGTATATACAATTTAACTGCAATTTAAAAGAGATGTTGATATTGTAATGCCATTAAAATATTTATTTATATTTATATTTTCAACCTTGAATTGCTCATCTCTGTATCAAGATGATCTATTTTAGTTCTCACTGTGGATACCATTACTACAAATTGCTTCAAATGAAAGTGTTTTGCATTAATATATAAGTACAAGGAAAGAGGAATTAAATAGAAACCATGCAATGCATTCCATTAATTAACCTTGAAATATCTGTAACAAGATGGTCCATTCAGAAATTTCGAACCAGCCATTTCTAATTACATTATTTTTTTTGATTGAATGATATGATGATTATATTTGTAGCAGACTTCCCACTGAAATCAGACCTAATAATTAATAGACATTGTAGAGGTCAATTGGTGCTGTATGAACAAGATAATCTGTATAATAGAGCTAATTGAGTAATTAAACAATCTGTGCTACTTGTTTAATTCGCTTTATTACTGTAAGCAATATTTGCATTTTAGGCGAAGTAGTTAATTGCTAAGTTTCAGGATGAAGCATGTCGTTAATGTAATGGTGCTACTTCACTTCAGGTAGCAGGACTGGCATTATTTGCGCTGGCCATTTGGGTGGCAGTAGACGGGTACAAACTCTACCCTATATCTGGCGTGTCAGGGAAGGACGACATCTTTGCTGGGGCATGGATAGCCATCTTCACTGGCTTTGCCTACTTCTGCACCACCATATTTGGAATTTTTGCAGCTCTGAAGAAGAAACGATCTCTTATTCTGGTGGTAGGCTTTTGACCTGTGACCTCTTTCTTTACACAAGCACAAACTAACACACAAGCAATTTAACAATTCTATCAGACATATTGTCTTGCAGTCTCAACATTGTCATGCTTTTTATGTTTTACTTTACAACAGTATTTAATTCTGATGTTCATCATTTTCATATTTGAGTGCGCATCCTGCATCACAGCTGTGACAAACAGAGACTATGTAAGTGTCCGATTCCTCAGTTATTTGTATTTGTGCTTTAAGAATTTCAAAATTATTTGTTTGATAATTTGCTGCAATATCAGAACATCTAATGCTGAACCTACCTTTATTGTTAGTTTTCCTTAAATGTTTCATCAATGTTGTCCCAAAGTTATGGAAGGCCCAACTAGAATGGTACAATCACACTAATCAAGCTTGCATGTACTTTAGCTAATCTCTATCCTATTTTTTGTAGCTGGTTGGTAACAGCAACCTTGTGAAAAAGCAGATGCTAAAATACTATGCGGAGAACAGTGACAAAGGAAGAGATATCACAAACACATGGAATCGAGTCATGCAAGATGTGAGTACATACTCTTCCAGACCATTTTCTCAGTTTCCCCACAGCACCTCTGGGAATCACATTCCAGAACTTGCCATTCTAAAAGTTCGTGTTTCAATGCATTGTCTGCTGTGCCCACAAGGGATTGGTTTAATATCACTCACACACAGTGACATCTTGCTATCTTTGTGAGGCACTTCCCTTGACTCCGATGATATGACTAATACGCACACACATACAGGTATGCATGCACACTCCCCTTGGTGTACTATTACCTTGGTTTTGCTTCACTGCAGACTTGACACAGCATGTCTGGCCCATCCTTTTCAGACGGTGTGGCAACCGGTTTGGAGAGTCACAGTGTAACTGTGTGAGGATAGGAGGATGAGGGGTTTCGTTTTTTTTTTCTGAAGTAAGAATATGAAATTACAGCTACAGTTACATTTTAATCAATTCTGTAGCACTGAGCCCCCACTGGTGGTTAGACACTGCCAGGCTCAAACCCACAACCTCTTCTCCTGGGCTGTAACTGAATGCCCTCCTGGGTGATTTGACCTCAAATAAACATCACAATTAATTGTTTTGGGTTCTTTTGATTAATTGCCCTGCTTTATTGTCCTACCACCACTCCACATCATTAGTACTCTTAGGTAGTAACACTTTTTATATATAAATTATTAAGAGATTATGTCTCTGTATTTGATCAGTGCTGTTAAGTTAGTAAAACATAATATTTTGTTTTTCAAAACACTGACATTTGAATTTCCATGAATTCCTTGTTGTTGTTGTTTTTTTGCAAGCTTGTCTCTCTGGCTTGTTTTCTTCTTTAGTCACCATTTCTCATTTCCTTGTATAGGTTTCCAGTTCATTACTTCCCTACATAGCATAATAAAGTCATTAGCTATTATTATAAAACTACTTGGTACTGATTGATTTTGCAATCTGGTAAACATTTTCATACAAATGGTTCAACCATAGACAGAGTAACAAAAGGTCAAACTTGTGGTTGTGTTATAAACAGCAGAATTGGATTGCCTATGTAGGGGCAGGTTTACTTCTTAGAGATATGGCATACTACATTTTTTTCAGAAGCAGTGGTTCAAATGTTTGCATATTCAAAGGACAAAAAAGAAGAAAAAACACTTTTTATTAAACATTAATATATTTGGAATGCAATTTAGAATGCAGTTAACATTCACCGTCTTCAACCTATGTTTGAGTATACATATCGTTCAACCTACTTTTCAGTTTGCAGAAACAAATTGATTATAGATCTGTGGTTAGTTCTCCAAGATGTTTGGAACAACCTACCAGCCGAGTTCCTTCAAAAACTGTGTGCAAGTGTACCTAGAAGAATTGATGCTGTTTTGAAGGCTCATTTAGATGTACAGTGTACAGAGTGGGTTGCTTTAGGTGTACAGTATGTTACTGCATATGCTAAGGAAATGCCTTTGAAAACAGAAGTTTGCTCAGATTATGTATCCAGTAAAAATACTCTAGGAATAATTGGTTACAGTATCAAGCCCCCAAATTTCACAAAATTGCATCATAGCATACAGTACTGTGCAAAGTCTTAGGCAGGTGTGAAAAATGCTGTAAACAAAGAATGCTTTCAGAAACATAAATAATGAATGCTTATTTTTATCAATTTACAAAATGCAAAGTGAGTGAACAAAGAAAACCAAATCAAATCAATATTTGTGTTACTACATTTGCCTTCAAACCAGCATCAATTTTATAGGTACAGCGTACAAAGTCAGGGATTTTGTAGGATTATAGCCACAGGCTATTTTGTGATTACAGATACTATAGATCTGTGTTGTTTTCAAGATGTTTGGAATAACCTACCAGCCGTAGTTCCTTCAAAACTGTGTGCAAGTGTACCCAGAAGAATTGATGCTGCTTTTGAAGGCTACGGTGGTCATACCCTAAATATTGATTTGATTTAGATTTCTCTTTGTTCATTCACTGCATTTTGTTGATTGATGTAAATAAATGATTAACACTTCCATTTTTGAAAGCATTCCTTGTTTACAGCATTTTTTCACACCTGCCTAAAACTTTTGCACAATACTGTAGTTTACATTGTCCGCACTTCACTTTCACCGGGCCATCGGGTAACATAACGGTTAGATTGGTTTAATATCACTACACACAGTGACATTCTTTGCTATCTTTGTGAGGCACTTCCCTTGACCTGATGATATGACTAATACGCAACACACATGTTATAGTATGCATGCACACTTGGTGTACTATTACCTTGGTTTGCTTCACTGCAGACTTGACACAGCATGTCTGGCCCATCCTTTTCAGACGGTGTGGCAACCGGTTTGGAGAGTCACAGTGTAACTGTGTGAGGATAGGAGGATGAGGGGTTTCGTTTTTTTTTTCTGAAGTAAGAATATGAAATTACAGCTACAGTTACATTTTAATCAATTCTGTAGCACTGAGCCCCCACTGGTGGTTAGACACTGCCAGGCTCAAACCCACAACCTCTTCTCCTGGGCTGTAACTGAATGCCCTCCTGGGTGATTTGACTACAATAAACATCACAATTAATTGTTTTGGGGTTCTTTTGATTAATTGGTTCCTGCTTTATTGTCCTACCACCACTCACATCATTAGTAATTTTAGGTAGTAACACTTTTTATAGTATAAAATTATTAAGATTATGTCTCTGTATTTGATCAGTGCTGTTAAGTTAGTAAAACATAATATTTTGTTTTTCAAACACTGACATTTTAAATCTCCTATGAATTCCTTTTGTTGTTGTTGTTTTTTTGCAAGCTTGTCTCTCTGGCTTGTTTTCTTCTTTAGTCACCATTTCTCATTTCCTTGTATAGGTTTTCAGTTCATTACTTCCCACATAGCATAATAAAAGTCAATAGCTATTACAAAACTACTTGGTACTGATTGATTTGTTGCAATCTGGTAAACATTTTCTTGCTACAAATGGTTCAAATCCATAGACAGAGTAACAAAAGGTCAAACATGTGGTTGTGTTATAAACAGCAGAATTGGATTGCCTATGTAGGGGCAGGTTTACTTCTTAGAGATATGGCATACTACATTTTTTTCAGAAGCAGTGGTTCAAATGTTTCAGTTATCTAAAGGACAAAAAGAAGAAAAACACTTTTGCCAAACATTAATATATTTGAATGCACTTAGAATGCAGTTAATATTCACCGCCTTTCAACCTATGTTTGAGTATACATATCGTTCAATCCTACTTTTCAGTTTGCAGAAATGAAATTGATGCTACAAAACAAACAGAAAACATTTTGTAGTGATGTGGTTAAATGAGGAACAGGTTGTGAATCGGGTTGGCAATCAAATAAACTGCAGTGTAACAGCGAGAGGGTGGCTATTTAGATGTACAGTGTACAGAGTGGGTTTTTAGGGTACAGTATGTTATTGCATATGCGCAAGAAATGCTCTTGAAAATATGAAGTTTGCTGTAGATTGTGTATCCAGCAAAATACTCTAGTGAATAATTGGTTGCAGTATCAGCTCCCAAATTTCACAAAACTGCATCATATACAGTACTGTGCAAAAGTCTTAGGCAGGTGTGAAAAATGCTGTAAACAAAGAATGCTTTCAGAAACATAAATAATGAATGTTTATTTTTATCAATTTACAATTTGGTGTTACTACATTTTGCCTTCAAACCAGCGTCAATTCTTATAGGTACACTTGCACTAAAGTCAGGGATTTTGTAGGATTATAGTCATTATATTATTTTGTAGGATTACAGGATTATAGATCTGTGGTTAGTTCTCCAAGATGTTTGGAACAACCTACCAGCTAAGTGTACCTAGAAGAATCGATGCTGTTTTGAAGGCGACGGGTGGTCACACCAAATATTGATTTGATTTAGATTTCTCTTTTGTTCATTCACTGCATTTTGTTGATTGATGTAAATAAATGATTAACACTTCCATTTTTGAAAGCATTCTTTGTTTACAGCATTTTTTCACACCTGCCTAAAACTTTTGCATTGTGCACTGTAGTTTACATTGTCCGCACTTCACTTTCACTGGGCCATTTGGTAACATAACGGTTAGAGAGTTGGTCCAGTGATTGGAGTCCGGGACTGCACCGCCAAATGCAGAGGTCACATTTCGTTGTGGTGTGCTGTGTGTAATAATAATAATCATCTTCTGGACCCCAGGCATAATGTTGTGTGATATCTTCCTTGACTGATCGAATACAACTCCACTTTTAGCACATACGCAGCACTTTTTCCTGGCCTCTGAACCGCTGGGCCAACGGCTGAGAGTAGCTTCGAGGTGGCCAATCCCGAAGGCTGCAAGGTTGGCCAGAGCAGCACAATGTTCACCAAGGTAAATGATACCATGGTGTTCCATGTCCAATGACATCACAATGAGGACTGTTTAAATGGAAAGCACAACTTTTTTCTTGGCATATTTCATAATGTAACCTTGATCAAAGTGTTGTTGAAAATTTATGCCTGTTTTATATGCAGTGTCTATAAAATCTCGACAATATGATAGGGGAGAAGCCAAAGCCAGAGGTCTGCGAGTTTCACTTCCTCACCCACACCCATGCACTTCTTTCTGTCTTATATTCTTTGTTCTCACAAATCCACTACAGAATGTTGCACGCCAGAGTGTCTGGTGATATACTGGGGGCATTTCCAGCTTATAAAAGAATGTTCTCATGCAAAATAAAACAATGAATTAAATGAATTTGCACATCTCCAAGACTTTTAAAAGGCTATTCCTCTTTTTATGCTAAAAACCACATCCTGACTACTAATAATCATATTTTAACTGATGTTATTGACTCTGTTTCTGCAGGATGTTTCAACTTTATAGAGTCTGTGTCTGGTCAGTATACCTGGGCAGTGAGCTGGTATGGCTTTCTGTACAAATGTTTGTGGTGAGTTTAAATTTTAAATAGGATACCTTACATTTATATATATATATATATATATATACATACAAACTAAGGTATCACTAAAAACCAAGTTTTTAGTAGCATCTTTAGAAGAGAATCAGTGCCATTTAAACATGTTGGCAGGTTAATTTTTGAAAGTCATGAAAACATTTGCCATTGTTTCTAATATGTGTGTGTGTCTCTGTCTATTCAGTTCTTTCTGCTCCGATTGCTGGTGGTGTACTACATCCAGCTGGGCTAACACCACAACAAGAGACCAAAACATGCTACTGCAGCTAGTAGTGAATGAAATCTTATAGGTGCACAGTTGCATAACAGGCCTTAATTCATTTACTAACAGCACTTTTAGCATTTTTGATCTCAGAACGTCACACCTGAACCCGCTGCTTTAGCCTGCTGCTGTGCTCTCATCTTAAAAGCTGCCATCAGTATCTTCTTTTCATCCAAATGCTAAATCATGAAAAGAAAGCCTGCACACTGTTTTACAAATCACTGACCATGAATGTAGGCATTAAAGGAACACCCCACGTCATGAGAAAAGAGCTGCCTTGTGTATGAAAGCTAATGCGCATGTTAGCTTAACTCATTAGCTTTTATTCCCCATATTAGCTACAATCGTGTCACTTCCTTAATACCAAATTGCTTTGTCCTGAGTTTTTTCCCCACGTTGTTTAGTCTTTAGGTTAGTGTTTAGGTCAAAGATTATATATTCATACTCACCTTCACGTGAGACTTCTAGTTAGCAATACTTTTACCATATGCAGTTGTGATTTGGTTTGTTCTTGAGGATTAGGCTCATGTTTGATCAACACTGTACATGCTATGTCTTATCAGCAGAGGTGGACAGTAACTAAGTACATTTACTTGAGTACTGTACTTAAGTAGAGTTTGAGTATCTGTACTTCACTTGAGTAGTATTTTTATTTCCATTTCACTACATTTGAAAGACAAATACTGTACTTTTTACTTCACTACATTTCTATCAAGGTTCTCAAGCATTTGTTACTTTCAAATTCAGATAAAGTGGATGTTACACTTTTTCTAAAAGGTGATTGGTTGTTTGTCAGGTGACAGTCTATCAGTAATCAGTAGTGTTACATCAGGCCTGTAGACTGTAGCTATAAAACCAGGTTCAGACAGTTCTGCTGTTTTCTTGTCTTGATTAGAACATTGTTGCTGTTGGAAAGTCATGAAGCTGGAGGTGTAGAGCTGGGTTTTACGCAGGTTGGAATGTTGATTTTACGTTGTGAGCTGCATTTACAGCTATTGCACTGTCCTCCTGATTAACATACACATATATGTGTGCATACACAACCAGACCTGTGTCACAACACTACCATGCTGTTTTGTGGGGGGTGTAGTCTTACAATTAATTTGTAAAATATACTAATGGCTGGTTTTCCTTATCAGTCCTGGTTGTGTTTCATTCTGTAACATTCTACCAATTCCTTATTCTACAGCTTCTACAAGCTACTCAGAGGCATTAGGTGTTGTAAGTGGTGTTGCAATAATGCAACTACTTATACTTTTTATACTGTACTTTTAATGCTTAAGTATTTTTTTATAACAAGTACTTCACTACTTTAACTTAAGTAAACATTTGACTGTACAACTTTCACTTGTATTGGAGTAACATTTGACTAGTGGTATCTGTACTTTCACTTAAGTAATGAAGTTAGTTACTTTGCCCACCTCTGCTTATCAGTTGCGTTTGTACCGAAACTTGTATTAAATTGTAAAAAAAAAATTAAATGCACTATTGTCAATGAACCATTCATGATTTCCCTAGGGTTGCCACCTGTCCCGGTTTTACCGGGACTATCCTTCTTTTCAATGGTCTGTCCAGGGAGAAACACCACTTTGCCGAGACACTAAACGTTACAAATCAGATGTGTTTCCACTTGTAGGCAAAGTGATTGGTCGGGTTGGTGAAATGTCCAGGTTTCTTGTCAGACCTAGGTGGCAACCCTACTTGTCACTGTTTTTCTCTTGTACAAAACTGGTTATAGCAGGGCTTTCAGTGGTGCTTTCAACGTACAGTTACGCCCAGAAAACCGCTAAGCATGAACAAAGCAGCAACTACACACAAGTCAGAGACAAGTTTTACGGGACAATTGTGTAGGAAAGAGAGAAAGACTCAATAAAAAAATGTAGTGTTCTCATGTTTCATCTGACGAGAAAAAGGGCTGTTCAACTGTGTTTTAAACCAACCAAACAGGATAATCTCCTTCAGTTCATTAGTCAACATGCCACACAAAAGTGAGGTGAAAACAGAGCTTTCTGCAAAAATAGGCAGAAAAAGGATAGCTTTTGGATTTTGTAACCAAATCTGTTTTTCCACAGCTGGTGGATGCACTCATTGTGGATTTGAGACGTTAGTAAGCCTGCACAGAGAAATGTAATATTCATTTATTCTTTTTCCAAACCGTGTAAAGTGCAAATTTATTAAAACATCTTAAGATTTGTGACTAACAGAAATTTCTACACCTATAAAAGAAAGTGACTAACTGTCCCAACACACACACACCATTCATTTTACTGTAGACACCTTTGCTTTTTACACTTGTACATTATAAAAAAACCAAACACTTTTCACTGATGCAACCATCAAGTTTTTAATTCACACATTGGTAAATATTACAAAATATGATGAATCGCCTTTTTGCCAAGTGCTACAAGGCAGAAAGAGAGACCACTGGACAGGAAGTTGGGGTTTAAAGCACACAAACCCACTCAGCCACACACACACACACACACACACACACCTGTTGAAATACATAGGTAGTATTACCATTTGGGGAAACAAATGTTACCGTTTAGGAAATTCTTCCCTTGTACTTATTCACTGCATAGTTATGAACAAAAAAAGACAACAACCTTTTAGTCACAGTCTCGCTCTTCAGGCATACACACGTGCACACACATCTTGTACCTTCAGGGCTTTTCACCAAAATTGATATCTACTGAACAGTAAAAAGAGAAAACGTGCACTGCATATACCTTGAATAGACCTGCTGCTTAAAACAAATCACGTTTGAATACATGAAAGATTAAAAAGGATCATTGATGTGCATTAACACTCATGATGAAGTTGTCAAGTCTCAGCATGTTACCTGCCAAACGCTCACAGAATTGCACTTGTCATAAGAAATCATTGCAGGTGGCACCTCTAACCCTGCCTGTGGGGTGGGTGTGACTGTGTGTTTGAATAGCTGCCCTGACTTCTGGACTGGACCCAATGTTTTCACAATTTAGAGATTTTTGTGTGTGATTTGGGTTGGAGATCAGTTAAACATAAGTGAAGTTTATCTGTACTAAAAAATATTAAAATATTAAAATGTGTACTGATCAAACCTATAATGTGACTAGCATTCTGATGCTGAGGTTTGGATTAGATGATTTATGCACATCTGTGTCAGAGCTTAACTCTAGAAATGAAAAATGTGATCTCCAGGAAGTACCTCTGTAGTAGTGCACACTATGTATTGTGCTGTGTTGAGCAAAGTCTGCCCTAAGTTTATACTGCTAGCAAACTGTTTATAAAAGGAAAAAAAGGACATTGGTCCCAATGATAAAGATTTAAGGGTCTAATACATGATAAATGTACCTTCATAAATTTGTGCTTAATGTTCATGACATTTTATTTACTGACTGATGCAATATTAAGAAGGTTAGATGAGGAAATTTCACATCCTCAAAAATGTGCAGTACCTTAAATGGATACAAGCACACACACAAACACACACAGACACACAGTATCTTCTAAGCACATGGCAGTGTTTTTTCCTTCACATGAATTTTAGGTACATTAAGAGGAGATATGATACACACCCACACATACCTGTGTGCACACACAAATGTCAATGAATAAAAACAAAAAATGACAATCGTATTATTCACAATCTTTGAAACAAAAAATAACTATTTTACATGCCTTCTTTGCAATGAAATTTAAATTAACTTAAAAAAAGCAATACAAATAAATCAAGAGGCAAAGAAAATCGCTTTTTCAAAATCACCAGCAGCATGAGGTTATCATGAAATTATCATTCAAAACAAAAACTCTAAGCTTATTTCCCTGTACAGCTCTCTCTCTTTTCTGTCAGCTAACGTGCTATCAATAAGGTAACTAAAAGGGGCGCTCCACCAAAATACGGAAACATAACTAACTTGCCAATTTCAATCCCTGCTAGTCATGGTCTTTTGGTGGAGTGGTCCTTAAAATCCAGAAAGAACCTAAAGCGGAAAAAAACAATGTCACTATGCACAAAAACCTGATACCCCCGTCAGAGGGACAGCAGCCAAGCAACTCTCTTATGCCCTCTGCTGGACAGCACAGTGTCTACTGGAATGTTTACATGTCTTAAGCCACTTAACGGTTCACATCTTTGATTCTTTTTACCTTCGTTCCACACACTCACATGCTCTTGGTCTCTTTTTCTCTTTCTTTCAATATATCATTGGTCCGGTGATGCAGCACAGCACTATCTATATCGGAGAACATTCGACCCATCGTATCTCACACCCGGTCTCCAAGATCTCTGGGGTGGCCTGTGGTTCTGTGGCTCTCGGCTAGTGCTTTTAGCAATAGCTGCGGGTCTGACCCTCGGAGTGAATGGTCCAGTTGGGACCGGGTAAACTGCCCTGTCGGTTCAGCCCCCGCTGGCTTTGAAGTCCTGGAGGTTGGAGGGCCGGATCCAGGATTACGTCTCTCCGGGGGGCACCAGGGTAGTGGGGAAGCACCGGACCTGCCTGATAGGAGTACTGAGAATAAGGATTGACAGTGATCTGGGGCCCAAACCCTCTTGGTGTGCTTAGTGCTAAGTTTGCAAAGGCTGTCGAGGGAGGACCGGAGGAGTGGGAGGAATCTGGATGAGCGTGGGGGCTTCGGCTAGGATGAGGGGGTATGTCCTGGTAGTGTGTTCTTGATGAGTAGGGGTTAGAGGCTGTGCCATCACCCAGAGGGCCTGGCATAAAATCTTGGCTTCTGTAAAACTTAAGGACCTGGTCACCTGACGGCATGACATCAAAGGCTTGTCTGTACTGACCGCCAGAAGATCGGCGCAGGGGGTCCTGTCGCTGGAAACCTCCCTGGGCTTCTCGCCCTGAAGGGCATTGGCCCTCAAAAAGACCCCGCAATGGCCCTGATGTGTAGACGCTGTAGGCCGGAGGAGGGCGCTGATGCTGCTGCTGCTGGCTGGGGTACGGGTTAGGAGGGTAATCAACATGTGGTGAGGAAGATGCAGAAGATGATGTGGCCAAGCTCGGACCTTCTCTTTCATCCTCTGCCAGCTTCTCAATCAGTAGTGAGGCAATGTCCTTCCCTGTCATTGACTGGCTGGGCTCAGAGCTGGAGCTCTGGGGGTCAGAGCGACTGCGAAAGTGAGCAGCACCTGCTGCTTTGTGCATCTCCACAACCCTGGAGTCTGAGGCAGGGTCATTTAGTGTCTGGCTTTCAAAACATGCAGTTGGACTCTCCTGCTCTTCTTGAGGTGATGATTGTTGCTTCTCCTCAGGTAACGGCTCAGGAAGGGGCTCGAGTTGTTCAACTTCTTGGTGACTATCCCCGTCTAGGTTTGTTGTAGTCCAGGTCTTAGCATTTGTGCCTGCTTCAGGAGGGCTGGTGAAAGGGTAATTCACATAAATAGGTTCTGACTGCTCTTTTGACAAAGCTTTTTGTGCTTGGAGAGGAGACGACTGGGGAAGTTGGACCTGTGGTGACTTTGTCACAGGAAGTGGATGGTGGCTCAGCAAAGCTTCCTCTGGCCTAGAGGATTCAAAATACCGATAACAGACTTTGCCATTTTCAAAATAGGGGTGCAGTTGGGATGAGGTGAGGTCAGATGAGGGCGAGCGCTGAGGGCAGTGAAGGCTGCGCTGATGTACGGACAGAGGTACTAGTCCCCCAGAGGAGCTGGGGCCAGCCGCTGCTGCGATGGGATGCATCTCACTGCGTGAAAGCCTCACGGAGGAAGAGGTCTGGCGCTGAACACGAGGATGGCCGTGGGTGCTGGCGGGGTGGTCCTGGCCATAATGAGAATGGGAGTGAGAGAAGGAGAAAGAGTGTGAGTGGGCTGCAGTCCAGGCACGGGTAGCCTCAGAGGACCACAGTTGAGGAACCCTGGAAGATCCAGACACTTGTTGGTAAGGTGGAGGCTGTTGACTTCTGGACAGAGGCCTCTGATTGGCTGAATCCGAAAGGCGGTAGTTACCCTCAGAATCTAGCCTCATGTTTTGGTAGCTGTGCCTTGAGTAGCCAGGAGGCCCTAGTGGATGTTCGGGGGCGCCAATCTCATAGTAGAAGTTTTCCATCTTAGACGGATCTTCATTAGCTGAGAATGCTGGACGGATGTGAGATGCTTGGGGCTGTTGATGCTGTTGCATATGGGACTGTGATGCCTGCATGGCCTGCGTTGCCTGACTGGCCATCCTGGCAGCATGGTAGCGGGACAATGCCTCAGATGTACCGCTTACCCGCTCAGAAAAGGCTCTGGAAAGAGGTGGGTTGCCCTGAGCCGGCCCCACCATACGGCGGATACGCCCTGCATCCAGAGAGCGACGTGTGAAGTCATGGCGATCAGTCTTTGAGAGAGGTGCCCTTTGTGGGGTGAGATCCAATGGCTTGGGGGGCACTTTGGGTCGCATGGGCTGAAAGGCATGTACCTGGGCCAAGGGTGAGCTCTCTGACTTAGAATGCAGGAGCTGGGAGTGAGCCTGGGCAGGAGACAAAGCCTGGGAACTGGTCTTCTGCTGAAGGTGCGGAGCAGAAAACTGGCGCCCATAGGCGGGGGGTTTCCTCTGCGGTAGAGCATCGCTAGCAGAGGATGGACTAGATTTTGGAGGCTGTGCTGGAGGTGAAACAAGCTGCTGCTGATTCTTATAGATGGGGCTTTGAGTTTTTTCATTCTCCCCAGATGAAGTGCCAGCAGACAGCTCAGAGTTTGACGCCCCAGAATCAGAAACTGAAGCCTCAGATGAGAGTGTGCCTGTGTCCTAAAAGAAAGGAAACCAATACTGTGTTATGAGACATAAGTAGAAAATCACTCAATCCATACTGGAATTTTTCCATTAAATCCACAGCGTACAGTAAGTATCCACACATACACACCTGGACAAGAGGAGATCTAGGTTCCTTCTCATGGGCTGCTTCTGTATCCTTTTGGGCAGTAGGAGCTTCACCATCTCCCTCGGTCATCCAGACAGCAAGGGGTCGCACTGTGGAGTATAGCTGATCAGGATTCGAGGACAGCAGAGCCCCTGCATCTGCAGACAGGGAGCGCTGGAAGCGGGCATCTTTCTCGGGAGAGTTTGCAGTCTGCCGTGGCCGATAGGGGGGTGAGGCACCTTGCCGGAGAGCCTTATTGGCACTCTCTGTCAAAGCCAGGGCCATGAGGCGTGCTGGGTTTTTCGGGGGCGGAGGAGGTGGTTGCTGGGATGGCAGAGGAGCACCAGTGGGGCCCATAATAGCTGAAACAGAACAGAAAACAGGATTCCCTTATTGATATTTCCTTTCTGATCTTAAAAGTTTTTTTTAAATAATTCAGTATGACAAAAATATGGATTACTCACTAGGTCCCTTGATCTTGGCCTCAGGTCCCAGTTTGCTGCTCAGTTCCTGTTGACAACTTTCTGTGAGCTGGAAGTCACATGACCTCAGTAACATGGAGATCATTTGTGGTGGCTGGGAAGGTCCACCTCCTGTGGTCCCAGGTGGCAATTCCCCAGCCCGACCGCCAATCATTTCCAGCACCTGACATTGAAAGAAGGCAATTGGCATATACATTTTCATATTTCTTGGTTAAAAATGTATTATTTGAAAGTTTTTAACATCCATTTTGTCCTATTAATTAGGTCAATAGCAATGGTTCCTGTCTTATGTTTGAATGAGGAAACTGACCTTGGCTGGCACGCTGATGGCGATGGGGTCAGATATGTCCAGTGGTGGAGACTTTGGCGCTTTGGGTGAAAGGGCATGTACCATCTTTTTTGTAAAGGAGCGCTTCTCCGGAGGAGGCTGAGAAAGAGCGGAGGCAGCAGGAACTGGGGGTTGGCTGTGGGATGGGCTAAGGTTTGTCTCTCCAGGCTGAGTGGTGCTAGAGGAGGGGTTAGAAGGGGCAGGAGGCCTGTGCTGACAGAAAACCTGCTGGGGTGAGGCAGTGGCTGCAAGGATGAGACTCCTGCGTGCTGCAGCCTCCGACTGGTTTAGCACAGAGTCTGGATCTTCAGTGATTGAGCGTTGACTGCCGGATCGGGCGTGGCCTTGATGACTCAGACACCGGTAGGGAGGGGGTGTTGCTGCAGGTGGAGACTCCCTGCCACCAGGGGGAGCTGCGCCGCTTCCAATTCCGACTGGTCCGTCATCCAAGAATGTAGGGCTGAAGTCGGTCACATCCTCGGCCATCCAGGATGATGCAGGCTCCTGTGAAAAATCAGGCAGCATGTAGACACCCTCTTCATCATCATCCTCGCACTCCTCCTCATCTGCAACTCGTGCCTCCTCGGGCAGCAGGCTATCGTAGGAACGGCTGGGAGCAATTTGAGACGGAGGGTTGGGAGGCAAGAGCTGAGGTTCCATGGTGGCGACCAGAGAGAGGCCATCGCTACTGGACCGGGGTCTTCGCAAGCGTTGCATCTTGCCTTGGCCTAGGATTGATTGTCAAAAATCTTGTTATTCATTAATGTTCTAATGTGAACTGCCATGGACTTCTTATGTCCTTAACTGGACTTTGTTTAGATTCTTGAAGATGGTTCACTTTCCAATCAAAACGCTTCTTCAGTACAGACCTAAAAAAGCCTTTTGCATGAGAGGTGAAACATATTCAAGAGGCAGAAAGTCCACTTGCCTTCCTTTCAAGCATTCAAGACTACCATATCCAGGAAGACCGAAAACCTACACAGACATACCATGTCACATATTAACTGTTATCACATTATCAACCTAAAAAATTTATAATCTGAGATGTTCCAGATTCTGTGGAGGCTGCAATAAATGAAGGCATTCACTTGACGAATGGAAAAGTTGGTCAGAATAATGCAGGCTGGTCTTAAGTCATCAAATTAGGGAAGATCCATTTATCGCACCTGCTCCACTGTGCTGGGAAGACAGAGACTCCTCACTCTTAGCCGACCTCAGGGTCACACTATCCACTCTGCAGCCTGAAACAGCGACACACATCATCACTGCAGCCTGAATTCATTTTCCACCAACACTTTTCGAGTGAGCATAAGAACTGAGGGTCTCATCTTGAGAACTAGGAAAAAAAGGCAGATTCCTACCCGCGTCAGATGTGGCAGGCTGGAAGAGGGAACTTATCCGGATGGGTTTGCGCCTGCCTGAGCCTGCAGGCTTGCCAATGGCAAAGAACGTTTTCCAGCTCCCTCCAGCCGCCTTTCTCACCTTCATCCCCCTTTTCCTCCTAAAGGAGAGAGCGAAACAAATCAAGGGACACACATTATAGTCAACAGTCACACAATTTTGGAGCAAAGTTTAAAGCAGTGTCGCATAATTATGACAAAAATCCTAATCACAATTATTCACACAAATACACTTCTGAGTTACTTTGTTCACATTTTATTTGGGCCAAAACCACTTGGTAATCAAGCTTTAAGTGGTTAAATAAATTGGTTGTGGCACCCATTACCCATCCCCTTAAAGGACTTAGTATGTAAAGGACAATACACGCTGGAGTAATACAGTTCTCTGTCTCTTCTGCCCGTCTTTTTGCTTTCTTCTCACTCATGTATGTATAATTAACAAGACAAAAATTGTACTGTATGTATGTTTAAACATTAAGGTGTATTTAATGTACAGCTTAAGCAGTGTTTTTCTGTTGTTTTTTTGTTATGACAATTTGTGATTGGTAATTTAAGTGATGATGATCCCTGCATATGTTAAAATCAATAAAAAAGAAATAAATAAATTGGTTTTGTTCTCTTCTGGTGCAGACAGAGCTTGGAAACATTCTGCAAAGCATCTGTTGCGGTCTGACTAAAACCACTGATTCCAATGATCGATTAGTGTTTACTATTTTTGGCCAATCTGAGCAGCCATGTCATGAATACATTTCTGCAGTGGTGATTTTGAAGTCATTTTGTTGAAAGTTGTAGCTTTAAAAATAAATTTTTACAAATAGCATAGCAAAATATAGCTAAATAAAATATTAAGATAGTAGCCTGGCTGTAACTTAGCCACTTTTAAATTTAAGTAGCATTTAGTTTGAAAAGCTACCATTACAAGTAGCTTCCCCATCACTGCTTGTAAGGTTTTGAGTAGATATGTTTTGAATGGTCCCCTCAGAATCACATTAAGCCCACCTGTCAGCAGGAAGTTCAAGTACGGTGTGGAACCGATCCTGGAGGGGGTGAGGAGAGCCCTGAAGGAGCAGTGGGGCCTGGGAGCGAGCCTGGGCTTCCTCCAGGGACAACAGCCTGGTGGACATGAAGGACTTGGGCCTTGTCAGAGACTGTCGTGCTGGATAGACACAGAAGGAAGACAAAATTAGAACCAACAAGTACGATTGGTGGCAGAGTAAGAGAGCGAGGTAGCGCTTGGTGGCGTTGTGGCATCGGCAATGTGTTGGAGGCAAAGGAAGCTGCTTTCGTCAATTAAAAAAAACCAGAAAAATAGGAAGTAGATAACATTGGCCCATAGTAGAGGACCTGATCTGAAAGACCAGGGCCAAAAAGCAGATGCACGTAACGGATGGAAATCACAGTTTTTATCATGATACAATAACATATCGATTCAATGGACAACGATGTCTGCGGTCTGCTATGATACAATATCAGTTTGATTCTGTTTAGGGGTCAGATATGAGACAGTATCATATAACCAAATCACTTACATTTACATCAAATCACAAAAGAAAATTTGACATTTTTATGCCACAGCTCAACTAAATGAATGTCTTCTCTTTTAATAGAACTAGATCACTGTTTCAACATTAAGGGATGTTACAATTTGTATAATGTTTGATCGATGATTCCATTTTGCAGCAATGCTATGAACTTGTTGATCACTGAATCGATGTAGATCAATGTATCTTAACACTGCTAGCATGTAAGCTTTTATAGGATCTTTGAAAGAGCAGACACAAACAAAACCACAGATTTAAACAAGATGCAAAGCTACGGGCAACAAGAAGGATTAAAATTTGACATTTTAACACCTGGAAAAAAGTCCAACATCAGTTCAACAACTGCTTGCTGCGACACAATCTGGAAAACCTAAAAAGTGCTTGAAAATTTTGCAAGTAAGTTTTTAATTCGCAGCAAATGTGATTTTGCTTTTTTCACAAATCATTAATGCACAAATGAGCAAAGCGGACACAGCACAAATGGATCCATGATCAAAATTAGTTACCTTCCTTGTTTTAGGAACGAACACTGACACATACCAGTCACACTGTAACAGAACTGGATTTAAAAAACCGGAACGCTACAAATGAGTCAATCTAGAAATGAAAAGGCAGGTTTAAATGGAACAAGGACTGCAAGCCAAATACAAAAACATACTCAGAAAAGTTGTTTATTCTATCTTTTTTTTCTGCCTGGGCAGTACAACAAATGCAAAAAAGAAACTTTTAGTAAAATGTGGAATTGACTGGCCAAAGACTGACTTGGAGCTTAATGTCCTGTTTTAATATTATATTTATTGTAAATAACAGGCAGGTAAACAGCAGTAGAAAAGCTGAATGATTTTGTTCTGTGACAGCAAAAGTGACAGGCATTTTGGGTGTTTGAGGCATATCCATGAAGATCAAATCACAGAGAAGCGGCGTCCATCCGGTTCCTGATCCAGAGGGGTGGAGTCTGCATCTGAGACCTGAGACCCCCGGGCCTCCTGCAGACTGACCAGACGCTGTCGGGGGGGTCGGCACACCGTCTTACGCTCCGTGCTTCTTGTCGCTATGGGAACACACAATCTGCCCTGAGACCTTGTGTCGGCCATGGATTTGCGGCTCACACCTCATAACAAAAACTTCTGCTTTTACCATGAACTATTACACACACACACAACACAAAACGTAGCACCTATATTGTTTGGAAAGCAACTTGTTAGATAGATAGGTAGGTAGGTAGGTAGATAGATAGATAGATAGATAGATAGATAGATAGATAGATAGATAGATAGATAGATAGATAGATAGAGAGATAGGTAGGTAGGTAGGTAGGGGCATAAGTAGACAGATAGATGGACAGATGTATAGAAAGATAGAGTTTACTTACTGTCACCGGATTAAAATACTGAAAGAAAACTAACAAAAAAATCAATTGTGATGCTTTGTTTCTCATTGAAGAGCTTAAGCATTATTAAAAAGGATATGTTTATTTATACATAATATTTTATTAGAATATTTACGTTGTATACTTGTATTTAAATCTAACCAGTTAATGGTCAGAGATCAGTGATATATTGAATTCTAGCATCTGGAGAAAATGTTTGCTTAATGCGAGAAAAGCTTGGTAAAAATCTGGCTACTCTTCATGACAGCTTAATTAATAATAATCTCCTGTATTGTAACATGACAAAAAAGACTACAGCTGTTAGCAGCACATTACAGGTATATGAAAATATCATTTGCAGTAGGGAACACATTTCACATATTAGATTTAAGGATGATAAGACTATGTTGTAGTACCGAATTAGAATAGGGTGATGAAGGAAGCTGAGAGCAGAAGCTCTTAGCGGCAGCTGTGCATTATTAAACTGGTCTGATCTGTTAAGCGTGAAGGGACGAGAGCGTTCACAGCACAAGGCTTGCTGGGAGCAAGAGAACAGCTGTAAAACGAGAGGCCTTGAGGCTAACAGCTCTACATAAACATCACTCAGTCACAAAGACAGAGTTCTGCGCTTTCACTCCGAACAGAATAACTCATCGGTCATGCACAGAGGACTGAAAAGCTGATACAAGACAACGGAAGAGTGTTTAATGCCACTGTTTATACGCAGAGCTGACAGAGTGGTCTATTCATGTTGAGAAAATAAAAAAGAACGAATGGCAGGAAGTATAACAGGAAAGACCAAAAACCTGAACATCACCCAACTACAGCTGGGCGATATGGCAGACTGTAATGAACCTGCAGTACATTTCTATTGGGTTCCTGTTTCACAATTCAACCCATCTATTTATCTATTCATGTTTCACAATTCAACCCCATATTATTGCAATGAAGGCTAATTTAGCTAGCTCTTAAAGCTAGCATAATTGTGAGATTTCCATCAATGGGCCTCATCCAGCTACCGTTCTCAAGAAGAAACTTGTCCTTAAAACAACACATTCACCAATGTTTTCTTATTTGAGAGTTGTTCTACAAACTGTGAACAGCACTGTTCCATAAGTTTAAATGCATACCTTTGCAAAACAGCTTATTGAGGTTTCTTCAATTCTATTGTTACATAATATTACACTACTTAAACAAATTAACAATGTTTTCAATGTTCTAAAGCTGCCCTATTCAAATGGTGGCTTAGTGAGTCATATTTGTCCCAGAAGAAACTTTTGAGTGGCCCAGCCCATGGTCCAAACGCAGAGGGGGGAACAAGAAAAACCCTTTTCATAAACCTTCAGAAAAGCTCACATAAATTCTTCAGTAGTGCAGTAAGTAGTGTCAGCTAGAAAGACATGTTGCTTGTAGTTTGACATGATTTAACAGGTTTTTCTTAACATAAATTTGAAATGTAACTGAAATGGTTACATTTTGGCTGGACTAACAAGTAGCTACTGTCCAAATACAAACGACACACTGATGTGTTTAATTTGCTATGAGTGGGTCGTAGTACATAAAGATCACAATGTGCAGTGGTATGAAACTGAGAAACACCAGACGTTTCACACAACCCTTCCCAAAGGATCTAATGGAGAGAACAAGTGTTGTAGTGCCCTGGTGTTGTCATGTACAGCCCAAGGGAAAGCTACAGCATGTTTAGTTTTTATTACAAAAGTGTAAAAAAGTATTACTAACCCTATCTCTAGATTCTGTTCGATTTTTATTTGGTGTAGCCAATAAGATGAAGCCAAATTTAAAATAGAAACAATGAATCATTTGTATATGATTAAATTTTATACATTCCTATGTGTTGGCTTATAATTTGTCATCACTTGCTGCTTCATGGCCTCTGAAAATGTCTGACCTTGTTAAATTTCCCTGCTTTGAAAATCTGGCCCAATTGAATTTGTAATAGATTAGCACAGCTCAAAGGGGTGAATTGGCTTTAGAATAAGGAATCAATCAGAAATTAAAGTTTGAGATCATTGTTAATGTGTTAACATAACACCAAAAAGAACAAGGTAAGCTGACAACACATGTCCAAAACTTAAACGTGATCATAAACATGCTAATAACTCCCATTAGCACTGATCGTTTATTAGCCATATAAGTGGCTTTGAGCTGAGACGTACATTGTTCAAATAGGATTACGGTAAGTTAAGGACAAATGGTTTAACTGAGCCATTTTAACTTCATTTCCTAAATTATGAATAAATGAATCTTTGGCAATTAGAAAATGGTTCACACTGAAGCATGAAACCCAGCCTTAAGAACCTGCGAAACCAAATTCAAGGAGCATTATAAGGAGAAAGTGACACAGGTTCTGTCCGTTCGAGGTTGGCTGGTTCTCTTACCTGCGCTGAAGCGTCCCACTGATGTGAAGGAGTCGCTGAATAGCACCTCCACGTTGGTCAGCAGGAACTCCACCACCACAGACTGGATCCGAACCTCTTTAAACGGGTCAGCACCAGTCAGACCCGCTGCTTCGATCTCCTTAGACCTGCCACATACATACACACATTATTTTATTACTGAAAAAAAGGCTGGCAATAACATTTCGTCAACCTTTTACCCCCAAGACAAGACATTGATGAGCTAAAAATTTATAACAAGGACAGGACAAAATAGTTTGTTTTCATGCACAAGATCAGGCGTTAATCCTTTGAATGTTGAACATTCAAAATGTGTCGACTGTGTCGAGACGAAATGTGTTCGTCAACGACCCTCTTTCCCACGACTAAGACGAGACGATGACAAGACTGCACCAATGTTCTAAAAATACTGACTAAGACTGTGTTAATGTGCCTTATTGTTTACGAATATAAACGAGACTAAAATGTTTTGCATGAAATAAAAACGAAACAAAAACTCCCTCCTCGTTTTCGTCTACACAAGAGACCACCTGACCCCCTGTCATGTGTTTGTGCCAGCAGTTTGTCTACGTCGTGTTCCTTCGCCCTTCCGGCCGCAAAACTACATGCAACTACTTGCGCCATATTTTAGCGGTGTGGAACACAATTCGTTTGACTAAAACTAGACTAAAATGTTGAGACTTTTAGTCGACTAAAACATGACTAATAAAAACTGATATGTGAATGACTAAATATGACTAAGACTAATAAGGAACTTTTACACAAGACTAAGACTAAGACTAAATTAAAAAATGGGCGACAAAATTAACACTAGTGCAGATGGAATCCCAGCCACCCAAAAGCTGATGCTGGCATAATTTGAAAAGTAAGCCAACATCAGTTCTCTAGTTTTTTATAAGCATTATTTACAGCCTTCAAAGCTTCTGTCTGAAATTTATCAGAATAAAGTTGTACAGGAATAATGACTAAAAAGTTGACTAAAATGCATCTTCTTTTCATCTAGAACTAGGAAAGACAGAAATGCCTAAAATGTGACAAAATGACAAGCATATAAGCTTTATATTTTGCGATGTGGCCTGTTCCTGCCTGTGGTGGACTATGGTGTTGTATGGTCTCGTCTTCTCCATGGAAAAAAGGAAATGATGAACATTTTTGACTTACTTTGATGTTAACAAAATTAACACTGATGCAAATACTAAAGTGTCTAATACAAACCCAGACATACTCTCTACTAAATTATTGTTCATTCACTGTTATACACTACAGCCTTTGTGAGGGGTGTGCAGACAGATCTAATGTTCACCTGAGCAGATTGGGAGCCCAGACGATGGCCAGATTCTTCACATGCATGTTGGTCTCTCCACAACGGGTAGCAAGATGGGCCAGGTGCCTGATGAGGTACTCCAGAGTCCTGAAAAAGACCGGCATTGATCCTTTTCTTCTTCAGGCACATGTACAGACTTCTTACTGATTCTGTGATCGATCGATCAATCTATCAATCTATCTATCTATTAGTACCTTCTATATGTTATTAACAATCCTTTTACTTTTACTATCTTAGCACAAAAGACTATTCCTTGCATGTGATTATTCCTTGGCAATAAACTTCATTCCGATTCTGATTCCACCATCATTATACTTCCATAGTATTATACTTTACATTACATCACATTATACTTCAGAGCTTAAACATCCTTCATCTTATATGAAAGATCACATATTATGATAAGGTTAAACATGAGCTGCTCCTTAAAACCTGATCCAGACTAATGAGTGAATTAGAGGATTAGGAGAGTTTGCCTGTAGTGAGGAGGGGGCAACTGCTGGATGACGTCGTGCACTTTCACCATGCGCTCATCCTCCGTCATCTCCCCCATACAATCCTGAAAAGGCAAATACACACACAGACACACAGACACAGACACACACACACAGTCTTGTATTACTATCTTTGTGAGGCCTTTCCCATAGACTCCCATAATGACTAAAGTACATAATTTTACACCTACACCTAATCCTAACCCTAACCTTAACCTCAGTAACCAAAAGCACATCTTTTACCTCTTTTAGTTTCTCAAATAAAACAAGCACATTTTCTATCAAGTCATTTTTCCTCATGGGGACCTCTCAGATGTCCTCACAAAGCCCAAAAAAACAGATGAAAATGATTTTAGAGGACAAAAGGTCCCCACAATGCGATAAAGACATGAACACACACACACACAAACACACACACACACACAGAGTTAACCTGCACAATGTATCCTCTGTGATATAGACATGGCTAACAGTAAGCGTATGTCAAGCGTGTCATTTATTTTGCATTGTAATTTGCACATTTCACATGCTTTAGCTGGCACAATAGAAAATCCCATGTTAGTGTGAGGGAAACCCGGGCACACACACTCACAGCGAACTTGTCGTAGAGCTGGTAGGTGAGTAGCGGGTTGGGCAGCTCTCTGAAGTAGAGTTTGCAGAGGGAGCCCACGCAGTGGATGTCCTGCATGTACACGTCTTTGGTCAGGTCCGGGACATTCTCGCTGTCGAACTCATGCCTGAAGGCAAAACATCCCATTGTTAGCTTTCGCTCATTCTTAGGCATGTTAGCATGGGGAAGTGTCCCTTTAAATACCAGTGTAAATAGAACAGAGATGAAACTTCGCAGGGGGACACTGACCTATTTCAGTCATGAGCTGGATTTATCGGAAAGTGACTGAAAGTCATTAAGTAGGTGACCCATAACATGCAGATATAGAGTATATAGGGCTGTGTGATACAACAATATATATCGAATGACAAAGGAAAATCGCCATATTGTACTCTGATATATACTGTATGTTGTGGAATTCAAAATATGTTGTTTATCATTAGATTACAGTATGCAATGTTACATAAACCATGTGGTGGCAAAACATGGCTAAAACAATGGAGCAAGTGCAATATGTTACAAACAAACAATCCAGCAGTCATCTCCACGGTTACACCTACTGGCCACTTGCTGCATTAAACTATCAGTACTTTTGTGAAAGCGTCTGAAAAATGTTTTATATTTTAGACATGAATATTTAATTTAAAATGTAAAAAAGAAATTTTCCATGTGCTCCTTACATATGAATTATTAAGTCATTGAATTTAAGAAAATGTACAACATTGTGATGCGTACAAGATGACTTACACTGGCATATGAAATTTTGGTCATGTTTTACACCCTAAAAGAAGCTGTTTATGACAATGTAACCCTTATGTATGTAACCAATGTATTACCTTTAAGCTTAAACAGTTTCAAGTGACAGTACAGCTTATTGGAAGCATTCAACAATCAAACAAACGTCTCATCACTGAGAGATCGCTACAATTATTCCCCCTGCAGGAGAGACAGACCTGAGCTTCTGGATATTTGAGGAAACCCCAGAATGCCGGTAGATACCGTCCACGATGCCATGCTTCTCGATGAATTCCGAACAGCTCGTTAAGACTTGAGGAACTGAAACATACCAAAACATATCGCAAGCATAATGTAAAAGCAACAAAAGTCTCAGCAAAATCCAACTAGCATCTTACAGGGCTGTAATGGTACCCATATACAGTACCTCTAATCTTTATATAAAATATATACACAAGAGTGTGTATATGAGTTTACTGCTTAATACACTACAGGCTGTAAACTAGCACAGTTGTTGGTGGATAACAAACTTTACTGCTGTCTGTCGAAAAAAATCAATGAAAAACATAACTTATGGTTTTGCATTTCTGGCTGCTTAAAACTCACTGTACTGAACTCGTACCAAACCCATGATGTCTAAACCATAGTGTAAACCAAACCAAGGCTTTTCTGTACACCACAGAGCATCTAGTGTCTCAGTACCGTCTTGTCCAGAATTGAGAAGGTGTTCTCCCAGGTCGCAGCCAAACACTCGCTCCTTCAGGATGCCACGCTGCTTCAGTTTCTGCTTGCTGGGACGGGACTTCATGAAGGTACGCAGGAAGCCCATCAGCTTGCCATGCTTCTTGGACACTGCCACAGGGGGGCGACAGAGAGGTAGTAAGACTCAAGAAAGCCGCAGTAGAAACCCTGTGACACAATTTGAGGTGAAACAGACCTGACCACTAAATTGCTAAAAATGCCAAATTTACTTATATAGTGTCGTCTCTGAACTAGCTTCTTGTCATGTTGCTTTAAGCAGCTACTGCTGGTGTGTGGTTTGTGTTCCTGTTCATTTAAGGCCATGGCCATGTATTACAAGTTGTAGCAAAAATGTGCATTAAGTTCATGTGTCTAGTGTACGAGCTGCATTCAAACACAAGTTGCTTTTACATTTTAGTTTAAAGGTTAATATAGATCCCCTTTTGGAGATACAAACAAATTTTGCATTGCAAATTCCACTCAAAATTTTGTCTTGTGTCATTGGAGGTGTGATATCTTAAGGGCTCCATAGCTATCACATCTGCTACAGATTTTTTCCAGGGAGACAATTATAACTGTACAATTAGAGAAATACTGTGGTCTAAATACTAACACACAATATCAACTCGTGGGTTAGAAAGGTCCCATTTTACAGTTTCTGCTACGAAGTATAAAAATTATTCTGGGTGAAGCAGATTTTAAGGTAAGTAGTAAACCGACTGAATGTGTTAGAGATAAAAGTTAGCCCACAACCACAAATCTCCCCCAGGAACAAATTGTTCATCAGAACTTGGAGGCGGTTTCTCATTTATACAGCGAGATGCCTGGGCTTCAGAGAACCAGGAGAGGGAGATAATCATGATTTATTCCGAAATACTTATGCTATTGTGGTAGCTGCCCTGTTCTTTCCGCCCCCATCAGCCAGACTCTCCACACCACCCACTCCTGCTCTTCATACATTCTGCTCGTTGTATAAATGGCTCTGGTGATTATGTTATCATTTTTTTGCGGTCTGAGGATGTGGCGACATGTTAGGAATGGACGCAAGAGAGCAAAACATGGAGAGACAAGGAGTGTTAATTTCCGCTCGGAAAGGTGTTACCGGAGAGCCTCAGGAACCAAGGCTGAAGAACTGAGAGGAAGAAACAGAGGGAAGAGAGTAGCAAACGATCTAAAGTCTTCAGTAAACATAAAAAAGAAATGACATTTCTTGATATTGTTTGGAGGTTTACATTTGTTTTTACAGCATCCAATTTAGTGCAATGTACATTTCCTACATACAGGGACAGTCACCCTAAAGCAACGTGAGGTTCAAGGGCCTTGTTCAGGGACCCTGACAGTGTTTTATTTTTAGTCTCTTCTGGGATTCAACTCAAGTTTATGGTTACCAACACAGGGTTTTTGTGGCATGTTCATTTAGTAAACTAGTGTAAATTTGAGAGCTAATGCTAATCTCTCTTGTCACATTTATGTTAACTAGAAAAGTCATGGAAATTTGCATCAGAAACAAAAGAAAACCATAAGAAAATAAAATCAGTAGCCATCCATCTTCTGTTAACTTTTGTGAGCTAAACTATTTCATACAGCTTATTTGAAAAGATTACATAAAATTAACTATGAATATCTTAATGAATCTGAAAATTATACTTAATGTTATTTTTGTTGAAAGTGTCTATTGTAGCATAGCTGCCTTCTTTCGTTTTGCTGAGGCATTCTGACAACAGGCAGACTGCATCATGCAAACTGCAGCTAGACTTCAAAGACATGCAAACACTTGGAACGGCACCTTGACCGCACTCACTGAGGGAGTTATGGGCTCGGTTTGGCCAAACTTCACTCCTCAAGGCCATTAAAAAACATAAGAACTGTCAACAGAATGAAGGCTCAAGGAAAGCATCAGAACTTTCGAGGTTGTCTTAACCTGATTTGGGCGCTTATGACTAGGATTTGGGAGTTGAATCTACAAAACTAACAATCAAGTCCGCATTTTTCAGTGAACTTGGATTTGTGAACTGACTCGACATTTTGCAGTCATTTTGCAGCTACGTCATCAAATAAATTTGTGGTTTATCATTAATGATCAATTTTGAATAGAAGACTGTGGTCAACATGAAATAATATGGACAGACAGTTCTGACAGCATTCTTTGCTTTGTGAAAAAATGTCACTTCTGGAATCGACTCATTTCCATAGAATTCCAAGAATGAGTCACGAAATGAGAGGTACAATTTAAAAGAAGCAGCTTTTCGAGAATTGAACAGTCACTATCTTATCTCTAGACCTACCCGAGGTGGGGGAAGGCGGTCCGGGTGCGTTGGCGACGCCAGGCTTGGAACTGGCAGGATCGGCCTCTGCAGTGGAGATAAAGGCAGTCGGTTAACATGGAAACAGCCGAGCACATAGAAGCAAAGAGATGAGGAGAGAAGAACTGCATGTGGTACCAATCTTAGCAGCTGAGGTGCTGACAGACTGAGGCATCTTTTCATTAATCAGCTCCACACACTCACTGGGGAAAAAGCCAACCTGCAGCGAAAAGGCAAGAAAATAAGCCTTTGCCTGATTCAAATGTCCAACGGGTATAACAACGAGTGAAACTCAACAGAGAGCTGGTATTTGGTTTGATGAAAAGGCTTTTATTTATTTCTCACCCAAAGTAAAGTAATTCACGTCCCATGTTTGGCCCACGCCCACTATTACCAGTGTTAAAATTAACTAACTTAAACACATTTTTCAATAGTTTATCAGCAGTAAGTCTACTTTTTAAAATGCTAGTACTAACACAAACCTATTGCTGATTTTTTCGTGTGCTACAACATTTCTTATGAATATTTCGCAGGGTTTAAGGGGTTAACTAAAGAAAGGAATATAAAATCAAGGTTTCTCAGCAAGAAAGCTAACCAAAACAGCAATTTCTAGACCATCTAATAACGTAGCCCTGCATGTAACATGAAATAGTTAAAAATGAAACATGAGGTTAGTACCTGGAACCCGTGTTTTCCCCTCCACCAGGTGGTTTCCTCCTTGGGAGGCATATCGATCACAGACAAAATATCACCAACCTTTACAAATGAGAGATAAATTAGAAGCTATTAGAAGGCGTTGAGGTTATTTGTGAACATGATTTGCATAAATAAATGGGCAAACAACCTCTGGGACAGTATAGGGTATTGTCCTCCATGGTAGCGTTTCAAAGTTTTTGCAAACCAAAATCAATGGGTCGCTAAGTAACACTGTTTTTTGCTGCTAAGGCTAATTTAGGCTAGAGCAGGAAATTATAGTCACCTGACCATTAACTTTTATCAGAATTTATTACCATCATGGAACGAAGGCAAACCTCCATCTCTAGGTCACTAGCTAATGCTGATTTTTGCTAATCAACACTTCATCTTGTTAAATATCTGTGAGAATAACATCAGGTACTAGAAGAAATTAATATTTTTTGCAGACATCTAGAACATCTATTCTGCAACCAAGACCAATTTCTGCTACGGCTCACCTGAATATGGCAACGTACATCATGATAACATCTTGTGCTAACAGAAATGAACAGGTTTTAAAAGGCTGCTAACTAATACTAACTTCTGCTAACAAAGGGCAATTTATGCTAGCTAATGGTAATTTATATTGGTAACTATTGCCAATTTCCTCTAGCCAATTTCTGGATAAATGGATATCGCAAGGCATGTCCTGATAACACTGAGTGCTAACAAAATTGAACACTATTAGCGATAAAAAACCCTAACTACTACTAATTGCTAGCTAACACTCATTTTGGCTATCTTCTTCTAATTTCCACTAGTCAAAATTAATTTCTACTACAGCATATATGGAATTTGCAAGGTCTGTCCTGACAAAGTCAAAAATGATTCAATCGAAGTTTCAATTGAAGACATCTAGAACATCTGCAAACCTCCACCACCATGTTGATAGCTAATGCTAACTGACGCTGACCAATGCTAAATTCTGCTACAGGACATCTAGCAAATAGCAAAATTTGTCATGTAAAGTCAAGTGCTGACTGTTGTAACGAAATTAATGTTCGTGACCTACAGTACTTCCCTGTGAACTAAGAGATTTTTGGTTCAAATTGACTATTTCAATCCACTTTCAAGTGCCCAAATTGCTCTAGGGAGACAAAAGTAATTAGGAAATGGAAGTCAGTTTGGCCAGAAGAGTCAGGCAAGTGACTAAATGTAAGTAAGAGTGGCAAAGAGAAATCCTAAAAATCTACCGTCTGCTCCTGTTCACCTTCAAAAACCAAACTCCAGAGAGGCACTAAGTAAAAAGCAAGGCCTTTCTGACTCAATAACAAACATTATCCAGCCACAACAGCCACGAGCTGAGCCAAAACACCTCAACTACAAGCCTGCACTTGCCACTACAAGTTGGAGTTTTAGTCACTAGAATTTTTTGACCCAGATAAGAGATTAGGCAAGAGAAAAGAGACAGTTTTACTCCTTGTTGGGACAAAGACTGAGAGGGAAAGAACTGAAGGAGAGAGAGCGGAAGCTTATAGGAGAAAGAAATCAAAAAAAGGGAGACATGACAAGCGGGACAGAGAAAGAGAGAGATGGTGGGATGGAGGGAGAGAGAGCTCTAAATGTGTCAGGTCACCCCATTCTCTGGCCCAGAAAGAGCCACTCTATATGGAGCAGGGACCGGAGTGGGGGTGGTGGAGGAAGGAAGGGAGGGAGTAAGGGCCAGGAATAGGCCTAAAAACGAGGAAGAGGATGGTGAGGATGAGGAAGACAGGAAAAGGCTAACAGAACCGCAGAAAGATTGAAAAATCAAGGCCAGGACAAAACACACAACCACACTTTGCTCTGAACAAGCACTTTCTTTGCATTTGCTTACTGAGTCTATATCTACAGTATGTCATATCTGTGATGTTTTCTTAAACTGCTGAATTGTTTATAAGTTGTGGGCGCCACGGTGGCACCTCACAGCGAGAAGGTCCTGGGTTCGAGCCCCGGGTTGGTGTTGGGGCCTTTCTGTGTGGAGTTTGCATGCTCTTCCCATGTTCATGTGGGTTTTCCCTAGGTGCTCCGGTTACCTCCCACAGTCCAAATGCAATATAGGTTAACTGGTACCCGTAAGGTGTGAAAGTGTGTGTGATTGTCCAAAAGAAAAAAGCAGTTAGCAGTTAAGCTATTTTAAATATTTTTTTTAAATAAAATAATTTGAAAAATTATCAACAATGATAAAAAGGTTACACTTAAATAGTATAATACACAGCTGTAGAATTGAAGAAAACCCAATAAGCTAATGTTTTTCTTGAACAAGCAGGCAAGTAAAATATGTGTAAGAGTGATCGTAAATTTCATTATTACTTAGGAAATCTCAAATAAGAAAACACTGATGAATGTCAAAAACTTGCACAAGTGGGTTTTAAGAAGAAATTTCTTCTTAAAAACAGTTGGTGAATGAGGTCCTTTTTGTATGTTTACCTCAATGGAGATCTCATCGCTGGCCTGGGCTGTGTAGCGCTTGATGACATGAGCAGCCGCGATGGCAGGGACGTTTAAAGATGCCTCCTCCTTTAGCATAAAACGGTTGCCATGATTGTCGATCTAGAAAACACATTGAAAAACGGCTCTAAAAAAGAATACCTCAGAATACCTGTCAATGATGTTCACCAGTCATTTAAAGGCCATGGCAGTTTTCTAATCTGTTGTTAAAAGTTGGTGTTGTATGACAGTGAATAATCAATTTCTGTTTAAAGGAGACTATAAAACTAACTTTAGCAGGTGATAAATGCTGCTTGGTGAATGTCAGACTTGCTCAACGGCCTACACCAAATTCAATGATGGATCCGCCATTATTAAACAGTTGCTAACTAGCCTGACTCCGTCAACATGCTTTGTACGAGGAGCAACTTCACAGCCAAACAGTATTGAAGATGCTGCCAAATTCTACAGTGTGGATGTTTTCTTTAAATCCTTTACTGCGATCCTAATTTCTATACACTTACCTCCATCCAGGTGAGCACAGGCCCACAGTTCAGCTTGCTGTCCACTATCATGGAAAGGCGGTTGAGGTATTCTGAGAGCATCGGGGCAAAGATCTGAGATAGTGAGACATAGAGGTAGAGAAAGAATAGCCAGTAGAAAAGTGAAGCAAAAGAAAGAGACATCTCAAGAACAAAGCTTTAATGACTTTACAGTATGGGCGTAAATCACAAGTTTCAACACTTTATGATATATAGATTTAATAGACAATGATTCAACCTTTGTTGATATCACAAGTGATATGATTCGAATTTCAATATCATATGCTGATTCAACACCATCACTTCCAATCATATCAAATCACGAAAAGCATCTAAAACTCAAAATGAAATTCAATAATTTAACATTTTTTATTTGTGAGGTCCACTATTTAAATGAAAATGTCTTCTCTTTTAATAAAAATAAACTGCCTGTTCAACACAAAGTGATGTTACAATATGTATGATGTCTGACCAGTGTTTACATTTTGGTTCGAAGTTCTGGGCTTGTAAATATAGACCGATGTAAACTTACACCCCTACTTTACTGCCTGCTGCATGTCATATTTCAAATATTGATGTAGCATTTCAAAACACTAAATAGTTACATAAGTCTTTTAGCAAAGACAGGTGTTTCTGATTGGTGATGAGCTGGCAGGAGTGGCATCTGATAGGCTAACGCGCCTGCACTCTGCACGCTCACTGCGTCACAGCGCACTCTTGGCAGCTGCAAGATGGAGTCCACCTTGACGAAGATGGAACCAAGAACCAGTGGCCATGAAATAACTTGGATGCAGTTAGTTACTTTTCTCTGTAATTTGCAGTATATAAAATTGCTATATTAAAAGAGTAGCTTGGCTGTTCCTTGGCTACTTTTAATCCTAAGTGGCTTTTAGCTTGAAAAACTGCTGTTTAAAAGTAGCTTCCCCAACAGTGATTACACATGGCCTATATAATGCCATCGACCCCATTACTACTGTTAGCTAGCATCAGGCAGAAGCTACATGCAAGTGCTTCAGGGCGGAAAAAAAGAATAGTTTGTGGAGTAACTCACCTCCACTCTGTCCCCGATCTCACTGAGGGCTGGCAGGGGCAGCAGCTGGGAGTAGCGGCGGTCGTATATGCATTGGTGCAGGTGGGCATCCAGGGTGCAGAACTCCTCATACGAGCGGCGGACCATCCAGGTCTTACCCTACATACCGGAGAGAGACAGAGAGAGAAGGGGGGAAACAAGGGAGGGGGGAGAGAGAGAGAGAGAGAGAGAAGAGAGAGGGAACGAGAGAGATGGGGTGAGGGAGGCAGAGTAGATAGAGAGAGAGAGTGAGGGAGATGCAGAAATGAAAAAAGATAGCAGGTGACAGTACAGAGAGAAGGGAAAGACAGAGGAGGATAGAGAAATCAATTCATTAAACACATAAAAAGAAAGGATCTGTAATTATTCATTCAGAATGTGAAGGCATCCTGCACTTAGGGCTGGGCAATTAATCAAAAAGTAATCAAAAAAGCATTTCAGAACCTCTAATCGACATAGTTTCCCATGAAGATTATTTCTTTTGTTTTTATGATCGTCATTACTTGGGGGAAAAAAAAACCTCTGTTAATACTTTTCCCAGTGTGTCTCCTTAAAAACACACTTGCCTTGTGACTCAAATGGTTTATTAATCGTGATATTGATTTGAAGTCATATCGCCCATCCCTAGTTCCTAACTTTTTTTTGTTCCTGACGCTAGTTTTTATGACTTTCCAGTTAACACAGATGTAAAAAGAGAAATTAGCAATAGCTGTCCGAATAAAGAATATCCAGTTAATCATGATATTGATTGAGGTCGTATCGCCCTATGCTTTACCTCGAGTAGACCATGTAGGTGTGCGAGTGCATGTGTAAATGTGAAGGCGTGTGTGTTTATACAAAACACACACGTACACACACATAGAGGCATTCAATTAACTGACTCACCTGGCAGGAGACCTGCACAAGGAAGACAAGATCTTTGGCACTGGCCGAGCTCCAGCTCGCATCGCTCTGTTCATTAGCAAACTGCAGCTGAGGACATGGACACACACACCACAATTTAAAAATGCTGACAACTTTCACCCATGTACTGCTGCCACTAAATATCAAAAGCCTGTTAGAAGGAAGATTCACTCAAATGACAGCGCGAGCAGAATTCGTTTCACATCCTCGTGAACCTTGCCAGCTTCCTCTATTCAATACTCAGTGTACAAATGCAAAACACCAGTTTTGCATGGTTCATACAAGAGAAAGTTGGTCATCAGAGGGGTCACAACTTAATAGATTTATTATGAACTTTTTAATTACAAAATGTAATAACTTTCATGTTTGTGACAGCTTTTACAAGTGCATCATTTTCAACTATAGCTCTAGAAAGAAAATAACCAAGTAAAAGGTGGCCAAGTAAAACAGACACTGATTCCAACAAAAATCTTGTCATTCAGAACTTTTATTTTGAAGAAAAGGGCAAGTGATCAAAATATAAAAAACAATATGTTGTTATACCTGGAGTAATGAAAACTGTACATGCAAACTGCATAATGTGTCTTGATTATAATTACTTAAATTTTTTAAAGAATGTTTTGATATCCATTCTCTTCAGACAAGATTTGCATGTTGTTTAGAGCCATAGCAGTCATTCAGTAAGGTTTGGTTCAGCTGATCAGATCCTCAGTTAGCCAAATCAGGTGATGGAATTCAATGACAGCACATGGAATGGTTGATATAGATATAGAAATACAAATTGAAAATGTCGCCGTAATCTCTTAATTTTTTTCCAGACCTGTATACACAAACGTCCCAGTCTCTTATTATTACTCAAATGTTCATCTGGAACAAAAGTTAAAGACAGCTTTGGAGGCCGAAACAAATGAAGTTGTGGCTGAGTTGTGCAAGTATGGCCTGAACGGCCCAGGCTTCCTAAAGAGCACAGGAATCGAAAGAGTTTTCTAAGTGTCAGCCTTTGCGAAGCAGGCCACACAAAGTGCACAAAAGGGGCACAACCAAGGGTCTCCTCTGTCCCGACTGGCTGGGTTTAGGGAGGAGGGCAGTAACGCTGAGAGGATTAAAAAGAAGCACTTTAATCTGAAGTGCAACAGACAGTGGCACAAACCGAGGCGAGACTGCAGACAAGCATACAGGAGGAGAATAGAACAAGAAGTGAGGTAAGTGCAGAGAGAAAAGTAGAGAATGTATAAAGAAGGTAAAGTGTAAAAAAGAAATGAGAAAAAAGAAGAAGAAAATAAAAGCGACAGGCAGAGAAAAAAAAGAAAAAGAAAGGGGGATCAAAAATGAAGATACGAGGCAAAAATAAAATTGAGGAAAGGAATTAGAAAAGAGATGAGGTTGCAAGGAAAGGGAAAGATGCGGAGAAGTAGTGAGACGATGCAAGAGACTGTGAAGAGAAGAGATGACAGAGAGAATAAAAGACAAAGAGAAGAAGGGGAAAGGAGATAATGCAAAGACAAAGTGAAGAGAACATGGAAATGAGAAGAGAGAAGAAAATAGGAAGAGAAGAGAAGAGAACGTGAAGAAAGGTATGGTCAAGACAGGAGAAGATAAAGTGAAGGAAATGTGGTTAAGAGAAAAGATGGAGAAGAGAAGAGAAGAGAAGAGAGAAAATGGTAAAAGAAGCAAAAGCACAGACAAGACTACAGAGGAGAAAGTGAAGAGAAGGAAGCAGGTGGTTAATATAAAATGTGAAGAAGTGAAGAGAAGAGACCATAAAGAGGAAATGGAAAGAGAAGAGAATATGAAGATAAGAGAAGAAAAGGAAATAAGGGAAACAGAATTCAAAGCAAAGTGAAGACAGGTTGAAAAAGCCAGGGAGATGAGTGGCGAGGCACAGGAGGACAAGAGAAGAGGAGGAGAGAAGACAAGAAAAGAGATTCTGTTGATTAGTCTGCTTGAGTGAACAGTGAGGCTACAGCAGACTGGAGCATTTTTATAGCTCTGCTGTCATCGGGGAGCCTGAGCTCTAATGAGCAATGCTACCCACTCCCAGAGGCCAGGTACACTAACATACGCACACACACCAACTATACACAGCCCTTATCCAAGAAAGAGGAAAAACAAAACAAGCAACCATAACAGCACAGCTCTGTCCATAAAGCAGCTTAAAAGTCATGAACTGACCTGACCCAAAAACACAAAATAAAAACAACAAAAAACTGATGTGTGCTGATATAAACATATCTACTATTTAGTATTTCACTATTTATTACGTACGTGTGTGAGTGTGTGCATGTGTATGTAAACAAGAAAAAGAAAGAAAAAATATTTCAGGCCTCTGAGCAAAAAAATCCATTCAAGTCAAATGGCGGAGAGCAAGAGACGGACCACTGCTCTTCAGTGCACATGGACAAATATGTGTGTGTGTGTGGGTCAGGGACAATGCGAGTGACAGTCTCAGCCCTGGAGAGGTTCCTGCTCTACATTGTGGTCCACTTGCCAACTCTCTACATGTCAGCCTGGGTTTAGGGAGATACATCCTGCCACACATAAGCATTTCTGCAAGTGCTTAAAGACAGCACTGATGCATTCTTCAATCAATGACCCCAAGTGTAAAAATAAAGGTTAGCAAAAAACACAACTAAAAACAAAGTCAACGGTCAAGTATTGATTTTAAGAGAGCAATGGCAAAGCTGACCTCACAAAACACTTTCTCTCCATCACACCAATACAAGTGTTTGTGAAAGCAGGTGTGCACACCCACACCCACACCGACAACCACACACAGTACTCACAGTGGTCAAGACTACTCATCTACATCTTGGTGATCATTCCTGTAAAAATTTTGCTTATGCACATAAACTGCCTGCATAGAAAAAACCTCCTCAACCGTTAGCAAAACATACAAAAGCTCAGAAAATAAACAACAAAAAAAATTATCAGCTAACTCCTGCTCATGGCAAAGCTTTTACGTCAAGACGGGCCCAGAGCGTGAGAGAAGTAGCGTCAGAATTTTTTGGGGGGCAGTCTTAGCAGGAACTTGTGTTTAGCTAAATTTTCTGCTTGCCTCAAAAGTAGCCAATTAGCCAAACATCCTTCTTCAGTTTTGCCGTGAGGCTGTGAGGCTAACGTTTGATAAACAGTTCTGAAGCTTTATTGGGATCCAAATTAGCATCACACACATAAAATTCTAAACCGTTTCATCACATTCCTTTAAACAGCAGCTAACATTAGCTACAAGTCCGGAACGAGAAGCTAAATCCTGAAAACAAAACTGTCTTGGCAGCCTAACTCCTTTTTGTGGTAAGAACAAAATTATTTCCCCTCAAATTAACAGACTTTTAGGCCTTTCTGCTAGGTGCTAAAAAGGCCATATTTGCCCAATGTGTAAATGTGGCAGACTAAGTGAATAAGGAACTTTTACACTGAATATACCGTAAGTCCTCAATCTGGGTGCACATATTCAAATATATTCAAACCTGATATTTTGGTAGGTCAGTTATTTGTAGGTCAAGCAAATAGAAAATGAGAAAGAACAGAAAATGATAAGAATTAAAGGCACTGTCAATACATGTGAAGGGAAGTAAAGAAAAGGTACATGGTTAAGAGGGGAAAAAAGAGAATTTAAACAGAAAATGAGAATAGAAGAGAATGTGATAAAAAAGATAGGAGAGGAGAAAGTAACGAGAAGGAAAGAACATCATGTAGAGAAGGAGAAGTGAAGAGAAAAGACAAGACGAGACGAGAATGTGAACAGAAAGAACGGCATTGTCGAGGCAGGAGAAGAGAAGGAAACATGTGGTCAAGAGAAGAGAAGTCTTACCTCGATGGATCCAAAGTCAACATTCTCGTAGTGGAAGTGTGCACAATCTACAAGCTTTGGGAAGTGACCTTTGACAACAGACAGCCTGAAGAGAGAAAAGAAAGTAATCAGCACATGAGTAAAAAAATAAAGCAAATACATGTTACTGACAATTTTTTTTTACTAAATGGCTGTCTGGCATCTGCCCAGGGCCAATGCCCCTTTCAGTATACACACAAGCACAAATGATATGTGCAGCCTCATGCCTCATGCAGCCTATGATGCACTTTGTGTTCTGACACCTTTATCTTAGAGCCAGCATTAACATTTTCAACAATTTGAGCTACAGCAGCTTTGCTCGGCCACTCATCATCCAGTCGCCAATTTATCAGTTTTTAAAACATACAATGAAACATATGGAGACACTGACCTCAGTAATCATAAAAGTTATGTCTGATCACTATAAGTCACGTGTAAAAGACATTTTCACCTAACGTCTAATTCAGTGCGTGGCTTGCTATAATCACAAACATGGGTTTGAATATTGTATGTTTATTGATATTCCACAATATTTCCAGGATGGTTTTAGTGTGCTGAAATTTGCATTTTTGAGCCTGCAGGGGCTTTTAGTATCAAGATGTTTGACTAGATCAGCGCAAAGAGAAGTGACTGCGTGAGAGGCATTTGCATCTTGATATCAGTTGTTCCGTTAAAGGAAGTGAAACTGAAATGCTTCATGTTTAGAATTTGGTGAAACTCGGCAACGATGCAAAGATTACAAATGCTGCAGAGGCCTGAAAATCTAAACTGAAAATGCATCAGTGCATTTGGGACGCATGCTTGAAAACATATCTTTTCAAACTAAGCATGAAGTGCACAACACTGAACACAATTGAATTTCGAAATGGAGTGGAGCACACATTGTTATTTTGATGAAAGTATTTACTGAATTTGTCTACAAGTTTGCACACGTTCTGAACTTGAACAACATGCTTTGAAGTTTTGCAACCTCAATGTTTTGTTACAGGCGCAGAGCTGGGTGATCTGTTCAGTAATGTTATTGCAATATATTTTTTCTATATTGATCTCGATATGTATTACAAAATCAAATTTCACATTCTTGTTGCAGTTTATACTGGCCATCTATGTTACTAATTCACATAAACAAAGTAAAAGATGTATAGAGTATATTATTACAGCTTGGTTTTTATTAATTTGCGTAGTAACTTATTAGATGAAGCTCTTGGGTTGGGGGTTGGAAAATTATTTTCTCCAAAACAACTGTGATTGTTTTATCGCTTAGCACTAAATAAATGTGTAATCTTTAATCTTTGAATTGCATTGTATCACCAATGCTTTCTTGACCACTGTACTGCAGTCTCCAAAAACATGACAACACTGTGCGACATGCTCTAAAATTCTTTCAGTTTATGCCAGCTATCACAAGCTCCAATCAACCCAAGAAAAGGGACAGACACTGAAGTGAACAGTAAAAAGGCTAGACTCTCTCTCTCTCTCACCTCTTGCTCATCTTCCCCTTCAGGTTGGCTGTGGTTCCAACCGAGCGGGTGCCAGGCTCTCCGGAACTGTCCAGGTTATCTGTGCTCCGAGCCTGAGAAAAGAGGCAAACGAGAAAAATCAGAACAAAACAAAACAAAAATAAGTCTTCAAAGCTCAAGGAGACTTCCAATGCATGCTGGTTTACTCGAAAAAAAAAAAAAAAACAACAAAAACACACAAACACTTCCCCTTATACATTACCTTCCAGGTGAAATGCATTAAATGACTTATTTCTAACTTTTAGAGTAGACTACAATTCCCATCAGTGCTAAAGTAAGTGGAATTGCTCTCTCGGGAAGCATAAGCTATTTTGCTCGCCTTCTTTCAAGTGGGCCACTGTAGCAGAGATTTGCTTATTCTCTGATGGATAACACTTAGAAAGGCGTCGGCCAGTCAGGGTGTAAATCACATGCTTCATCGTGATATGATATTTAGATTCATTAGACAGCAATTAGATATCTGACAGTATCACAAAGTGTGCTACGATGTGATTTTAATTGGATTCTTTTCAGCAGTCAGCAATCGATATGAATCAAGATCATGTCCTGATTTAACACAATCACTTTCAAAACCATTCCACAGCCATTCATAACAGATCCCCAAAAAATGACTGAAATATTATTTTACATTTTCATTCCTGAGCTCAAACAGATATTTAAATGAAAAACAATATTCTATTTTAATAAAAGTGTAGATGATGTATATTGTTACGTCCTTGGTACTAAGCAGACTGGGAAATTCGGCGGTGTGAGACAGACATTTAGACAGACACTGGCTTGTTGTGCTTGAGTGTTGTTAATTAGGTCCTGTCAGAATCAGGATGTGCAGAGCATGATTTGATAGATTAGTAAGCTGCCCTATTTACTATCAAGCGGATAAAACAGAATAACAGTGAATAAATTAAAAGCCAATGAAATCTTTTCAGCACTTCTTATGCTAAGACTTCATTTCATAGTCTCATTAGACTCTGGCTTGCGAGGAACTTTAAGGTGCTGAGTCAAATCCAAAGTCAGCTTGTTTTGTTGTGGTCATAAGAAAACAGAAGTCAAATTTACCACTACATTTAACACTAAATGCAGACCATGAGTCAAAGTACACCAAAAAAGTTCCCAATTGGGGCTGGAACAATTCATTGAGCAGCCCAATTTACTAAATTACAAAAAAAAATCAATTCATTGCATTAAGCATTATTAAAGTTAGCGGTAAATTTGACTTGGTTTTTCATGATTACAGTTAAACAAACTAACTTTAAGATTCCTCAGCAGATAATGAGTCCAATCTGAAAGTTCGAGCCCACAGGCCAAAACTCCTTTATTCAACAGAGATGAAAAAGCATATGCATGGTGGATTAAGAGTAAGTCGCTAATGGACGAAAATAGCATAAAAACTGTTAGCCCTTAAACCATATGCCTTTATGACTCAAACTTTTTTTTAGTTGATATGTCCACAGCTGACCAAACTTAACTTGGCAGTACTGGCACATTTGGAAACGTAATTTCTCAGCATCAGAGTTCACATCGCAATTCAAAGAGGACGTGAAACGATGATTCATTGTTGGCTTTCAGATCTGCACAGGAAGCCTGGTTTTAGCTTCGTGGTTACAGGAATAGAACACGGCTTGCAGAAGCTTTTTTTAAAATTTGATAAAAAGAAGAAATGCTTCAGATGCACATAATGCTTTGATTGCATGATTAATTGCACTTGTTAAATGCTCTCTGCACATTTCCAATAGTGCCTTAACACCAACAAAACATGACAGGCAAACTATAAGAAATTAGCATGGGTTTGCATGAATTTCAGATGATTTGTCCAGCCATATTTAAAAGCATTATCATCCATATTTGAGCTGGTGACACCGGTTTGCTGGAAAGAGGTGTTGTTGTGATGGCAGCTAGACAAACACTGTAAGGTTTCGCCCACATGGCAGGCGGTTTCAGACAAAACACTCCGAGGCGTTTTTTGCTCACAACAAACAAGATATTCTGTTTGGCTAACAGGAAAATCCTGCTTGATTTCTGTGCAACACAGACCGATTTAAAAACGGAGACACACTGCTGGGATCGGTTTCGATTCGAGTTCTTGGATACAGCCGCAACAGAAAGAATTGATTAAATTGCAAATAAAGAGGCAATTGCATTTGGAGGCTGATTCGGATCTGGCCGACAGAGATAAAGAAAAACACAAGAGGATTCAACACCTCGCACACTTACCGGCAAGGCCAACCGCATGGAGCTGGGCAGGGACAAACCTTCAGAGATGGTTAACAGTAAGCATGTCTTTCACAAGTAAACCATAACATTTTGCCACGGAGCAAATTAAGCGCAGCAAGCGAGACACGGGCCAATCTGTTGTCTGTACACAAATCACATGAAGGCATCAACATAGCTGTTGTTCTAATGCGAAACTCTAGTTCTAATCACCCAGGTTGTGTTCACTCTCTGTCCATTTCAGCCTTTTAAACTAATTCAGATTGATTAATCCGGATTTTTTGCCTATAAACTTGGACCCCTCAGAAACGATGCAAACTTATATTGACCTCAAATCAATATCACAATTAACTGAACATTTTATCTCTATAAACATTTTTTTTGCCTTCATAGTTCACTGACAAGATTTGTACTGGCAAGTGAAAGTTACTCATAATCCAAAACAGGAAATGTCTGAGCTCTAGAAGATCTATAGTGTGATCAGAAAAGGGATTGAGGCCCAATTTGAGCTGAAGTGGACCAGAAAGTCCCCCGTTAAATTAACTCAAATTGTGAGCACAAAAACAAGTAAGCCACTTAACTGTTGGTCCAACTTTCAGTCCACTTATAGAAAACTGAGTTCAGTTTCTTCATGTGAAAACACAGTGTAAACCTGCTGATCTCAACTTGTACAAAAAGGATCTTAGTTGTTGTCAAATGGAGCATGACAAAACCAGCTCACAGGTTTTCCAGTAAGGCTGGGAATACACTGTACAATTTTTTCAATCATTACATTAACCTCCAGCTCAAACTGTAGACGAAATTGCATGCGTTGAAAAGCCAAAACTCCTGCTTTATGTGCGCAAACCATGGTTCGAATTACGGGGGGTACTGGGGGGTACTGTACCCCCCGATCAAGGCCCAGACCCCCCCAAAGAGACAAAAATAGCAGTTTGGGTGGGGGGTCGGGGTTCTGTTATGAAGGCAGTACCCCCCAATTATGGAAGGGTAATTCGCACTCTGGTGGAAACTATACAGGCCGATTCTCGGATGTGACCTGACCGCTCACACTACACGACACGTCGGACTCTCATACCCGGAACTCTAAGGTCGAGCCTCCAACGTCCAGACTACACGCTGCGTCTCCATGTTTGTACTCTGCACTCTGCTTGCAGTTTACTTCCAGTTCTGTGTTCATGCAGGCGCAATGAGGGAAAACCCACCGAGGTTCAAGTGAGTCGGCTCGTGGCTCTGCTTCAACAGTGCGTTATCCTCATGAGCGGCGAACAGAATTTCAAACAAGTTTGATTTTCATACAACTTTACAATTGCCAATCAGGAGCTGGTCGTGAGGGGTTCATTTGTGATCGTCTCCCCGTGTATACTACACAGTGCACGACGCACGATTAAGCTGAAGCTCGGGCCGATCCAAAAACAGTCGCATGCGTGATAAATGGGTCAATAATCTCACAGTGTAAGACCAGCTTAAGGGGGTAAAACCCAAGATGATCATTCCTGAGTAGGTCAATTGTCTTCCATCAGGATCTGCATGGAGATTATTCTTTTTTAGTTGAAATTTATTTTGCCCCAAAACCCTATTCTCTTCCATCAGTGACGCAGCAACACAATTAAGATGATTCAGGCCATTCAGGAACACCACAGGTTTTGTTTTTTTCTGATTGTATAAAATGATGTAGATATATAGCACTTACACTCTCCATTTTGAGTTAATGGAGTGTAAAATTCACATCATTCCTCGTCAGGGAAAAAATTATCGTTAATATTCTTATAAATTACTAATTGCCCACCTAAAATAAACAATTTCCAAATACCAATTTCTAAATTAAAAGTCTTAAATGCCGATTATATACAAAAATGCTCCTGAGGTGGTAAAATAAATCAATTGTTATCCACTCTTTAGGTAAAGTGGCACTTTAATTTTCTACATTAAATGAAGACAGAAAGGCCAGATTATGCTCCCTAAAAGGAGCGTTTTGACATTTGGGCTATATACAGGGCACAGTCTTATTGGATATGAGCTTCCAGCTGAGCTCTCGTTTACCCCGTGGTTTATTGATGTACGGAGTCATGGGAATCGTTTTGTCAAATATTGTTCCCTCCATAAATTGCCAGTTATGAGCCTGAAGTATCCCACATATACAGCTTCAAATGAGCTTTATCTGTATTAATTCATCATTCAGGAGGCACTGTCCAATGACCTCACCAAGGGTTGTACAATTAGTAAAAACAGACAATCAGAACAGTTAATACTTCCACCAGTGTGTGTTCATGCTCTGTCGCCTAAATATATACTATGGACAAGTTTCTTGATAATGGCCTAAGCCTAGTCTTGGAGTAAATTGTAATAATAATGGAGATTTATCATTCAAATTCAAAGCTAGTCTAGGACTAGGCTTAATTCTCGACTGGAAAATTGGCCCCATGTGTTTTGTCACATGACTATGCCTCGTCCTTCAATTATTTTACAATCACCAATATACACAATCTTTCATTAGAAAATTACAATACAAACTTAGCAGTGAACTATGAGGGCAAAAACGAAAAAAAAAATTAATTAATCAAAGTAACATTTTTATTTAATTGTGATATTGACTAGAGATCATATCGTCCTGCCCTAACTTCACCCCTCTCCTTTCCATCCTCCCCCACAATGGTAACAACCAACCCAGCTGGCACTTGGCAACCTTTGCCAAGAGACCTCACGTGAGGCACGGAGTCGACATTCTGCAAACACACACACCTAGCTGACAGTGGCAGAGCTAATTTACCTCAAACAATTGTCCATGCCTGAATGATTCGGGCACCTGCTCCACTGCTATGGTGCGCACAGCAGCTGAACCTTAACCAGGTAAAAGGATAACTCTAAGACACTAACATGGCTAACAATATTAATGCATTAAGAGTAACTGTGTAGCCCCATTACTTACGCTAGGGGTGTAACGATACATCGATTTGCATGTTTTTAGTGGACAGGTCTATTTTTATTAAAAGAGAAGACTGTGTTTTATTTAAATGCCTGCAATAAAAATGTCAAATTATATTTTAGTTAATTGTTGCAATTTGAAAAGAATAGAATTGTCTCATATCAGTTGCTGGCTCCTGTATATCATATATCACATATCAATATTTGGTCCAAAATTATTGCAATATGATTTTTGAGTCATATTGCCCTGCCCTACTGATGTGCATAAAAACTTAAGCAATTTCGCTGTGTCTTATATACTAGGTTTAGGAACTGACAAACTTTAAAATATAGAAGTTAAACTACGATCATTAAGTAAGACAGAGCAATTAATTGCAAATGAATCAAAACCGACATTCATAAACTCTATTCAACATAACTTTGCCCATGACAATAATTTAAAAATTCTGTTAATTACAAAACAAAATCTGTTAATACTTTTCCCAGAGTATATTCATGTACTGTCCACTTACAAACATAATATTGACTTGTATGCGAGTTTCTTTCAGTTATTTTAATATCACAAAGATATTCACTCTTTCATTAGAAAAAAATATTCCAGCATTAATATTTGAACAGATTTACAGTGCAGACCTTGTCAGTGAACTATGGGAGCAAAAAAGACAAAGAAAAAATTAATCATAATTAAGGTAGAATTTTCAATTAAACATGATAATGATTTGAGATCGCCCAGCCCTGTTATATAGCTATAACAAGGGATTTTAAAATGAAGTGGCCAGTGGCGCAAGAAATGGCAACTTCGGGCTATAATTTAGCCTATATAATGACATCTTCCAGTGGCATGTCTGTCACGACCGCCAATCATAGTCAGCCTTGCCAGGGCTTGGTGTAACGTTCATCCAGTAACCCCATACCCGCTTTCCACGGCCAGCTCAGGTTTCCGTGGAGACAACAAGCCACACCAACACGCCTTCAGTAGACAGCTGCTTCAGAAATGTCTCCATGTGGACACAGAACAATACGAGACTAGTTTAGAGACTTATTTTTACATTGTGTAGTTGCCAAAGTTATATCAGATCGCAGTTAGCAGTATTTTTCAACGCACCTCATGACGTGATGAGTTCACTTCCCCAAAATATGCTGAGAGATCTGATAATGAGATCTCTCATTTAACACTCACTCAACTTTATTTTTGCAAAGGCACATAAACGCTTTTCTCTATAAAAATGCAATACCAGTTTGTTGGGTCCACCCACTTGCTTCAGATGCTATAAATAAGAAACTTCATTTGTAAATATTGAGATATGTGAAGAGTAAAAGGCATAGTTATTATAGAGTGTATAGTATTATAAAGTGTAGTTATTGTGATAGATATTACTTAACCTAAATTTAAACACTTTGCAAATATTAACTGGTTTGAAATTTAAATGTATTTAACATTTCCAAATATTAAACTATTTATAATGTGTATTTATAATTGTAATACTCAGCTTTAATTCCTAATTAAACATTAATTTAAATTGAAATTCTCAAATTGCAGGCACTAGACTAAATAAAACACTAAACAAAGGAACTCAAATCGCCATTCTACCACATAGTGACTTTTCACAAGATAATTTCTGAATGATTGTATTGGCAACTATCACATTTGGGTCACATCATATCACATCAGACCAGCTTCAAACAGCTGCAGGAAAACACACCACAAACTGTACCAAAACGTCCTCTACCTTGCGCATACCCATCCTCCTGAACATGACTTCCCCGTCTCAAGGCCAGCTACCCACAAGGTCAGAGAGGGGGTTAGCAAAGGTCAAACATGCAGAGGTCGGGGTTGCGGAACCGCGCGCCTGCTGCTGCCGCCGCCGCCGTCACCAGCCTCTGCCATTACAGTCACCGTTACTCTTCCATGGCCATTGACGTTTTCCACATCTTTAGCTACACCTTCCAAAACTGGCACCTCCACACACTCCCTTGCAAGCACATGTCCACCCAGCTGGCACCATTGTAAACAACAATAATATCGATGAAATTCTTTCTGCTTCAGAACAAAACAGGTCTTTCAGTTTTCCTTTCTCTCCCTCTCTACACCTTCCCTCTTCCTCTCTTCATTCGCCAAGGCACCTGTTGAATATTTGATGTGGTGAAGGATGATCTGAACGCCGGCCGGACGCCAGCGTTAGGCTGCTCAGCTGTTCTGTTGTGGCCCGAGTGAGGCGGAGTCTCTCAAACATCACAATTAGACACATTTATAACTTCTACACGTCAAAAAAAGAGACAATGCGTAATTTCGTTTAATATTTGCCAATCTAAAATTTTAATTATAGAGATATGGATATTGTTATTTTACTTCATATTACTCAACCTTAATTAAGTATTTAATTTAACCTTCGTTTAATTGTGAATTATCCGACAACAGGCATAAAACATACCTAAAAAATCTTAAATGGACATTTTACCACCTAGTGATTTTTCGTAAGATAATTTCAGCACAATTTTGTTTTATCCTGTATACAGCAAACGGCACAGGTTAACACATTATTTAACAAAGAGAACAAAATATATTATGATTGAGTCCACAGTGTCACAGTGGCTGAAGCATTGCAGGAGCACAAGAACACACAACACGAATGTCCACGTACATGGAATGCACAACTAACAAACATGCACAGGCATACATCAGGCGTTTACAGCACTCACACACAAGGAAGACATGCAGAGCACCAGCAGCACGGGGGCTCAGCTTTGGTCAATCAGCAAGTGAACCCTGCAATAATCTCATGTCTACAGCAAAACGAATGAACGCACTTCTATGGGGGTTTTCACATGCAGCTCGAGGGCAAACAATGTATGAGCCAAAGTTTATTGACAGACATCTTTATACATGTGTGGCAAAAACATTTACCTATTGCCTACTTAAAACTGAACAATGTGAATGGAGGGAAAAAAAGTATTAAAGGTATATTCAGAATGAAGTAAATCTATGTTATGACAATTAGTGTTTAGAATGATTATTTCATATTGAGCATACACACAGTACAAACCAAGTCTGTGAGCATGTCTGAGGGGCGAAAAAATAAACAAAAAACAATTGTTCATTTATCTTAATCAAAGTCCAATGTCCTAATAATTGTAATATTGATAAGATCATGTTGCTAAGCCCTAACTATTGCACTACCCAAAACTGGCCCCTTGACCCTCAAGTTGCTACAGGGAGACTGTTACTGTGATTAGGAAAACATAAGAGCATCTGATAGATGTAAATGCCCATTTCAGTTTGTTGAAATGCTGAATATTGTGATAACGTATTGTTCTGCACCTAAAGGTGGGTTCAGTTGCTGATGAGTGCCGAGAGCATTACAGAGCTCAGGTGAAGACGGAAGGCCACTTACCAGGCATGTCGGTCAGGCTCATTGCTCGCACGAACATGGCGCATTTCCGAACCCAGCTGGGTCCCGACACTTGGCACATAAAAGGGAGAATAAAGGGCCAATTTAATACCAGGCTCGGCTCCGGCTTGGGGTTCAAGTGCAAAAAGACAAAAAGCCAACAGCGGGGCGTGCATCTGCCCAAACACACTTGTAAGACACAGACGGGAATAAAGTTTGACACTGGGAACCAGAGAGTGAAATTTTCAGTGCTGTCAGTGTCCAATATTGAATAGTAGCTAATTAGTTGAGAGGCTACTAAAGTAACTACATTTACTTAACTACATTTTTCAGTAGCTTAACAGTAGCAAAGCTACTTTTAAAATGCTGTAGCTACAAGTAGCGATGCTACTAACTTAACTACTTTAAAAGAAGATAAAAGGGCCTATATTATACCAGGTTTGGATCCGGCTTGGGGCAAAAAGACAACAACGGGACATGCAGCTCCCCAAAGAGACTTGTAAAGCAAGGATGGGGTTAAAGTTTGGTGGGAAACACACTGGAAACTTAGAGAGCAAAGTTTTCCATGCCGTTAGTGACTAGTGATGGGGAGTGACTAACTAGAAGTAGCAAAAGACACTACAAACAAAACTACAGTAGCAATGCTACTTTTAAAAAATTGTGCAGTAGCATTATAGTACTATTTGAGAGTAAAAAGTAAAAAAGTAGTCTACTCACTGTGTCTGTGTAGTTTTAGATATACAAGTGGCAACTGGTGTTGAAATGGCATTATAAACCAGACTAAAAGGCACATATTAGGCGATGGTTGAGGAGAAAGCCCACATTGTACTGAATGACAAATTTTGTTTTATCATGCATTTCTTTATTCCAGTAATAATTTTATTTGTATTATCTATTAAACTATTACGTATTTTAAACTGATGCAAATGCTTTTTTGATTCCAAGCACTATTTGAAAAATATTAATGAAATGGTTTTTTAAAAAAAAGCTATATTATGCATGTCACTTTTAATAGTTTCAAAGCAAAGGTGAACTGTCATTTCATTAATCTGACTTGGTCAAGAAAACGTTGCAGTTTTATATGAATTACAATGTTTAATAAAATCCAGTGAAGTTTGGTTAGGGGCCAGAGGGTTTTACAAATTCTCATCTACAAAAGAGGGGCCCCAGCAGAAAAAGATTTAAAGCATCAGTGTTACTTTTTGCTACTTCAAAAAACGCTTTTCCAGTCAAGGTTTCATTTTAATGAATCCAGGAATTAACTTCTGAGGAAAACACTCAGACTTCCTCTGAGAACTGAAACAAAACTAGCCCTGACCTGTTCCAGCAAAACACATCATGCATTATGCCAGCAAGCTAGATCCATTCAAGGCAAGAGTTTTTCTGGAGAAACCCCAGCGACAAGGCTTACAGAGCTCGCACACACACTCTGATCTCTCTGTTTCAGACACACAGTGAGAGAGTCATTTCTCAGGCTTTTTCTCATTCAGTAAAATGCCAAGAATGATACTTCACCATTACACAAACCCAAAAGCTCTTTTGTTGTTCTAATGACAAACTGAGAAACTTTATTTGGTTCCACACACTAGTAACATTTACCAACATGCTGACTGTATTTTCATACTCAGCTGTAAAGATTCTGAACATTTCAGTCACAACTAATCATTTAATAGTAAGAGTATCAGAATTCTGATTAAATACATGTATTGTTACCTCACAAAAAAGAAGAAAACATTTTACTCCATTTTTATACAGTGGGAATTCTTTAGCAGTGAACGTCAAAATGAGCTTCCATAAGGAAAAGATTTTTGAATAAGTAATGTATAGGGTTGCCACCTAGGTCTGACAAAAAGCCTGGACATTTTGCCAAACTAACCAATCACTTTGCCTATAAGTGGAAACACATCTGACCTATAACATTCAGCGTCCCGGGAGAGTGATTTCCCCCTGGGACAGACCATTAAAAAGAAGGACAATCCTGGTAAAACTGGGACAGGTGGCAACCCTGGTGATGTATTTAGTAGTGCAACAATGCCATCACTCAAACAGCCAAACTTTTCATATACCCTTACGCTAATGTGGCTAACAACATGAGTAATTTATAACAGCTAGTACAAACTCATGCTAATGGGTCCCTGTTGTCTTTCATTCATTGTTAGCCACTTTAGCAACTGTGTATGAAGTGCTACATACTACACCGAAGTGTGGATTGAGGGAGAAATATGGCTAATATTTTAGCTCTACTGGTTGGATAACACATTGTACCGAATATGTTCATCTTGGTATGCAAGCTTAGCCTACCAGCATTCTCACAACAAACTGGCTTCAAAAAAAGCAACATCTAAAATCCTGTTTGGAATCAGAACAGAAAGAGAGAGACTGAAGGTTTGGGATATTGTAGAAGGGTTGGAATTCTCTGGTATGGTGCCATGGGAATGTGATGTTAGCAAGCAGCGAACACTTTGGATGGACAACTCAGCTGTCCAAATATGAGTTCTACACTGAAGACAAAACTCCCTGCCCATCCCTGAAAAATCAAAGAAGTTGAACAGTCACACAAAAAGGCTTTAGCAAGGATAAGCATGGACTATGAGCCCAGTGTTGCGGAAGCTCCTTTTAAATTGTATATTTGTGTTGTGGGACGTTACTTCTATTAATACAAAACAAATTAATTAGCAAAAATCTGAAGCATAGCGATAAAACTGATATGAAAATCTGTATTTCTTAACAATATAAAGTCAAATCACAGTACAGTATTTTGAGGTAGAGAGTGTTCTGACTTTTGGCTTGTATAAGTTACAGTCAAAGGCATAAGTCATACATTTTGATAAATCTGGCCACAGATTCTTGTCTCCATTTCAAAGTCAAAGTAAACTTTGTCATCTCTGCTATATACTGTATAAGTATACAGAGAGATGAGACGGCTCCAGTTTTAACAGTACAAAGAACAAATAAGGCACACAGAATAAGCAATATATATAAAGAGAACATAAAATATACACTGTAAACTAGGAGTAGGTCTTAGAGTTGTCTTTTACACTGAATGTGCATGAGATCTCTGTGCATTTTAGCCAAGGTGGACTCCCATCCTCCAACTCCATCTCGCAGCTGCCAAGAGCGTGCTATGATTCCATGGCCATGCACCGCACAGGCACGGTAATTATATCTTCAAAAATGTTATCTTCTGCCAGTTCAACACCCATCAAAAATACTAATTTTAGTTAGCTACTCCACAACACTGAATATCACCGAATACCTTGTCACAATGGCACCTGGCAGATCTTCTGCTCCAGATCTGGCCCTAACCCAGCAGTTTCACATATCTGGTTTGGAATGAAGGTCTTTCATTGGCCCTGATCCAGAAGCTGAACTGGACCAGAACGGGCCCATAACCCGAGTCAACCAGCAGTTTAAATTCTGCCCGGTGCTAGCACAACACGAAACACACCATCAGTCAGAATTGCTCGCCGCGCTCAGAACTGTTCTGGCCCGTAATCTGTTGCCCAAGCCGGCGGTGAACCGAACGTGCCACAGCATGCCAGAATTGTCCCAAATGTGCTTGTTATCAAGGTTGGAAAGGCAGCAAGTGAACATGTGAATAAGATGCAGCTGCTGTCTGTTTTACTACTTTAACTTTAAGCCATAAGCGTATCGCCATCACCAAAAAAAACCTCTTTTGATCACCCAACACTACATTTATAGCATATACCGATAATGGTTCAAAGTGAAAGTGACTGATTATTTGTCATTGTGAACAGAGTACAGCACAACACACAGTGCACCACAATGAAATGTGACCTCTGCATTTGTTCCATTCGTGGGCAGCTAACAACGGCAGCACCCGGGGAGCAGTGAACGGTACTTTGCCCATGAGTACCTCAGTGGTAACTGGTCCAGGATTCGAACTGGCAACCAATCACAGGGTGAACGCTTTAGCTGTTTAACTACCAACTGCCCCTTATTAATTAGATTAAAGGCTTTGTGGTGGAAGACAAATCAAGGTAACGTTACACCCCTAGTGTCTCAATTTAAAGTGTTGTCACCTCAAAAGTGTGTAGTGTGGGTATCTTTTCATCCAACCAGTCACCAGCAGTTTAAAGAATGCAAAGGAACGGCTGGGACTGGCCGTCAACACAATTGTCAATGCAGTTGTGTGCCGAGCATCATGCCAGCAAGTTCATCATATATGTGCATACATGCATATATATGTAAATTTGATAGGTGTGTGTGAGTGTGTATATGTATATAAATATACATATATAGTGGTTTTGGGTCTTTGCTACATGCCGATATATATATAGCACAGGCCTGCATGCTGTCAGGGCCGCAAACATCATGTGGGCTGTGTCTCTATGGAAACCATTAGAGCTCGCAACAAGCATGTGCAACATTCTGTGGGCCGGGAGAGACACAAAAAAACAATTAGCATATGGCAGTTAGCTAACAAAAACTGACACTTAATGCCACCACGTCAGTAGCTGATATTTATTTACATATTTTGCATTTCTCTGGCTGTTACAGAGCTCACTGACATGCCTGTGCCTATAGAGGTGGGATAAAAGTGGGTCATGCACACAGTGTGGCTTGACACACACACACACACACACACTTCAGCTCATGCTGTGTCGTTTGACCTCACAAGGCTACTACCTCCACCACACAAAGCATGATATCTGGCCTAGCTAAATAATCACGATATACACCTTTTCTGCTCAAATGTGTAGCAATTATATCAGAGGCATGGCTATACATTTTGGAAGCAAAAAAAAGGGATGTGTTTTATTCATTCTTTCATTATCTGAACTGCTTAATCGAACTCCTGAGACTATGGGAGTGAGGTGGGGACCAATCCTGGTTGGGTGCCAACACACCACGGCACAAACATATTCACCTATAGGGGCAATCTAGTGTTACCAATCAACTTAAAATGCACACTTGTGGACTGTGGGAGGAAAGTGGAACACCCTGCGAAAACCCACACAAACGCGAAGAGAGCATGCAAACTCCACACAGAAAGACCCCTTTTCCCCCTGGGATGGGGATCAAACACAGGGCCTTCTTGCTGTAAGGTGACAGCACTAATGACTGTGCTACCTTGCCACCCACTGTAATTTTTTTACCATAAACTAGGGGTGTTATAAGATTGGTCTACATCGATATACCGAATGAATGACGAATAAGTTCATAGCATCAATTCAAAATTAAAACATCAGACATCATACGTATTGTGGTCACTCTCTATTGAACAAGAGGTCTATTTTTATTACAAGATTCATTTAACTGTCTGGTGAAGATCAAGAATAATTACGTCAAATGATAATTTTGTTGCTTTTTGTGATTTGATATGAATGGAGGTGATACTGACCACTGGCTCCTAAACTGAATCAAATTCAAAACTGTATCATAGCAAACAGATGAACTGTGAACGACTGGCAATATCTAGCCCAAGACACATGGCAAAACACTGTTAACAAGGCCAAACTAATTCAGTAAAACCTTCTACTAATCGATCTAGACTGTGATGCTTTAATTATTGTTTTACACCCAGCAGGAATCTTGGGAATGACCCCAAAAAGAGACAATAGGACAACAGTCAAGTCACTCAAGCAGAAGAGCTGTAGCCCATTGTCAATTGTCTTTCATGCTAATCAGCCAACGCCCTCTTTCAGACCTTCACTGGCGGGCAGCTCCCCTGTCTCAACCCCAACACTGACACTTAATTTTGAGGAATCTCAACACAAATACTGAGTTTGTATTGAGATTATCCAAATGTCAAGTGTAAGGGACGGTCTGATCAGATATTGCTTAGAAAGTGCGGGAAAAATTTGTAACGTCAATCACCATAATCTTGAATAGCATTGGCATTAGCACTAGGTGATAGGACCTCAAATCTATGTCACAATTAAATCAACATTTGGCCTTAATTACAATGAATGAATAACTATTTTATTTGGGGGTTTTTTTAATTTGATTTTGCCCACATAGTTCACTGACAAGGTTTATACTGTAAATATGCTCAACTATTAAAGATATTTTTCTAATGAAAGAGTGTATAACTTTGTCTTTTTAAAATAACTGAAGAAAAAACACAGATGTAGTGGCAGATTGAAAGGACAGAGTCATGTGACAGCACATGCTTTAGTATGTATTTAAGGAGACAGTACATGAACACACCCTGGAGAATGTATTAACATATGTGACCCTCCATGGCAAAACCAGTCGCTTGTCGCAAATTTTAAAAATTGAGTTATTATGTTTTCATGAAAGGGCATAAATCAAGCTTCAAAACGATACCTATAACGAATGAACCGGACGACATATGACTGAGATATCAACATTCAAATGAGTCGGGTTTCCCCTGTCACGGCAAGTGAGAAACGGAGAAATCTGCCTTTGAAGTTGACTATCGCCGTAGCACTCACAGACGCTTGGTACGGTCGCGGCTATGTTCGTATTTACGATATCCTACGCTGCATTCACAGCCACATGGATAGCCTACCTGCGTTAGGTTAACTGAACTCGGGAGACGAAGATGGATTCCGGAGAAATATCTTCACGCTAGTCAACGAGTGGATTTACTGTAAATATTGAAGTAGAGCGGTCAGAAACTTTTAACATTCTGCCGGAATTGAATTCCTCGCCTCAAGAAAGTCATGTTTTTAGGATGGAAAGGGTAAGTTTTTAAGCAAAATTTATTCACAACAGTACAGTATAGACCTTCCACTGTTTCAAAACACTAAAAACAAAAAAATCCAAAATTTTACCCCACGCAACATAAATGGTCATTTTTCTCAGAAGCCTCTGTTGCGACAAGCGACTGGTTTTGCCGTGGAGGGTCACATATGTACTAACAAAAGTTTTAAAAATAATTGAAATAACTAACATGTTTAAGATTACGTCAGTTAGAGGTTCTGAATATTGGTTTTGTGTAAATTTTGATTAACTGCACTTCTCAAAATCATTAGAAAATGCTCCTTAATGCTACGTAATTTACATTTCCACTGTTTTCCTGTCGCTAACAAAGCACGATGCTGGTAGAAATTAGCATTAGCTGCCTGAAATTGGGAATTTATTAGGATCAGAGGTTTACATTGTGTCATTGTGAACACACCCACAGCACACAGCGTACAAAAACAAAATGTGACCTCTGCATTTGACCCATCCGTGTAGGAGCAGCGGGCAGCTGGCTTGAGCAGTGCACGGGGAGCAGAGCTATTTGGGAAGACTACCATGCTCACAAGTACTTCATTAGTACTTCTGCTGATTTGAGATTTGAACCAGGAACCATCGGATCACAGGAGGAACATATTCGTTATAGCACCACTGGCCCTTTTTGTTCCATAGCTGACCTTCTTAAAGCATGTTAGATTGAAGCTAGGGATGAAAATGACAAGTTTCATCACAATACAGTATTATGTTGATTCAGCAGGCATTGATTCGACATCTGCCTTAATCGTAAAGTCTGCTTTGATACGATTATGTTTCTGTTTATTTCAGGAGCCAGCAATCGATATGAGACTTTAACACAGTCACTTCCATTCATATTAAACCACAAAAAGCAGCTAAAATATTATTTTGCATTTTTATTCCTGGGCTCAATCAGACATAGAAAATAAAAACAATCTCTTTCTAATTAAAACCGTTCAATTTAAAGGCACCTTACAATATGTATGAAATCTAATGCATGTTTTCATCTTGGATCATTGATCATTGAATTGATGTAGACTGATGCATCATTACAACCCTGACTGAAAAGTGGTATACAAATATCATCCTTCCTGCAAACTAGCAAAGGTTTCTCCCAATTAACTACTGCCATACTGGAATTATTTGGGTTCTAAAAATCGTTAAGTTAGCATTGTTTGGTCACTGAAGTATTTGTTTTAAACTACAAATCCATGCCCATTGAGGGATATTTACAATGCATAAACCTGTCCAGATGTCAGAGGGAAATGGTTGTTTGGTGAGATGTCATCCCTTCCTTTTTAATTCAAATGCATCAGTTCCCCCCACTTTCCCTGCATCCTGAAAGAAAGATCCCACCCCTCACTCCACCCTCCCTCACTAACCCCCTCATCTGCCCTGCAATTGCCCTGCCATAGAGGATGTGATAACTAGTTCAGTTACTAGGTCCTTTCATTCATCTTCATTCTCCCACCTCTCCCCTGCCCCTCTGCCCTTGGTTCATACTGAAGACAAAGTGAACAAGACAAGCATAAAGCAAGCAGGGAAAAGTGCATCATGTGTACACTGAAGGAATGACAGAATGTGGAATCTGGGCAACAAGTGGGTTGGATCTTTTTAAGAAGGGCCGGGTAATATGAAATTCAAATCACACTATTTCTGGACCAAATGTTGATACACTATATACCTCAATATTTTCTCTTGTTTTACTCAGAAACAAGTCAGACTTTTGTATTGTTCTTAGATGAATGTAACTACACAGAAGCAACTTTATTTGTTAAACAAACTATATACATTTCAGAAATGTATGGTGTTATTAAATTAAAATATCACAAGTTTTAGTTTCAAAGCATGCATTAAAAAATAAGAATTAAAGAAGAAATCTGTTTTTAAAACCAACTTACACAGTTTTCATGACGATTTTCACTTTCACCAGTGTTTTCTTATTTACACTTTGCTCCTAAACTTTGTGAAGAGCACTCTGAGCAAGAGCAGGTTTGTACAAAACAGTAAGTTAATTGGTTTTCTTCAATTCTACAGTTGTACAATAGGGGTACAACGATTATTCGACAGTGTCGACAAAAGTCGACAATAAAAATAGTCGCCGACGAATCTGATTGTCGATAAGTCGATAATTGTCTCCAGACGTATTTTTAAACGGAGTGAGACGTTTTCCTTCCTTTCTACCTGTGCAGTACTACCGTTTTCCAATAGCGTGCACCAATACACCACGCTCTGGTGAGATTCGCTCTTGCTCAATAGCATTCAGTGACAGCTAGAAGAATGGCCCTATGACGTCACATCAACGCCAAAACTACAGCGCGGAAAATGGCTTGCCGCAAAAAATTTTGCGGGCGTAAATTTCAAAGTCGCGAGCGCAAATGTGAAACTCGAGAGCACAAAATTAAGAATCGAGTGCGCGGTTGTGATAATATTGCGCGCAAACTGTATTTTTCCTCTTTCAAATGTCTTTTTCCTCTCGATGTGTTAAATGAGTAGATTACCGACCAGCGGCTTTTTGGCTCGAGTGAGATTTCTACGCGTGTGGGTTGAAAGGGGCGGGGTTTGGACAGTTTGGGGGCGGGGTTTTGGCTGTTTCTGGCTGCGAATCCTATTGGCCGATGGCTCCTGGTCTTGTGATTGGCTTAAGAAAGTTCCTGCAGAAAAACCAAAGATGTCGGAGGAAGAGGAACGGCGACGGGTCGGTTAAACGCAAGTTATAGTTTATCGACCTTATAATTATAATTTAACAATTAGGTCTTACACGTTTAATAAGCACTCAAAACGGTAAAGTAACCAATGCCTTTGTCACTCGCTCATAAATGTTATAATGGTACGTTACCATTTTCTCAGCACCATCACAAAACCAGGAGCCATCGTAAGGCTAGATAAGGCAAAGAAGAAACTTATTTATTAAAATGTGCTTTTGAGTGAACTATCTTTCTTGTCTTTATTATTTACCACAAAATTTAAATAACCTCATACTAAATGTAAAAGCTGGTAGCTAAATCGGAGCCATTTTATAATTATGCAGTTTATAATCTGATTAGTCGACTAATCGATTTAATAGTCGATGACTAGTCGACTATCAAAATAGTCGTTAGTTGCAGCCCTATTGTACAATATTATACTGTTTAAATGTCTTAACTTTCCTAAGAACAAATTAAAAGAAAAACTTGAGGAAATATTGGAGAATGAAATCCACTGTCCATATGGTGGCACTAAATATACTGCTCAGCCCTAGTACAAAAATCTTCATCCAAAGACTTCAGAAGCAAAAGGCAGCTTGTCATGGTCTGGATCAGATCCACGTCTGGAGACCTCACAACTGTGAAAGATACCCCTACCAGTCAAGACTCACAAAATCACTGGCATAGATATACTGGATCTGTTCGAAGAAATGTGTTTTTTCATTCTCTCTTTTCTTTTGTTGCTCTCTGTCACTTTCACACAGTCCTGTACATTTTCCCCTTTTGGCTCCACACTCTCCCACTGGCCTTTGGGATTTCTTTGGGGCGACAAAGCAGGCCTTGCATTCTTCCTATTCAAACTCACAGCTCCTGAAAGCCATTGCACCCCCCAACCACCCCCTAATCCCCCACGCTGCTCTTTACTCACCCCCTCAACAAGGCTATCTTCTTTAACATTCGCCTATCCCCCTCATCATCCTAGTCCTCTCAAAGCTGTGGTGGCCTCACAGACCACTACCACCTCCTTCATGTCCCCAAACTTTTACACCTCCCGTGAAGAAACTAAGGTTGCAACTAACAAACAATTTTTGTCAACTGGCTGGTTGGTGTGGTTGGCGAAGAGGTGAGCAAAATAATGGCAACCAACTAGTCGAGCAACTAGTCGAGTATCAATTATAATTTGAGTATTTGTTGCAGCCCTAGACACAACTCCATCCATGAACACAAAACCCTCCTGAAGGCACGAAGAAGAATCTCTAGGCTTAGCTTCAGGGCAGGAAGGCAACAACAACACGGTCAAATTTAGCATGGGCATTCCGGAGGAGGTTCTCTGGGAGACTGAGCTCCCACAACTCTCTGGCCCCCTAACCACCACCACCCCCACTCCCCCAAATGATGTCCTCTTTCTGTAGAGGGACAGGAAAGACAGAGTAACAAGCTGCATACTAAACACTCCCACCATCCCAGCTGGGGTTCCATAAGAGAGAAGAAGAGGGAAGTGGGGTAGGAAAACAAGAATGAGAGTGAAGCCAGAATGTCGAAAACCAAAGAATCAAAGTACAAGATGCTGGAGAAGCGGAGTGAAGTTTGACTGAGTGTAAATAGGCAGGCCACCAATCTAAACTGAATCCAAAACTCACAATCAGAAACTCTAATCAACAACATAATCTGTTGGTGTTGTTTATTTCCAATTATTTTTAAATGATCGAATGCTTTGTCATCACATGACAAAATGATTATTTTACAATATCACAAATCACAAAGATATATGCACTCTTTCCTTAGAAGAATATATTGCAGCTTTACTAGTTCAGCCCTTTACAGAAATCATTTTGTAAGTACGTGCACTAAAAAGAAAAATGCAAATTCAATAAAACTAAATACACTGCTTCCAATAACTAAATAAATAGCTGTTAATCACATAGATAAAATGTTCAATTAATTATGATATTGATTTGAGGACATATCACCAAGCCCAAGTGCATAAAAGCCTGCAAGGTAACGCAAGAACATGTAAGATAAGGTGGAAAGAGTGAATGTTTTCAGCTAGAACGAGTAGCTAACACATGTTGGCATGAAGAATGATATATAATGTAAATCCTCTATTCAGATCATATTTTTAAGATATTTATCTATTCATTTTTACCTTTTATTTAGTTGCTTGTCAGTTTCTTTAATCAGTTGTTAATTTCTACCGTCTTCTTTTAATTTGCACGGGTCTTAGGAACGAATTAGGGTACGTTTGACTACATGTTGTACTTGTATAACTATGTATGTGTCAACTAAAGAATCTTGAAGGTCTTCTGGGAGCGGAGTCCACTTGTGCTGGCACGTGTTCAAAGCAGCTGCCTCTCTATAGGACTGGATCGTGCTTGAGGTGCTGCCTGGGATTCATTCGGAAGGAAACCCAAGACCCAATGGGAGGAGGAGTGCCAAACCTGATGCATACTCTAACAACACAATGAATATTCTGTTGGCCTTCAGTGTGAGGCTGGCATGACGATTTGAACATCATAAAACCTGATAAGTGCAATAGTATTTGTTGTTTCTACAGTTGAACAGTCTTAAAAACAAATATGCAAAGCTTGCCGGTGTTTAACCACATACATAGAGTCATATGGTTTACTTTTTTGGCCTCAAAATAAGCAAAGAACATGTTTTAATGATATGGATATGATGTATAAAAGGACATGACCTTAAATTGATATCATGATTATTAAACGTTCAACGCTGCTCATGTTCTAAAAAACTAAATGATTTGTGGCAGTGCTGAACTTAGGGCTGGGCGATAGACCTCAAATCAATAATGGGCTTCACATTTTTGTCTCACCACGCTTTTTAAGTAACTGTTGTTTTGTTTTGGGTGCTTTTGTTTGTTTTTACAATTCACTGATACAAGAATATTTTTTCTAATGAAAAAGCACGCCTTATCTTTGTGGTTTTGTTGAGTCAACATAACACGTGCGGGTCGCAGGTGTTTTAAGGAGACAGAATATGAACATACAAACTGGAGCTGTTAACATATTCTAGGAAATGAATCAAAATAACTGACAATGGCAAGAATACGACAATTAGAGATTCTGAATGTCAGTTTTGATTAATTTAGATTAATTGCCCAGGCTCTAGCTGCACTTGATATTTTTTCTTGTTTGTTTTGAAAAGCCATATGGGGAAAAAAAATGAATGAACGAATAATACACAGATTCAACAAGTCTCACATGGGGTCTTTTTCAAACAGGGTGAGGAACTTGTCAAAATGTAAAGCCACTAGTCGCTCATGTGTTTAGCACTATCAGCAACAAACCAGCTGTGGGTTTCTGGGGAAGTGTTGTCGTGGCAACGCGAAAATAAAACCACAGACTGCTCAATAATAATGCAGTCCGTCTAGAGAGATCAGGTACACGGCCTGCTTTTATAAGCCTGCTACTGTTTATATTTATGCGCCTCTTGGCCTCTTTGGGCCCAGGATGAATCATAGCTGAAAAAGGATAGAAAAAGCCACAACTCACATGTCAGAGCTGCAACTTTAAGAGAGAGAGTGGGGAAAAGAGAGACACTGAAAACCTAGAAGAGAATCCAGAGGGGACGGAAATAGTTTTCTACACAATATCTTTCAGAGATGGACCATGAGAAGATAGATTTTGAGTACAAAACAAAAAAGTACGTTAAAATTTTAGTTCTAATAGTTAATAGAAACATTTTTCATATATGTTCCCTGAAACCAGTCTCCAGCTTAGGGCAAGGCAACTAATCAAACAATAATCGAAAACAATATTTAGAAGCTCTAATGAATATTATTTCAATTATTTAAAATATTATATTAATACTGTTTAAAAAAAAGAATTGTTAGTACTTTCCCCAGTGTCTATACACGCAGCCCCCAAAACATATTACTGCGTTTTTGTCTTATGTCTTCACCCAGTCTATGTACACATTCTGGAATGCGTTTCCTTCAGTTATTTTAAAATCACAAACATGCGCTATTTCATCAAACAAATACCCCACTTTTAATAGCTGAGCAGATTTTACAGTACAAACTTTGTCAGTGAACTATGAGGGCCTTAACTGTAATCAAGGATAAACATTCACCAACTCATGATATTGATTTGAGCCATACTGCCCAGCCCTAGTCACACCGTTTAAGATTCAGTTATGTTAGCCTGCAGTCAGTCACACCTCACTTAACTTATGTATATTGTAAAGGTAATAACAGAGCTTCATCACTGTGTGTACTGCTTTAGGGCTGCAGCTAACATTTACTTTTAAACATCAATTAATTGGTTATGGTTAATAAATAAAAATATATTTTATTACAAATGCTTAATACTTCATATGACTCAAATATTATATATATATATATATATATAATGTATTATATATAGATAGATAGATAGATAGATAGATATAGATATAGATATAGATAGATAGATATATTTTAGAGATGGAAATTCAAATGTTCTAATGAGGATAAAGGTTTGAGAACTCTAAAGAGGAGAGAAGGACACTTTGAAGTCTGAACACTGTGGGTAGGTGACAACCCTGCACCAATGTTTTCACATTTCATTAGTGTCACATCTGTTCTCAAACTGCCAAACTGCCTCAAACTCCAATTCCCATGAGCATTTGCTAACAGACAACAATCAATATGCACCCTCATGCAGAGACATTTATCCTTAGCAAATCTCTTTTCTATGTGCTTGTTAATGCAAAGACTCGAGTGTTTCCTGTTTTGGGATTTTGTCTCACCTGTTTGCATGGGAGATTTGCATTAAAAAACTGAAACTGCACTTTGCTGTTAGTGCTTGCTTGTGGCACTGGCCTGAAAAACATACTATTTTATGATGACATCACAAGCTATTACGTTTCATGCCTAGTACTCTGTGCTGGGGAAGCTACTTTTAAACTAAATTTTAGATTAAAATGCTATGTATAATTAAAAGTAGCTAAGCTACAGCCAAGCTACTGTTTAATATAGCAGATACACTACAAGCTATGGAGAAAACCAAATGTAAGCTACTTCAAACTGTAATACTTAATAAGTATACTGTACGATACTCTAAAGCAAATTAATTTAAAATGTGAAACATGACATTAAAGGTAACATGAAAATATATAGCAATGTAATACCAAATCAAAAGAATTATAATTATAAAATAAATTAAGGAAACACACAGATGGTTGTGTGTTTCTTGGACAGGGTGAAAACAAGGAACTGTGTTTTTAAGGGGACAGCACACACTTAGGAAAGCATTAACTGACTTTTTTTTTTTTTTTAAGTTTTATCAGATTTTATAATTAATTGAAGCAATTGACACAGGCAATATTATGTTGATTAAAAGTTCTGAATGAAGGTTTCAATTAATTTTTGATTCACTGCCCAACCCTAAGCAACACACACCAACACATATTTACAGGAATGGATGTATGGAGTGAAATAGATTAACTGTTCCCATTTGCTAGAAATGACGCATGATTCCTGCCAAAAAAGAAAAAAAAACTGTACTAGTGCTGCTGATTTGTTTTCACATTTGCATCTGATATGTTCTTTTTCTTCTCTCTTTGTTGGTGAATCAAGGCTAGATTTGTGCCTTTAAATGAGAATGCAGGAGAGAGAGAGAGAGAGAGCGAGAGAGGGAGGGTTGATGAGGCATGATGACGGCTGGTCGGCTAAATCTGCCCCGACTTGTGCCCCGAGGGACGCCCCAAGGTTCTTGCTTCCAGCCTGGGAATGGGGTCCAAGACCCAGCTGGTGATGCCAGCCAAGCACAATAAAGGCCCAATCCCAATTCCCCACTTAGCCTTACCCCTAGATTTGGAGTGGCCTTGCTTTGGAAGTGAACCTTTAGAATGGCACCACAAAGGGTATGGGTTATAATCACTGCCTAGGAAATGGGACAACACTCATGACGTCATCAGCAGGCAGAAAAACTGCCCCTCTCCACCCCGCACCCCCACCCTTTTCTAGGTTTTATAAACGGCACATCTCTTCGTTCACAACTTCTTATCGTTCTCAAATTGTCATTTACACAAGCGTCACAGCAATTTTCTGAAATGTGCCTTAGAACGATTCATGCTTATATTCCAACCTATGCTGAACTACGATATGCTGTGTGAACTTTTAATTTTTTTGTATGCATAACTACGGATATATACAACACTTATGGCCATCCTGCCTCATACCTTCAGCCATGTTTCCATCTTTGAGCTTCTGATTTACAGAGCATTCTGGGGATTTTCATCTTCCCCTGGACACAAAGTCAGCATCTGAAATCCCTTCATTGTAGAGGGTGTGATAGCCTTGTGCCCCCCAAAAAGGGAATGATCAAAATGCAGGGGTAGGGCTTGGGTTAAGGGGGGAATTGGGACTAGGTCTTAAAAGAATCTGGCAGCAATGCAGCCAAAAAACAAAGTGCTTACTGAAGATACTCAGATAGCTTACTGTATTGCAATACAGAGATGCAAAAACTGTATTTAATATAGAGATACTATTCTATTGTCATATTTGGGTGGAGCATCCCTTTTAAAATGTTTGACAAAAAGGAGTTCTACTTTACAACACTTTACTCTAAATCTCCCTGTGGGGATCAGTAATCTGTAATCCTTAATAATCACACAACGTCTCTCTGAACAGTCTGAGCAAACAGTATAGCGTTTCACCCTCAATGTCATAGAAGCCCACAACCATTTTGGGGTTTTTCATCCTCTTAACACACCCAAAGCCACCACCCACCAAGCCTTAATCGATAAGGTTGGAGCAGATAAAATACTGCAACAATGTTCCATGTTTTATGAAGAAAACTTTTAGAACTGAAATGGGTGCAATATATTGAGTGCCACGATATGGACAATATTCTTCAATGCGTTGTTTAAAAATAAAACTATCACAACATATTAATTTAAGCAGTTTGCTGTGTGTAATTTCTGCAGATTCGGTGGCATCCGAAAACATTATTCACTGCGACTTCAATCCTGCCTTCTGCTTAGCCCCTTTAAATCCAGAAGCAGCTGAAAGACTGCTGCAAGCTTGTTAGAATTCTACATACATGACTATGTTTCCACTGACTGCTACGTAGCATCATCAGCTTTTAACCAACCTCCTTCCTCAAAACAAAATGCCTAATATGGACATCACTCGAGGGGTCAGGAGACCTCCAAGAACACGGCAATATGGTTAGACACATTTTTAGGGAAAACGAACACTTTCATTTTTCCAATAAAGGGTTGGAATGGGTTCAATCTATTCCAATTAATGTCCAGGACTGTTCCATTCTTTCATCAGCAGAGGATAGATGCAACTTTTTGACACCCCCAGATTTCCAGTGGCTCATAAGCATCCTGATGTTTACATGATCTACATCATTTGTCAGAGACACCGTTTGAAGACTGCTTACTATCTCTGAGGAACATTTGGGCCCTGACCCACAGAAGAATGGCACTCTAGATTGTGACAAATAACAGCCATGGAACGTGCATTATGGGAGCGCTTTGACTCCCAGAACCTTTAAAGCCTGAAATATCTGACACATATTAAGACAGAGAGAGCAATGTTTTTGTGTCAGGTATGGGCATCTGCAGAAGGGAACTGTCTTAACCCTGGAAAAAATATTGGGCGTCCATTTTTCAAACATTATATGTATGACAAATTGTGTCTAATTGTACCCAAATTTCCATCAAACACAAATATCAATCTGGACCCTTAAATGATCTGGCTTCATGAATCTAAATAAATGAAAACATAACTTTTTATACTCTGCATTGCAACTTAAATCACATTCATTAATTACATTACATTAATTTCCTCACATTGAATAGCACTTTAGTTAACATTATTAAACTTACTTCAAAGTTGATAAACCTTTTGGTTTTATAAAATGTGAATTTCTCTCATATATTTAAGAGTATAGTTTTGTAAATGCCAAAATATGTATTTTTATACAAGATTTATTAGAATTTATTTTATATGGAGTCAATTTTGAGCATTTGTTAAACAATCAAATCATGTATTTCATTCTTAGGAATTTTTTGTACGTATGGGGGTAAAAGGAATCTGGAGAAAATGGCTTTGGAACATACAAGCCTGCCTGTAAACAGGAAGCTGGAGAGATAAAGACGATGGCCGGGGGGTGTAGAGCTGCTGCCCCTTGTGCTCGTCCTCTCTCTCTCTTACTTCATTTATGTTCTTTATGTAATTGCAACAACCCGAGTGGTGATGGACGATGAAGGGGAGGAAGTTACATAATGTTCATTTTCAACACGAATGGTATAATTTCCTGAAACTACATGCAAGAGTGTGGATGTGCAATCTTCTCCGAGGTACACTGTGGATCCTACTGCCTTCAACTCTACATGCAACAAAGGAGGGAAAGGACAGCTTGCTTTGGTATGGTCTTAATTTTGCAAGCTGGGCCACAGTTGTGACTGGTCCTCAATTAGGCTAATTATAGATAATTGGCTGTAGAAACACAACCTGCTAGGAGTGTTGAGAGATTAGGCCTTTTATGATGGTCTGAGTTTAAACAGTGCTCGGCTTGCCTTTTGGGGAATATATTTGGGAGACCAGCCACCCACGTGCCAAATGAGAAAATTATGGCCATTGTTTGTCACGGGGAGAAAGCAGGCCTGCTTTTGTAGAAGTCAAATGTGCGACGTTAGGCGCACTAAGATTAATAGGGTACTTAGAGAGGCATTAGAGAGAGCTCTGTATTGATCCCAACTCAAATGACTGCCAATTTTGGGAAAATAGAGCCAGCACTCAAAATAACCCTGAATCTGTTCAACTAACCAGAGCCCGGAACAGCTTATGGACCTCATCGCACCCTCTGTTAGTCCAACAGAACCGTGATGCTGCGCTGGTAATGAAACACCTCGAGCACCTACTGCCAGCACCACGACGTCCCATAACTCATCCTTAGGAAGCCTGGCATAAATCGGCCACAACAGCAGGCGCCAGATTTAAATTAAACTCTCAGAAGTCTAACAAGACAGAGGCCAGGTGCACGACTTATTATGATTTCCATATTCATCACATTTAAGACAAAAAATGTTACAGTGAACTGGGGAAAATAACAGAAAATGGTTCAAAACAGATGAGTCCAAGAACTGTCCCATTAAAAACTGCAACACCTGTGCCTCGGGCTGCTCCAAAAAAACCTTATAAAATAATGATTCATTACTTGTAATTGAGGAAGATTTTAAAAATTACTGTCATTTGCCTAAAAACACATCACCCAGCCTTAACTTTACCATTCTTACTCTAATAAAGGTATGAAATTGCTTTAAGTACACTACCTAATAATAACAGATTGCTTCTGCTAATGCTAATAAAAAGTACAAATATTAGTTTAAAAACATATAATTTGTGCTAAGACAGGTTTACATAGATTATCAACATAACCCAGTTTCCTGAAATGCGGAAAACTTTGTAAAATATCGTAATTACGTGATATTTGTACAAATAACCAGAATTTTTTGCTGGCTGCCTGAATGTTATCATTCACAAAATGCGCATCCCTTCAACCCAACCCAAACTCAATCGCAGCTCAACTGCAGCAAAAAAAAAACCTAGCAGACATGACATGTCCACTTCCATGAGCAAATTTGACCAGAAGAGGTATTGCAACAGGGACATGACCAACTGACCTAGACACAGCTTCCCTGAAGGACGGCAATGATAAGTCATTCTGTGTGACATCTGTCCTAAGTGACATTTGCTCTACCAGAAACAACACCGCACTTTTGAAAATGCAAACCAATAATGGTGCGTTTTTAATTTAAAAAAAAACAAAACAAACAAACCCAAAAATTCTTCAATACATTTTTCCAACATGTCAAATCATGTTTTGACTTATCCAGCTAAATATTGAAAGTATAGGCTTCTATATGTGTTTATTGTCCTGGATATGACCTAAATACAGAACCACAGACACTTGACACTTGGTTTAAAAACTGGTTCCAGACAAGGCACATTGCAATTTATACTTGTGTCTATCACCTATCAACAAGGATTTCATTACTGCCTACAATGTGGGGCAATGTGCACAATTATTACATCAATCTCTGAAACAAATTTTGCTCAAGCTAGTTAAAAAGTGTCAAGAAGTAATACACATACTATTCCAACTGGGATGCTGTCATTTGAGTAAAGAGTGAAGACCGCTGGCATAATTTTTTACTCCTAATTTTTTTGGAGTGTGTACTGAGTAAATATCAAACAGAATACTCTTATAGATTAATCATGAAACTGGTCAAGTTTTAATTTTGCATCAAACAGCAAAAAGGCTGGAGCCTGAAATGTCTGATGTAATTTAACATACTTGGGCCCTACCGGGCCACCTCAACTTTTAGTTTGACCACCAACAGGACTTGGTGATCATTTCTACTTGTATTTTGCACTGACCACTTTTGAGTTGATAGCCAAATATAAATTCTTAAGGTGTTGTGACACGAACACCCTCATCATTAAAGAGCCATCCCTTCAAAAGTTCTTAAAGGAACCATTTTTTAAAATCTGCTTTATATCACTGTGAGGAATCCATTGGTGCTTTCATTATTATGAATGAAACTCAGACCATTCCAGAGAAATTGGGCGGTGGTTTCAGGACTTAGCCCTAGTCAAAGTTTATTCTACGAGTGCTTGTGAACTTGCAGCAATTTCCCACGAATCCATGCTGTATGCTTGACCGGACTGAGTGGATTTGTCATTCAGGGGTGCGTTTCCCAAAAGTATAGTTGCTAACGTATTGCTAACTACGTTAGCAACACTATGTTGGTTGCTAACGTACACTATGTTGGTTGCTAACGTAGTTAGTAACTATGCTTTTGGGAAACGCACCCCAGGTTGGTTATCATATCCAGTGAAACGAGACGGCCTACTTGTCCTACGCAAACCTTTCCCAGTGCTAACACTTGTCTCTCTTGGATACTTTCCCAGAGCACTTGATCTACCTCATAATGTAAAAGCAATTTTACAATGAAATGACCCTCTTAAGGGTCCTGAGAGTCCACTGTAATGCTCAGGTACTTGGAACACCGTTGAGACTTTTGGCAAAGCGCTGGACACAATAGGGGAGTAACTTAATTCTTTGCACAATAGACTACCGCACCAAGCCACTCACAGCAACGCCACACCACAATGGACCACTTTTAACATCCTAAACAGACACAGAGCATTAGGCAGCAGTCGGTGCCTTGCCTTTGTTAGTACTGGACAGTAGAGGTTCTTATATCGAGCCCCAGGACAATGGGCATATAATTGCAAAGGGTGTGGAATCACAATTAGACAAACAGACTAAATAATGGAGTCAACTGAACAGAATACGTAGCAGCTTGGACGGAATAAAGAGTACAGACACACACACACTCCACAACCGTGAAGCCCATCGCCATTCGTGTATGCATGGCAGGGAGGAGCACCTAGAGATCATATGCATTCATCTCCAGATAAGGACAATAGCATTTTGTCAGAAGTGACAGATGGAGGTCTGTCAGGTCTCTCTATCTGGCAACGGCGTGAACCAAGCAGTCTAATATTATGGCAGATTTTTGGAAATCCTCAGATCACATCCAGGAGGCTAGATTTGAACAATCCCAGAATACTTTCACCAAGTTGCCCCCCAAAATCTCGTAGTACCCACCAGAAGACGACTGCCTACGATATTATGGCGTTTTGAAAAGCCACAGATCGCATCGAGAAAGCTGAACAATCCCCAGATACTTTGGGCAGACATCAAGTTGCCACAAAAAATCTCAAAGCACCCATCAATCAAAACAGATGGAGCCGGAGGCGACGATGCTTACAAGCCCCACCAAACTTACCACCATCCCGAGATCCAGATTAAGTGGCTGGGATCTGAGGATCTCCGATTTCAAATCCGATTCGCCGGCTCTGGTTTTGGGGAAAGGTCCTTGGATCGCTCCCAGAGCCCCTTCTTTGGTCGGCCACATCAATAAATCCCACCCTTCTTTTTCTTTTTTCCTCACATGGTTGTCGTGCTGCTTCTTCCAGCGGGTGTAAGAAGTTGCACCATTTAGTCTGACGAGCAAGAACCGGCTCCGGGGCGACGCAAAGGCTGTTTAGAAAAGCGCCTTAGAAACGCGGGAGGAGGAAGAAGAGGAGGAGGAAGAAAGAGAAGAAGGAGAAGGAGGCGGTAACGGAGGTTTGATCAGGATTCGGAAGCCCACATGGCGAAGTCCCGGGTTCGCGAGCGCATCCAGCAACGATCCCACCCAGAAATGAAAAGTGCTGTGTAGAAAGCGGCGCAAGAAATTCAAACGAGCTGTTCGCGCACGACTATCCCGCGCCACCGCGCCGTCTCTTCCACGCTCGCTCCCGACTCGGCGCGCGCGGCCCATGTGTGGCAGCCAGCGCGAGCGCGTGCATCCCCTGCATCCCGAGCAAATGAGGCGGAGGTGGGGGCGGGGGCCCGGGGTCGCTCAGTCGCCGCCAAACGGAGCTGACCTGGAGTGGGACGAATGGAGCGGGAAATGCGCACTACAACCCGGAGCGAGAAACGTACAGATCGACCCCGAGCTGCCGCATGTCGATGTCTACTTTTCGTTTCGTTTGGTTGAACGTGATCGCCGCGCCCCTCTCCCTTTGAAACGGAATGGTACGTTCCGTCGAGGTGGCCGCGCGGACAAAAGGAATCGAGGCGCGCGGCGTGGAGCGGGGCGGAGGCGGAGGCGGAGGCGGAGGCGGACCGGGGAACAAACGGAGACGCCACGCGAGAGCACGCACGCACGCGCGCACGCTTCTAACCACGCACGAGACTTTAAATTCGGCTTCTCTAGAGAGTCTTTTAATAGGGATAATAAATCGGTTACGGTGACGGGGAACGAGCGACAACCTTGTAAAAGTCGACGCAAAAGTAATAAGAATAAATGTGTTGTTTGGATTAAATATTTTGGCACTTATATTTACTACATTATATTAACTTCTTACATTAATTATTATTTTCTTACGAAACAGATATAAGTATATATTATATTTTTCATTTGTGTAGTAATAATGAGCAATAATTAATAACAGGTTCGGATGTATAATGGAAAAATAAATGTATTATTTGAACTGTATTGTAATGTTAGTACATGAATTATATAAGCATTAATCACTAACTTTAATCATCAACTTTGTATTTCTGGAAATAAACGGTGTGTGAAAATAAGTATTTGTCATTTTATTACTGTATTTGTTTTCAAATGTTGTGTAGATGTTTTGTATTTCCCATTAAGCGACCGCCAGACGCTCTATCAACAGTGCCTAAAACAGCTTTAAGTCGAGCACATAGAAATGATATTGATGACAGTATTAAAAGATCAAACGTTCTAAATAGAGCACGCGTTCAAATAAAAAAGAAAAATGGTTTAATAAATCAGCTGTATTAAAGCCTACCAGTCCCACTGCGCCGCATCGTAATAATTAGTTTGATGTGTTTTCAGTCAGATAATCCGCAGCCGAACTATCCTCACTGCATTATAAAGTAAAAGCGGAATGTGAGACCGTCTCTGTCTGAAATTAGGAACCAGGGTTTTGAAAAGCAGATGTGTTTATTGGCCCGTCTGACAGGGAACGAAACACTGTGGTCAGCCTCTTACGAAGAGCTTGTGTTCGCATTTTAACGCATTTAAGAGGAGCTTAGTTCCTATTCTGAACCTCAACACATCTGTTAGTGAAAGTGTCTCCTCAGAGAAAAACGTGAAATACTTGGACACCACCAAGTGGATAAATTGAGAACTGCATGATTTCAGATTTTTTGTTTATCTCGTAGACACTCGTACAAGTGGGGGCACGGTGTGTGTTGGCGCCTGCCCAAGGTTGGTTGTGCCCTTATGTTCCTAGGATAGGCTCTGGTCCCCTGAGTACCTCAGTGACACCTTTACCAATCAGGGGCTTGAACTGGCGACCTTACAATCACAGGGCAAACTCCCTAACTGTTGTTGTGTCATATCATGGTTAAAAAGCCTTTGAAAACAATTGTTTTAGGAAAGGTGTTCTCACAGAGACCCCAAATTAACATATCAATCTCTAGGTCTCATGTGACCCCATGATGAACGCTGGATCTGAATTCAGAAATCTCATGGTGCAAGTGTTCTGAGTTAGCTAAATTTCCACAGTTTTATTAATCACAACTTTGTAACAAATCATAAAGCTTATTAAAGTAGTATTTCACCAGGGACATTTGCAGTTGGTCAAAAATATTAAATGTGTATCTTTAATCATCCATTCTGCTGAAGTACACTCCCTGCCAAAAGTCATAGGTTTAATTCTACTCATGTGACATTTTAAGCCTATATGATGTATCACTGTTTACAGATAAGGCCTCATAGCTCAGTGGTTAGAGCACTGGTCTTGTAAACCAGGGGTCGCGAGTTCAATTCTCGCTGGGGCCTTGCTAAGGTTTTAACCAGTGCATTTGAATAGTGGGCAGCTTTTTGGCAGCACCTGGGGAGCAGTGCTTAGTCTAGAAAAAATACTATAAGACTCGTGAAGAGAAATGGGCTACTAAATAATAAAACAAGCAAGTCAGCGCAATTTAACGCACTCTTAAGATGAGTCTAATACAATTTAGATGGTATTTTATCCCTTGTATAATGATATGTGATGTAATTACTAATTATATCAAGTGTCAAATCACTTTACAAATCACGTTTACGCACTTTGTCATGTACGATCATACTTTTCTTTTATATACCATATATGAAGTAAAAAATAAATAGTCTTGTAAACCAGGGGTCGCGAGTTCAATTCTCGCTGGGGCCTTGCTAAGGATTTTGATGCTGGGGTGGAGAAAACTACTAGAGTGGTCAAGTGGATTTCTCATGTCAGTTCTTTGAGGAATGAATAGATGTGATAAACACTGGAGTCATTCTAATGCACCAACAGGAAGATCCTATGTAGGATACAATGAATTGTTGTGAAAAAATTGACAATGCCTGTTAGAAACAATACAAAGTGGTGCCTGCCCTGATGTTGAAGGGTATTGAAAGATTTTTCAAGGGCTATTTGCTTTTGCCCCACTCACTAGACCCCTTTTACATTTACAGCCTTTAGCAGATGCTCTTACCCAGAGCAACTTACATTTCCTTATTTCAGGGACAGTTCCCCTGAGAGCAACTTAGGGTTAAGGGTCTTGCTCAAGGATCCAATGTTGGTAATGCCAGAGGTCGGATTCAAATCCACACCCTCTTGGTCCAAAGGCGAGTGTTCTACCACTAGGCCACCAACACCTTTTAGTTTGCATATACAGTATATCCAAAAGAAAAAGCTCTAATTCATTCATTATCTGAACCACTTAATCCCAACTGGGGTCGTCGGGGCACCGGAGCCTATCCCGGGAATTTACGGGCACAAGGCAGGGGGCCTTATAGTTCAGTGGTTAGAGCACTGGTCTTGTAAACCAGGGCTTGTGAGGTCAATTCTCCCTAAGGCCTGCATCATTGTTTTCTGGTCAATATGAAGAAGCTTCAAGAAAATACTCAGTATTATTATCAGATTATATTAATAATGAGATGGACTATATTATCCCCCCTTCTACTGGGTACATGTGTTTATAGGTCATCTGTCTCTTACCATTCTTCCAGAGTATACAAGTGAAAATAATATTTTTGCTTTGGGAAAGTATTTTTAGCCAAGGAAAATATTTAAGCTGAACAGCAGGGGGCAGCAAAACAAAGTCAAAGTTCAATAACAGAACCCTAGCTGGACATAACATTTACATTTAGCAGAAGCTCTTGTTTGGACCGACTTCCATTTCTTAATTACAGGGACAGTCTCCAACCCCTAACTATCGGTTGAATCAATTAATGTGTGTATTTGCTTTAATCGCTCAAATGTAATCTCAGACTTTTTCTTATTGGTTTAGAACTTGCACTGAAGTAGAGGTTCAGAGGCAGGATAAGAGACTACTGAGTTAACTGTAGCCTAACATTCTTTTTATAAAATCAGTGTTCTAACCTCTAAGCCTCACCGCCAATGGAGCTTCACAAATAGCAAATGAAATAAAGACATTAATAATAGCTGTGAACGAAAACCAAATAACTTCAGAAATCTGATTGGTTTGAAGAGTTATCTACATGGTATGGATACTTAATAGATAGCACAGAAATGCTAAACATTACTGTAATGATATTTGGATTGAGGGGGAAAAAACAGAGCTTAAAAACAAAACGTCACCCCACTTGTATGTTTAATTCTCTCTAAGGTTCCAAAAGCTTCTGATGAATTATGGACAAATAGTGGCAACTAATAGTTTGCCATAGTAATTTGAATATAGTCTTTTTCTTTACACATCAATAGACGCTCATAAACAAAGAGACTTTAACTATTCAAGAACAAATAGCACATATCTTGGAACACTTGGAATGATGAATGATGAATAATGTTATTCACTGAAACTTGTCATAGAGACTTTTAAATTAAACTTTGGACAAAATTAACTGAGGTAAGTTACTTTCTTGATCGATAATAACTCATTTAATCAGTAATAACAGTTAAAATGTGCAAAGGTTTATGACTAAAATGTAGTATTTAGTTACATTTGTGTTGCTAACTCTTACACAAAATTAAATACATGGAACCACAACGGTATATATGCAGAGGTCTGATTTGTTTGATGGTGGACTTCCAAGATTTTTTTTTCAAGTTATCTAGTGTATGAATAAATTTTGTGTACAATCAAAATTTTAGTTGAGGGCAACAGGGCATAAAACAACCTGTTGAGTAAACTAATGTGTATCTTCTCTCTCTTTATTATTGTGTTCAAATGTCGTGATCTCCCCAAACATGTTACTATTGGTTTAGAGGTAAAAGTGGAGGTCCAGAGGCAGGATTGGTGACCACTGAGTTAACCTGTAGCCTAAACACAGTCTTCATCACACTTTCAAAAAGACAAAGGCCCCAGCGAGAATTGAACTCGCGACCCCTGGTTTACAAGACCAGTGCTCTAACCACTGAGCTATGAGGCCTTACCTGTAAGAGTGCTATCACAATAAAGACTTTAATATGTCAGACAAATAGAGCCACACCTATGACCTTTGGCAGAGAGCCTACTTGTTTAGCAGTGTTGAAGCACTTTTTCATCCAATGGGATTTTTACTGTATGATAACCAGTGTTGGGGAGTAACGAGATACATGTAATGTCAGCAAAACCTTGCTAAAATATTAAATAATATTTTTTTTTACTGTTTTGCGCGTTTTCCTTATACAAACAGACTCCTTCGCCGTTTCCTTCCACAGCCGATAGTTTGATACTATTCTGAACCTTCTGATAGGCTCTCCCATCACGTCTACATTTGCAGCGCCATCACTTCTGTTAGTATTTGCCTGTGGATGCAGCGATCTGAATTTCAGTTGCCAACCTACCAGCAATGTCACATAAAAATGCATTCCATAGCTGAAAATTTAGAGTTCTATTTCCTATATGTCACGGAAAAGGGAAACCCCTGAACGGCAAATGTACTGAACGGCATTTAGATAATCAAGACAGCCTAAGGGCCCCATTCACCAATTGGTGCCTTGCGGGGCAGGCGGGTAGTTGGTGTAGTGGATAGGATACTGCCTTCAGAACCAAGCACCTAGCTCTACCACCACTGGGACCTTTACAATAGGTCGTCTGTCTCTGAAATTGGGAAGTTTATGCTTTTTTGGATAAGAATGCATGCTAAATTCTGCAAACATGCGCAGATTTCACGAAGAATCTGACACTTGAAATACGATAGCCCACTCTCGTAGTCAGCGCCCGATCCGTTCTGCGCATGCGTGAGCTTTGAGCGGCTGAAACGTTCGACGGCAGTCAGGGAGTGAAGCGTAAATAACAGACGTCACAGCGAGAGTCTGCTAGCTTTTTCACAAGATGAGGGGAAATTAACCATAGCTAACTTTATAAATCATTTGGATTTGGTAGACCCTATACGTACAAAGCAGAAATTAGATGTTTCTTGGTGCCAATTTTATGATTTTATTTATTTATTAATTTTTTTACTTCATATATGGTATATAAAAGAAAAATATGATCGTACATGACAAAGTGCGTAAACGTGATTTGTAAAGTGATTTGACACTTGATATAATTAGTAATTACATCACATATCATTATACGAGGGATAAAACACCATCTAAATTGTATTAGACTCATCTTAAGAGTGCGTTAAATTGCGCTGACTTGCTTGTTTTATTATTTAGTAGCCCATTTCTCTTCACGAGTCTTATAGTATTTTTTCTAGACTAAGCACTGCTCCCCAGGTGCTGCCAAAAAGCTGCCCGCTATTCAAATGCACTGGTTAAATGCAGAGGTCACTGAGCTGTGCTGTATTCACAAATAATCACTCACTTAAATTCACATAAATTTCAGAACAGAGAGTTACTGAGGTAAGACGATTCTATGATGATCCTAGTTCATCTGGTCCAACCGGGATGTTATAATAATCGTACTTTTAAATAATAATTATTTTATTATACTTATGTGAGTGAACAACATTTCGAAAAAAGCACTGCTACTGAATAATATTTATAAACCGTTTATAATATATATAAACCGTTCTTCTATGAGAAAACATTTCCAACACTGTTACCAAATAATGTTTGTAGTTTTACTCTACTTCTGTGAGTAAATGAAAGTTCCAACAAACTGAGCAAGATACCGTCCCCAAGCACAGCTTCCCGGGCACTGCCTTTGTTAGCTGCCCACTGCTCCTTCACGGATGGGTCAAATGCAGAGATCACAGTTCGTTGTGGTGCGCTGTGTGCTATGCTGTGTTCACAATGACAAATAATCACTCGCTTTCACTTTTAATAACAATTTTCTTAGGAACGGTTGTGAATGAGGCCCATTGTTATTGAATGATATTTCTGTAGTGTTACTATACTTCTGTGAGGAACATTTATGACGGTTTGTAGCGGTCAGCTCAACACGACAGAAGGTACATTTGCAGAAACCCGGCCACACAACGGTAAGGAGGCGTTTTATGTCTAATGCTAAACGTCGTTGCTTCGAGCTCCAGCGGCCGCTCCGCGGTATTTCAGTGGCGAAAGTCCATGAAACGTATATCCGCAGGGCTTTACAACTTGTAGTTGTTTGAAGACTAACAGCTTTGAAGACCATTTAGTGTCTAATGTTATTAATAAATTGCGAGATTTTGTATAGATGCTGTATGTATTTTTTCTGACTTTTATGGTATTTAGAACATGGGTTTGCTTATTAGTGGCCATTACTGTTCCAATAATACACGTTCTGACGGAGCTGGCTTTAAAACTACACTTTTGTGAATTAACAGTGAAATGTTCTTGCTTTCTCGGCTATAACAGATGTGTTGTCTAAAACAACGGGGTTATATTGGTATCAATCAACAACAGCTAGAGCTTACATAGACTTTGGTAGACGCAATGTATAATCAATATAATCAGTATAAGTGCTATTTAGTTCCAAGTCTTGCGGTTTAATGATAAATATATAAATAGCGTAAATTTACATGGCGAGAGATAGTACAGGAACAGAACTGTTTTATTTTTTTATTTAAAAAAACCCCCAAACAACTAAACTGTTTTAATTTAAATTAGCTTCAGCTTAATCAATGATTTTTTCTAACTTGTTATGAATGACATAAATTATTGACTCATTATTGTTATATGGAGATATACTGTTTGTTAAGCATTCATTTATTATCTTAAAATATGACAAGTTCAAAATAGTGCAGAAAGTTCTATGTCTTTCTTACACAGATGGACAGCGAAACCACAAAATCCCAGCCATTACCCACTTATGGGCAAATGGGAGAAGAAGTTAAATTGGAGCATCTTCAAGCTTATGTAGTGAAGCCAGATACTGCCACAGATCAGGCTGTCATTGTGATTCATGATGTTTATGGATGGCAGACGCCCAACATTAGATACATGACTGACATGATGTGTCTTGCTGAATATATGTAAATACACCCTCATATTATGCCAAATGAATATGAACATGAACATTTTGACATTATCAGACATTCTTATCCAGATTGCTTTACATTTTCTTAATCTCAGAGTTTAGGGTCAGGTACTCAGGGGCTCAAACTTGAACCCACAATGTATTGGTTTGTGGATTAGTATCCTAACACTAGACAAAACTATTTTTAAAGTATTTATGAGCAGTTTAGTGGCTCAATGGTGGCTTGGATACTTGATTGCGCTCCATGAGGTTTTGAGTTTTCAAGAAAGACCCTTAACCTTATGTTTCTGGTGTAATTAGGAATCATTTGAGGTTATTTGAATCAGTGTATCAGCTGAATCCCATTAATGTAAATTACATATAGATTTACTGTTTTACAGTGCTGTTTGTCCAGACTTTTTTGTTGGAAAGAAGCCATGGGACCCAACTGCTGGTCAGTTATTCTGGGATTGGCAGAAGGACAAAAAGCCTGACACTGTCTTCAAGTACATTTCAGATTTAATGGGATGCTTTTAATCCATTATGTTAACAATTTAGCTTGTGTAATTAGTAATGAAAGTATGTGTATCCAGGGAAGTGAATTTGGTTTTGAAGTACCTTAAGGATGAGTGTAAAGCCAAACATATTGCTGTTGTGGGTTTCTGCTGGGGTGGAGCAGCTGTTTACCACATCACCCTCCAGTATCCAGAGATCAAGGCTGCAGTTTCATTCTACGGTAAAGGACTTGACCACCCCTTCTCTTAAAAACAAGCAGGCCTTTACAGTGTGAAAACTGTTCTCTTCTGATTCCCATTGATGTCAATTTGCAGGGATGGCTCAGCACACAGAGGATAATTATGAGCTCAAATGTCCAACCCTCTTCATTTTTGGTGAAAGAGACAGAGTGATACTTGATCAACAGGTAGTCTCTGCTGTTAGGATACTACAATACAAAAAAGACACAATTTCATTACGTTTTCTTTGTTTTTAATAAACCAAGGTGAAACTGTTCAAGACAAAACTACAGGAAAGTTGTCCTGTTGACTTCAAAGTGAAAACTTTCCCTGAGCAGACCCATGGATTTGCACATCGTTTATTAAAAGACATTGAGGATGCTGACAAAACCAACATTAAAGAAGCCAGGAAGGACATGCTTTTATGGCTGAAAGAATATATGGTAAGCATGAACTAGCAAGCTAATTTAATGTGAATTCCCATTAAACTTGTGGAAGATATACTGGGAAACAGAACTATTTGGGGGAGTGTATCCTGGGAACTTACAGGCACAATGGCAGGCGCCAACACACTGCAGGGCACACACTCTCACTCAAGCCTTACAGGGCCAATTTAGTCACCAATTAACCTATATAGCATGCTTTGTTGGACAGTAGGAAGAAACCCCACACAAACACAGGGAGAGCATGCAAACTCCACACAGAAAGGCCCCACGGCCAACCCAGGGCTTGAACCGAGGACCATCTCACTGTGAGACGGTAGCTCTCACCACTGTGGCACCGCGCTGCCTCCTCCGTGTAACATGTTAAGAGCAAAATAACAGCAATAATAATAAAGTTCTTGAGCATTTGACATCATTCATTATAGTAATAGAGATAGGCTGTTTGTTAAATATCCACTTATTACATTAACTTATTTACTACTGAAAGAATACTCATTGAACAGGTAAGTTCTGGTGTTATGATAGTATTAGACAGAAGTTCATATGAACAGAGGGTTATCTTACTTTTTCTTTGTTTTTAATAAACCAAGGTGGACTCATTTGAGGCAGAGCCGAAAGAAACCTGCACCGGTTGACTTCCTCGAAGTGAAAATTTTCCTTGAGGAAACTGATGGATTTGCACATCTATGAAGGACTATGAGTTGGTCTAATGAGCTTAGTTAGCAAAAGTTGAGTTTATTAGCTTCCTGTGATTAAATTTTGGCAGTTCATAGCAAGTTTTAGACCAGTTAAGGTTCCACCGAGGTGCTCGTGAGCAAGGTACTGTCCCTTAGCACTGCTTCCCAGGCCAAAAAAGCTGTCCATTGCTCCTCCACGGATGGGTCAAATGTAGAGGTCACATTTTGTTGTGGTGCACTGTGTGTTGCTGTGGTGTTTTTATAATGACAAATAATCAATTCATGTGTCCTCAAAATTCTATTAAAAACAAAGTTTCTATATTATATTAAAATTCTATTAGAATGGTGCATTAATTTAGTACACACACACACACACACACAAATGTACCAACGACCCCATCGTAACTTGAAACTATCGTAAGTCGAGAAACACCAAAACAGAAAAAATACCTGGCGACAGATGCGTACATCCCAACAGCATCTCAACGTTTGCCTGCCGCACGAAATATTTTTACAGTTTCTCATAAGATCTAAAAATCGTTTGTACTGTAAATCGGGGACAATCTGTACGTCCAGTTCCGAATATGAACACTGGGAGTCGTTGTCGTAACATCGTATACACGACTATACTTATAATACACACATTCACGTAGATGTTAGAAATGGAGGTTGCAAAGAAACGAAACTAGCTTTAGGATATTTTGTCAATGAAGTTAATATGGATACTAAAAAGTAAAAAAAAATATTATCAGACGATAAAGTAAAAAACAATTGGGATAAACAAAAAAGTTATTTTATCAGTTTCACTACTTGGTACAAAGACAGACTATATGGATTTCTCCAGATCAGCTGTCTTGGTGCTTTCAACTTAAGATTGTAAACCAATTTATATGTGCAGTTCCTTTAGAAGTAATTAAACTTAGAAAGGAAGATTACGTTTTAAACGGAATAAAATAAAAAAAAACAACGAGTGAAATGTGCATTATTATATTCTTCGAGGACCTGCCTAATAGCCAACACAACACAGAAAGAAGACAGGATGACACAAATAATCTGGCATCATCTTGCTGTGCCAAACTAGTACCTACATGGACATTTGCATTTGGATGGGATGAAAAAATAAACAGGGTTTTAACATGATTTCTCCTGAACTAGGTTCTCTGCCAAATGGCCTAGGTGTGGTATTTGTGTGACATTTTTAAGCCTTTGTTATACAATGGCTGCAGGTGAGGCTCCATAGCTCAGTGGTTAGAGCACTGGTCTTGTAAACCAGGGGTCGTGAGTTCAATTCTCACTGGGGCCTATGACATTTTGAAGGACTGATGAATTTGTAAAGGCTACCTATTAACTCAGTGGTCACTAATCCTACTTGTGCACTCCTACCTAAGTGCGGTTCAGATCTGCAAGTTTACTGTGGTTCATTTTATAATACAATATAAAATATATACAAAAATATGACAAATACTGTTTAGACATTGTGCAGTGTGTGCACTTGCATGTGTTAAATCTTTTAAAAAGTAAAGTGTGCAGTTGTATGCCTTAACAATCAGAGTATGAAGAGTTCAAGTTGTTTTCTTTGTTTTCAGATGTCTTATTGCCATCTCTGGTACAAGAGGTTGTAGGTTCAGATCCTGCTCTAACCTACTGCTAGAACAACCAATAGGGCCTTTAAGACCTTGCCCATTGATTGCAGGAGCCTATCCATGAAATTAGTTCACGGAAGTCACTCTGAATAAAGTGCATGTGATAAACACGACAATATGAGTGAATCCTGGTTGAACTAGTTAATGTCCGTTACAACTAGGGTTGCCAACCGTCCCGAATTGTCCGGGACATCCCGAAATATGGGTGATTTTGATTTGTCCCTTCAGGGGCAGCTCCAGTCCCGAATTCCAATCACAGCCTCGTCGGCCAATAATAGACTACTGTAAGCATGGCAAAACTCATGCAAACGTTGCTATGAGACACGGTTGCTGGTGTGCGTGTGTGCACTGGCCACTAGTGGTGAGCGGTGACAAAATTATAGACTGTGTGGTCAAAATGAGCGGTGAACCTGCTAAGAAAAAACGACTGTGTAGCTACAAAAAAGAGTGGGAAACCAAAAAGTTATGGGTCAAAGCAGTCACCAGTGATACAGGGAAAGCGTTCTGCTCAGTATGCCGTCGAGAGCTATCTATTAGTCATGGTGGTGAGAATGATTTAACTCGCCATGAAGGCTCAGATATGCACAAGAAGGCTGTGCTAGCGAAAAGAGGCAGCGACATCAGTTCATTCTTTGCCACATCTTCGGCTAGGCTTGCCAACCGTCCCGAATTATCCAGGACATCCCGACGCTCTGCGCGCCTACCTGCAAGAAAGTGTCCCTCATTTGGGGTTGAGAAAGTTGGCAACCCTAGTTACAGCTGATCTGGTTCTGCATTAGTACTCATTTCAACAACCGACATATTAGAAAATATTAACGTGCAGCTCTGACACTGGGTGCCGCCGTCGCCGTAATATTCAAATAAAAACGATGAAAGTAGGGAAGAGAATTAAAATAAGCCCACTAACTGGACTTTTGGGTCTCCATATGGATTTTACACACGACAAGTTATCGTATAAGCGCCCCCTGCTGTTGTTGTTGTTGGCTGTTTGTCAAAATTATTTTTACCAGCCAACCGGCCCAAGAGTGAGCTAAACGTGAAACGTTCCCGATTAGTCACGCCGTACCTGCACCGGCCCAAACTTTGCAACGGGCCCACCGGGCATTGCCGGGTACACCAGATTACCAACACAGCCTTGCATTTTAGCTTGGTAATTATCACAGACTATTTCGTAATTACGAGAAAGGAACTCGTTATTATAATGAAATACCATATTATCAGATCTTAATTATCAGATAAGGGTCCCGTGTTCAGAGGATCGCCGATTCAAGTCCCGGACCGGTAAAGGTACCACTGAGGTACTCATGAGCAAGGTACCGTCCCCAAGCACTGTTCTCGGGCGCTGCCAAAGGGCTGCCCTCTGCTCCTTTGCGGATGGGTCGAATGCAGAGCTCACATTCCGTTGTGGTGCACAGTGTGCTGTGCTGTGCTGTGTTCACAATGACAATCGCTTTCAATTTAATTTGATCTACCCTTCTTGGGCTGCTGCCCCCGCGACCCGACTCGGGTTAAGCGGAAGAAGATGGATGGATGGAATTTATATTATGAGATATTTTTCATTATTACGGCATTTCAAGACATAAGCACGATATAAGGTTCTCTTCTGTGAATGCAATGCGCTTCCGTAGGTAACAATTAAAAAATGAATAACAGCTAAATGTAGTTTAATATACATAGAGACGAGACGACGTGGCTCCAGTTTTAACAGTGCACAGAACAAAGAACAGTGAACAAATAAGGCACATAGAATAAAATATATAAATACAATATAAATGTAAACTTTTAAACTTTAAACTAGAAGTAGAAAAAGAGAACGTAAACACACTCTAAGGTAAAAAGCTACATAACGTGTTAAAAAAGTAACATAACGCGTAAAAAAGGCAACGTCACACACTCTAATGTAAAAAGCCATTACCACATTGTGAAACTAATTCAAATCTTCCATGGTAACCCACTTTAAATTTCAACTCATTTTATATTCAGAAAGTAGAAGAGGAGAAGAGGATTCCTATTCTATTACAGTTGTACATTTGTACTATACTCCAATTTACCACATGCAGAACAATTGCACAACTAATCACTATCGTTATTACTGTCATGTGTTTTGAAATGAAATGTATGTGAGGGATTTCAACCAAAGTCTGAACACGCTCAAAGCACGTCGTAACGCTCTATACAATAAGGGGCAGAGAAGCGACGCCCTCGACCCTGTCCCACAATGCATTGCGGACACGTGCTCTGCGTGTTTACGCCGACTGAGCCTGAGTCGAACCTCTCGTTGCCGACGCGTTGAGTCGTTAACGGAGCGCGTTAGTCGCAGGATACAGCCTCGGTCCATGTAAATAAGACAGCATGAAGGTTAAAGTGCTTAGCAGGAACCCGGACGATTACGTTCGCGAGACGACGAGGGACATACAGCGCGGTGAGCGAGCTAACGGGCTAACGCGAGCTAGCGTCCACGCGCCTCTACCGGCGTCTAACAGAGTTAGCTTAGCAATACTCTGCTTCCTCTGGACGGCGTGTTCTCAGTCTCTTTCTGGCAAAAGGACTCACAAAAGAACTGGTCGTTATTACATACAGAAGATTTTCACCCCAATGAAGACCTCGATTTTCGCTTGAGCCTTATTTTTTTTTAATTGTAATTTGCTGTTATTGGGGTGTAGGAGCCTTCAAAAGACGTGTATGCCTCTTGAAATGCTCGAAAAGCCTCTTAACGGTTTGGATTTTTACTTTGTTAGTGCATGTGTGTATATTTCAGGAAGACGCTTTTAAAGTAATAATTTGTGATAACCCAGTACAGCACACAGTGCACAACAACAAAATTTGACCTCTGCATTTGACCCGTCCGTGAACGAGCAGTGGGCAGCTTTTGACAGTGGTTGGGGATCTTTCTCATGAGTACCTCAGTGGTACCTTGAACCTGCGACCTTCCGATTATGAGGCCAACTCCCTAACTTTTACACTACCAACTGCCCCTTTTTATGCATATACTCTTCTATTAGTTATATACTACTTTTAGAACTTAGAACGCTGCTGCTAGTTTGTACAGACACAGCATAATTGATTGTATGAATTTCACAGGTGTTCAAAATCAAATTCACAGTGCACAATTACTGATGTAGTGCAAGGGAGAGAAATGTCCATAAGGGGATTTGACCCTTGTTTATTAATTCCCCAGCTCATAGGTTAATGGCTAGGGCACTATAATCAACAGCTATAACAGCTAGAAACAACCTTTATCATTTCTCCCCCTTTACCACTTAATTCCTTTCTACCCTTTTCAGCACGGAGTCTCTTTGATAATTACCTACCTAGTTGCATTAAATGTTGCTTGTTTACATTTGAGAATCTTATTTTTGCCCTTCACCAGTTCCTAGAAATTATGATCCAAGCCTTCATCCATTCGAGCTGCCGAGGGAGTACACCAGAGCTCTGAATGCTACTAAGCTGGAGCGGATGTTTGCGAAGCCGTTTGTGGCGTCGCTGGATGGACACAGAGATGGGGTCAACTGCATGGCCAAACATACCAAGAGCCTCTCCACCATACTCTCTGGAGCCTGTGATGGAGAGGTAAGCTTTGGCAGACTCTTTTTTTTTTTTTTATAAACACTGGGTGTTGTAAAGCCTGGCTCTTATGCCCAAAATAGGCCACGATTTTAAGTCAGACAGCTAATACTAGAGTTGTAGTACTTAAGACTGGTCTCGGTACCAGTTTTTGAAGGTCTTAGTCTTGTCTCGGAACTGGCCGTATTTGTACCAGTCTTGTCATGGGTTGGACAAGGAGGATTCAGGACTTTATTTCAAGACCAGCCGAGACCACAACTCTGAGAAAATTACTATAAATGAGCTGTTTACCGTTGGATTGGATAGCTTCTCACTTCAAGTGCAACCCACCGTGTTCCTTCACACATGCACGTGTGCACACAGACAGGTGAAGCCAACTGGAGTTAAATGACCAGTTTAATATTTATTACAGTTTTGTACCTCTGCTCAGTTGGGTGTCATGAGGTTGATTGACCAAGCTGTCACATAATCGGAAAGATTGTCGTGATTTCTACCACCACATTAATATGTGGGGATAAATTAATTAAAAGACTGGGGCCGGAGATATGACCTCATCAATTTCAGGATTAAAGGAAGATTTTACCTTGATTACAATTATTCAGTTATTAATTTGTTTTTTTTTTGTCTTCATAGTTCATTGAAGAGGTGTATACTGTAAATGTGCTCAACTATTAAAGCTGGGCTATTTTTCTAATAAAACAGTGTACATTGTTGTCATTTTAAAATAATTGAAGGAAACACAGATGTAGTTGCACCCTGGACCTGATTCACATAGCATGACACAGTCATATGTTTTTAAGGTAGTAGTACTTTAGCTATTTCTTTTTTGCAGGTCAAACTTTGGAATGTGAGCAAAGGGGAATGTCTGCGCACAATTCAAGCCCATGAGGGATTCGTAAGAGGAATGTGCACACGCTTCTGTGGCACTTCGTTTTTCACGGTACTGGTTTTGTGTTCTCAACATGATCTGATCTGTGCTTTGCTGTACTGATCTAACATGGGGATGGAGATAAAGTTGGTATAATCATGCAAACTGAAATTAATGATCATAATTAAGAGAGAAACAGAAATTTTAATATAAACACATTTTATTACAAGCATTATTGTATGTGTATAGATCAGTAGTCAAAATTAATCTTTTTGACTTTGTATCTGAGTAATGAAAGGTACTGCCTAGTGGCCATTTAAACAAAAAGTATATTTGTTAAAAAATGAGCAATGAATAAATTAATGCTAATAGAGAAAATGTTAGTACAGTTGGTGTTGACAGATTAAAGTAAATTCTGCAATGTATACATGAAGATTTTGCGTTGCTGAACTGTTTGCTTTTTATAACTAAGATTACGTTGTAGTTCTGAATAAAGAGTAAAAATTGTGTCCTTCTGCAGGTAGGAGACGATAAAACCATTAAGCAATGGAACATGGAGGCTCCTGGTTATGGAGTGCGAGAAGAACCGTTGAACACTATACTTTGGAAGGTTTGTTAAGGGAATTTTTGTTATTCTGCAAAAGGGGGGCCCGGCAGAAAAAGTTTGGGAACCACTGCACTACACAATTCTGGAAGTGGTCAAATGGCTGTACTGTTCACAACACACAACTTTAAGACTCCATTACACAACTTCAAAACAGACAAGCTGGCTAGATATTTGGTCGGAGTCAGCGACTAGTTGGTGAGCTTGTTTGATCGTGTCTTTGTATTGCTCACACATAGCGATTGTTGGTCACTGTTTAAACGTGGAGTAGTGCCCAATCAAGAACTTTTGATGACAGCTCAAATACAGCCTAAAATTGTGTAATGTGAACAGGGCTTTATTCTACACTACATGCAACCTGAGGAATTCCTGCACTTGTCTGTCTTTGATGAGTTGTAAAAATCACTGTGTGACTTTCAAGTTGGTATGTCAATAATAGAACAATTTGTCTGATGATAAATTCCACTAACAATATAATTTTACAATATCAGATATTTCTCCTAGGGTATCTTTGGGGAATCTCTGAGTCATCCTTTCTAAGTACAGTTTAAAGATTCAAAGAATTCACAATTCTGTCATGTGACTTGATTTTCGCAGGCTGTGTGCACAGGCATCGACCACCACCAGAAGGATAGCACGTTTGCAACCTGCGGTCAGACTGTAGACATTTGGGACGAGCAGAGGAGCAGCCCCATACGCTCCTTCAGTTGGAGCGTCGACAGCTTCAGCTGCGTGCGCTTTAATCCTGTAGAGGTCAGGTCTTCATCATGCACACACACTCTTATGAAAGCAGTTAGAGAGCAGGAGCAGTTTGACCTCTAGGGTCTGTTCTTTCAATTAAGTTTGGACAGATAGTTCAAATGGCTAATTTGGACTGAAAACATATTCTGCATTTATTCTTCCACATATTTGTTCGTTTTGTTTTCCCCCTACACTGCTGAAATAAAATAAACGACACAATATGATAATGTACAGTATGTTACTAATACAAACAAGATTTTAAATAAATGTAGAATATATATGTATAGATGTGTGTGTGTGTGTGTGTGTGTGTGTGTGTGTACACACAGACGTGGACAAAATTGTTGGTACCCTTCCGTTACAGAAAGAAAAACCCACAGTGGTCACTGAAATAACTTGAAACTGACAAAAGGAATAATACATAACAATTTACTGAAAATTAACGAATAAAAATCAGACATTGCTTTTGAATTGAGGTTCAACAGAATTATTTAAAAAAAACAAACTAATGAAACTGGCCTGGACAAAAATGATGGTACCCCTAACTTAATATTTTGTTGCACAACCTTTTGAGGCAATCACTGCAATCAGGCGATTCCTGTAACTCTCCATGAGACTTCTAGACCTGTCGACAGGTATTTTGGCCCACTCATCGTGAGTAAACTGCTCCAGCTGTCTCAGGTTTGAAGGGTGCCTTCTCCAGACTGCACGTTTCAGCTCCTTCCGCAGATGTTTGATAGGATTTAGATCAGGGCTCATAGAAGGCCACTTCAGAACAGTCCAATGTTTTGTTCTCAGCCATTCTTGGGTGTTTTGAGCTGCGTGTTTTGGGTCATCATCCTGTTGGAGGACCCATGACCTGCGACTGAGGCCAAGCTTTCTGACGCTGGGCAGCACATTTTGCTCCAGAATGCTTGATAGTCTCGAGATTTCAATGTACCATGCACAGATTCAAGACTCCCTGTGCCAGACGCAGCAAAGCAGCCCCAGATCAAAACTGAACCTCATCCATGTTCCACAGTAGGTACAATGTTCTTTTTCTTTGTATGCTTCATTTTTGCATCTGTGAACATGGAGCTGATGGAACTTGCCAAAAAGCTATAGTTTTTTCTCATCTGTCCAAAGGACATTCTGCCAGAAGCTTTGTGGTTTGTCAATATGCATTATGGCAAATTCCAGTCTCGCTTTATGATTTGCTTTTAACAGTGGTGTCCTCCTCGGTCGTCTTCCATTAAGTCCACTTTGGCTCAAACAGCGATGGATGGTGCGATCTGACACTGATGTACCTTGTCCTTGGAGTTCACCTCTGATCTCTTTGGAAGTTGTTCTGCGCTCTTTGGTTACCATGCGTATTATCCGTCTTTTCAATTTGTCACCAATTTTCTTCTTGCGGCCATGTCCAGGGAGGTTGGCTACAGTCCCGTGTACCTTAAACTTCTGAATAATATGTGCAACTCTTGTCACAGGAATATCAAGTTGCTTGGAGATGGTCTTATAGCCGTTACCTTTAACATGCTTGTCTATATTTTTCTTTCTAATCTCTTGAGACAATTCTCTCTTTATCTGTCTATCATCCATGTTCAGTGTGGTACACACCATAATACCAAACAGCACAGGGACTACATTTCACCCTTTAAATAGGCAGACTGACTGATGGCAAGCTTGAAGACACCTGTGATGCTAATTACAGGACACCTTAGTTTAACTCGTCCCTACAGTCAAATTATTTTCAGTCTTTTCTAGGGGTACCATCATTTTTGTCCAGGCCAGTTTCATAAGTTTGTTTTTTTTAATAATTCTGTTGAACCTCAATTCAAAAGCAATGTCTGATTTTTATTTGTTAATTTTCAGTAAATTATGTATTATTCCTTTTGTCAGTTTCAAGTTATTTCAGTGACCATTGTAGGTTTTTCTTTCTGTAACGGAAGGGTACCAACAATTTTGTCGACGTCTGTATATGTGTGTGTGTGTGTGTGTGTGTGTGTGTGAGACCTGATCTGGCAAAATGAGTCACAGTGACCCCAAATTCAAAATTGAGGTTTTGGTATCATTGAAAAGATGAGAAAATAAGCTTTAAAATGACATCGCGGTCAAAGCTATATCTTAAACAGTTGTCAAGTTACAATCGTTTGAATTATGGTATCGCAGCACCATTTTTTTTCAACTAAAAAAAATGAGAAAATCGCATTTAAAGTTTTTTGTCAGTTTTTTGTTGATATCTTTAACAATCCATAGCATCCAAAGAGATGCACCCAGTATTCAACAACAAAATTTTACTACATTTAGATACTTAGGAAAATATATTAAATCAGACTGAAGCTTCAAATATTTCAAAATATTTATTAAATACTTATCAAATAAAGCGAAAACAGCATTTATTTTGGTCATTCTTTTGTAAGATTTGAGAGCTGCAACTCAACTTAAATAGCCATTTAAGTACATTTTCACAATTATTTCCATGATGAAACTTTGGTAAATTAATTTTGAAGACCTTTTCTTTCATATAAGACAAAAAAAGAAAATTCAATATTTTTGATGGTTTTCAACATAATCGGCAGCCCGTATCTAAATAAATAGAACGCCGACTTCCACCTCATTACGGTACATCGGGTCACGTGTGTGTGTGTGTGTGTGTATATGTGTGTGTGTGTACATATATATATGTATACGTATATACAGTAGGGCAAAAAAGTATTTGGCAGCCACCGATTGTGCAAGTTGTCCCACTTAAAAAGATGAGAGAGGTCTGTAATTTTCATAGGTACACTTCAACAGTGAGAGGCAGAATGTAAAAAAAATCCAGGAAATCACATTGTATGATTTTTAAAGAATTTATTTGTATAATGGTGCAGAAAATAAGTATTTAGCACCTACAAACAAGCAAGAATTCTGGCCCTCACGGACCTGTTACTTCTTCTTTAAGAAGCTCTTCTATCCCCCACTCGTTACCTGTATTAATGGCACCTGTTTGAACTCGTTATCTGTATAAAAGACACCTGTCCACACCATCAAACAGTCAGACTCCAACCTCCACCATGGCCAAGACCAGAGAGCTGTCTAAGGACACCAGGGACAAGATTGTACACCTGCACAACACTGGGATGAGCCAGTCTACAATAGGCAAGGAGCTTGGTGAGAAGAGATCAACTGTTGGAGCAATTATTAGAAAGTGGAATAAATACAAGATCACTGACAATCTCCCTCAACCTGGGGCTCCATGCAAGATCTCACCTCGTGGGGTACAAATGATCTTGAGAACGGTGAGGAAACAGCCCAGAACTACACAGGGGGGAACTGGTCAATGACCTGAAGAGAGCTGGGACCACAGTAACAAAGGTTACTATTAGTAACACAGTACGTCGTCATGGATTAAAATCCTGCAGCGCTCGAAAGGTCTCCCTGCTTAAGCCAGCACATGTCCAGGCCCGTCTAAAGTTTGCCAGAGACCATCTGAATGATCCAGAGGAGGTTTGGGAGAACGTCATGTGGTCAGATGAGACCAAAATAGAACTCTTTGGTATAAACGCCACTTGCCGTGTTTGGAGGGGGAAGAGTGCTGAGTTGCATCCCAAGAACACCATACCCACTGTGAAGCATGGGGGTGGAAACATGCTTTGGGGCTGCTTTTCTGCAAAGGGGACAGGACGACTGATCCGTATTAAGGAAAGGATGAATGGGGCCATGTATCGTCAGATTTTGGGCAAAAACCTCCTTCCATCAGTGAGAGCATTGAAGATGACACATCACAGCTCTTGAGAAGATCTGCATGGAAGAATGGGCCAAAATACCAGCTTCAGTGTGTGCAAACCTGGTGAAGACCTACAGGAAACGTTTGACCTCTGTCATTGCCAACCAAGGTTACATTACAAAGTATTGAGGTGAACTTTTGTTATTGACCAAATAGTTATTTTCTGCACCATTATACAAATAAATTCTTTAAAAATCATACAATGTGATTTCCTGGATTTTTTTTACATTCTGTCTCTCACTGTTGAAGTGTACCTATGATGAAAATTACAGACCTCTCTCATCTTTTTAAGTGGGACAACTTGCACAATCGGTGGCTGCCAAATACTTTTTGCCCTACTGTACCTGTGCGTTTGCGTGTGTTCATCGACTGTTGCCACTCTAATAAGAAATTGCTAATTATTTCATTAGACATGTTTTGGTGTATGAACAGTGGTTTGTTTCTCTTCTTCAGACTGAGCTACTTGCCAGCTGTGCTTCAGATCGAAGCATAGTGTTGTATGACATGAGGGAATCGGCTCCACTTAAAAAGGTATGCTAGCCCGCCTCCCACACACTAATAACCTTTGATTCAAATTTTGGTGTGTGTTTTTTTTTTTTGGTGACGCTGCATCTCTTTCAGGTCATAATGAACCTGAGGAGCAACACACTCTGCTGGAACCCTATGGAGGCTTATCATTTCACCTGCTCCAATGAAGACTACAAGTAAGTCACGTACTATATGTATGGGTCTCACCAGTTACATTAGGGCTGGTTGGTGTACTGTATTTCTTATTTCCATTGCTTATTCAACCTCCTTAAAAAGGGGCATGAGCCCAGGTTCAGAAATTGAGGCATCAATGAAATGTGGACTTGCAGAGCTGCTACACCTCTAGTAAACACTCAGATCATGAGTTCTCTTCTTTCAACAGTCTGTACACGTATGACATGAGGAATCTGGACAGGCCGTTCACCGTGCACATGGACCACGTCTCTGCTGTGCTGGATGTGGATTACTCCCCCACAGGGAAAGAGTTTGTGTCCGCCAGCTTCGACAAGACGATACGCATCTTCCCCAAAGACAGCGGACGCAGTCGGTAAGTGTGGGGAGTAGCCCTGGGCAATATAATGAATGCTGGATGCTAATGTCCTGATAAACTGCCCAGCCCTAATACACACAATACAGTACAGTCTGTTTTTATTAGGGATGCAACGGTACTCAGTAAAATACCGGACCGTCCGGTACGCGCTGCACTTAATGCTTACCAGGCTACTGTTAAGCGGGTTTCAGCCTGAGCGCGCCATGCGCTGCGCTCGTTGCGGGGTTTGCGCTTCCTCTCAAAAAACAGTGAGAGCGTTCAGCAGGTTTCAGACCGAACACGGCATGCGCTGCGCTTTGCCCTGAAACCCATTATTTTCTATGGCTTGCGCGGCGCAAGAGCGGTCCAATAGAGCGCGACCAATACAATCCAAGCATCGAAGCAGGCTAGTGTTCGGTCTAGCCACGCCTACTTTTTGTGCCGAGCCCCGCAGCAAGCGCGGCATGTTGAACGCTCTCACTGTTTTTTGAGAGAAAACGCAAATCCCGCGGCGAGCGCAGTGCTTGCCGCTTTCGGTCTGAAACCCGCTTTCAACGGGCTGCGCTTGCCGCGGGGCTCAGCGCAAAAAGTAGGCGTGGCTAGACCGAACACTAGCCCGCTTCGATGCTTTGATTCTATTGGTCGTGCGAAAATGCGTCACGGCGCGCACAAGGCCACCGAGCTCTTGCGCAAGTTCAGTTATTATTACTGAACAGTTATTTTTTGGAGTTAGTTTCCCCTGATAGTTCACTGACGAGGCTTGTAGTGTAAATAAGCTGAACTGTTAAAGCTGGAGTCATCTTTTTTATGATGTGATATTACATATTTTTTCATGATTTTAAAACAATTTGAAGGTAAAACACAAATATATTGGCAGACTAGATGGCGCAGAGTCACATGACAACACATACAAGGAGAACATGAACACGATTAAGACTTCCTGAATGTCAGGTTTGAATATCTTTTGATTTTTTACTCAGCTCTATTAAAATTTGATATCCACATTTCGCCCTGTGTCTGCAGAGAGGTCTACCACACCAAGCGCATGCAGCATGTAATCTGTGTGAAATGGTCAGCAGACAACAAGTACGTCCTGAGTGGCTCAGACGAGATGAACATCCGTATCTGGAAGGCCAGTGCCTCGGAGAAGCTGGGACTGGTAAGAACTTTTAATCATTCGCTGCTACAACAATGTCTGCACTGAGTGTCATATTATGTACAAATCCACGTTTCTACGATCAGCTGTAACATTATGACCAGTGACAGATGAAGTGAACAATGTTGATTACTGTGGCACTTGGGGGTGAGTGAGATATTTTAGGCGGCAAGCGAACATTTTGTGCTCGAACTTGATGTGTTGGAAGTAGAGATGGGCCGATACCACTTATGTCTGATACCGATATTGTAAATTTGGATATCTGCCGATACTGATACAAATCTGATACAGTCACAGTTTTTATGCTTTAAAATGTCTGAATACATGACTGAGATTATTGTCATGCATTAAGAAATGCTTGATTTAAATACTGTTTTCCTAACTAAAACAATGTAATTACACACACGCATATGCTAAATTATTTGTTCTCAAAAATTGTTAGTTTAGACATATAAATATTTCTTCTTTCTTATTGATTACACTATAACATTATAAAATTGAAGAAAAAAAAAGATCAATTGAAAATGAAATACTGAAGTTTGTCATTTTTAACCAATTTGGCTTATAAAATGAGCTGCTTTTGCAAGAACTACATTTTCCACAATCCTCTGCGCGCACCCCATAGCGTGTCACAATGAAGCTTTGGGCGCGCGTTCCAGAGTAAACGATGGAAAATCTATGAGAAAATCTAAATAAACGGCAGAATTATGACTAGAACGCTGGTTGTTGTGGTTATTTATCAGCTAAAATATGGTTTGTGTCTAATAAAGGGGACATTTTGAACGAACTGGAGCGTTTTAGCGAGTAACGGCGCTCATGCGTGCGGTCATGAACACAGCGTGTGTGTTTACATCGCGAAAAATGTCATTTATGCATTTTTATTTATTTACTTCTGTTTTAGTGCACGGAACATCTCACAAATACTTTCACATAGAGAGGGATCAGGTCTGGTCTTGATCGCGCCACTGAAAACGTTGTGTGTCACTATTAAGCGTCCGTGTGAAATACAAGCGGAGCTGCTCTAGCGAGTAAAATGAATTAAACCAAGCTTCTATTCTAGAAAAAATGCCTCAACCATTTTTGTAATAGAATTATTCGAGTTATTGTAACAATGGTTTCCGCTCTACTTTACCGCAGTGCCACTTCCCATGCATAACAAATTAAGTGTACACGCATTTACAGATCGGCCCGATAGAACGGCCCGATGCCACCGATACCCGATCCAACTGTTTTAGCCCGTTATCGGACCGATACCAATCCACATATCGGCTTGGTTACATCTCTAGTTGGAAATAGGCATGGGCCAGTAAGAGCAAAAAAATAACATTTTCACTGTAGCACGTTACTGTGATTACAGCCCTAAAATGTTCCACAAACAATTTCATTTTATTAAACAACATACAGAATATTTGGAACATAAATGTCTCTTAAGTTAAAATAAATAATGATGGCACAGTTGGCTTGCTTTTTATCTGTCCAATACCTGTTTACTGCACAATGCATGATATGATGAGCCCTGAATTCAGTTAAAATCTGATTAGGACTGAAACAGTTATTCAAATAACTTGAATCATTTGATTACAAAAAATGGTCGAGGCATTTTTTCTAGAATCGAAACTTCGTTAAAAATTGATAACTGCAGCTCTAAATCTGACATATAATGGGACATTTACTATAGAAAGTAGAAATTGTGGATTAAAATGCATCTCAGTTATATACCAGTTGCTTTCTCTCTGCCACGTCTTGCTGCCAGCACACTGAGATTGTAGATGTGGAGAAAAGCTGCCAACATCAACAGTAAAGACCGCTGCCAAAACCTTAAAATGATGCCTCATCACAAACCAAATCAGTCTCAGTAAGTAGCTTTATGCCAGCCAAGCCGCTGGACTGCCACTGCCAGGAAAGGGCCCCCCAGTTAACTCCACTCGTCAGTGATATAAAACGTTTTTTACGACTTGTGTAATAGACCGAGAGATCGGATCGACAAGCACAGAACAAAAAATTACTTTCTCATCTTGAAACGGACTACTTGAAGAAACAGATGCTCAGCTTCCTGAGATTGTAATGTGAAAACAATCGACACAAACAGTTAAGGACGGTACCTTTCTCAAGAGTACATCAGAGGTACTTTTAACGGGCTGAGCAGTGCTCCGATAACAGGGCTGACTCCCTAATTGTAATGTTACCAACTTCGCCGGATAATACTAGCCTGACTAATACACTCTTTTTTGCGTGTTGGTTTACAAACATTCACCATGTAAGATGACACAGCCGGCTGCCAGATATGTTCCTCACAGCTTTATTAACAATTGTATATGTTTACCTTTTTATTTTTCTCATCTTAGTTATATATTGAAAAGGTCCTGAACATTTTCACTCACAGGTTTTAGGGTAATGACGTTAACACTGGTTCTGATGAAGTCGCATGCCTTTGCAGGTATGAATCTACAGGTTTTACAGCCCTATATTCACACCAGCCAACACCAGTTGCCCAGTAGCATATCAGTTCTGATTTTGTTAAAACTTCCTAAATATTTGGTTGGATGAAGATTTGAAGAGCAGATCACACTAATCGTCAAGAACTCTCTTCCCTCCCGAGCTCCTAAGTGGTCAGATTCCCTAACGTATCCAGCGCTGGCAAGAAGTGGCAACAAATGCCCCCCTCCCGGAGGAAGATTTATCCTGCCGCTTTGCACTTAAACGGATCGGCCGCGCTGTGCACCTATCAGCACTTTAAATCGACCAATCACTTAAAGTGAGCCACTTTGGGAATATAATGAAGCATCAGACTAACAAGTTGTGGAGTGGGAGAGCTTTAAATTAAATACTCAGGAGATGATGAAGCAAGCCGAGAGGCCTCGGAGTCTTTAAGGAAGGCGAGCCTGATCGGAAACATCATCATGTCAGGTCAATTTAGTCTGTTGTTTCTACCACCTGCCGAACTTGTTGTGGACGTCAGAAAACTGGCATTTTCAGATCCTCTGTACCATCAGATTGGGCTGGATAATAGAATTTCAAATTAGTAATTAATGGAACATTCTACCTTGATTACGATTCATGAGCAGTTTTTGAGTTGTTTGCCGTCATAGTTTACTGAGAAGGTTGGGTTGTATTTTCTAATGAAAGACTGCATATCTTTGTGCTTGTCTCGTAGTATTGTATCTTGCTTGTGATGTAGTATTAGAGGTTCTGAACGTCAGTGAATGTCAGTTTTGATTCATTTTTGAGTAATTGCCCAGCCCTGCAGTCAGATGAGAGTTTTAAGAGACTTAAGACATACAGACTTAGGAACAGGCTTCCTTTTCTCTAAGGAGAAACAAAATACTTTTGTTTGTGGGGAGGGGTTTCTCCTTAAAATTAGCATGTGTCGACAGAACAGTCAAAACGTTTTATTATATGCCCAGAGATTCCATGACAAATACGTTTTCCGGTATTGCTGACTAAACCTGATTTCACAGACTATAGTATTGGTAGAATTACTGTTGAAGATGGAGAAATTAAGACACTTATTACTTAGGAATGTGCAATTATTTGAAAATTAATAGTAACCAACATTCAGAGCCTCTAATCATTCTAATCAAAAATAATTCTGTTAATATCTTTCTCAGTGTGTTCATGTACTGTCCCCTTAAAAATTAGCGCGTGTTGTCACAAGACTCCATCCCCATCCAGTCTGTCACTACATCTGTGTGTTTCCTTCCATTATTTTATACTCACAAAGAAATGAACTCCATAATACAAAATAACCATTAAACATGTTTTTTTGTTGGTAAACTATGAAGGCAAAAAAAACCCCAAACATAATTATTCATTAATTGTAACTGAGTTAAAATATTATCGATATCAAAGTATCTTGATATTCATTTCAGGTCATATTGCCCCACTCTAACATGTCATTTGAAAAGCAGCATCTCTCTTCAGCATAAGTTGTGATGTATGTTGTCGAGGTAGATGTCCGAGGTTAGGTTTGGCCTAGCCGCTGTCCTGCTTATGGGAACGTTGTCAAGCGCATCGTAAATAAGGGCTACTGCGCCCTATGTTTTTTGTCTAGAGAAGCACTGTTTTCGTGGCATCAGCAGCTATTAGACTTAAACCAATTAAATTTGGAGAGGCTAAAAAAATCATTGCTTTTAATTAGAATAAAAGCCTTTAGCGCTTGGTTGCGGTTAGACGAGCTCCAAGCTGCAGGATAAGTTTAATGGGACGGTGAGAGAAAGAAGCGTTCAGCCTGCGTGTCTTATTGCCTCAATCAGTATCATGGTATTTTGAACATTTTCCTTTGATAACAGTTACTGAAAAAATTATTTTGTTTTTGGACTTCTGTGCTTCCTGTGCTTGTTATGGCAGCACATTTACTAAAACTGGAATGATACCGAGAAGATTAGCATGGCCCCTGTGCAAGGATGACATGCAAAATCATGAAGTACTCCACATTTTTGGGCAGTTGATAGTGTAATGGTTAGGGCATTTGCCCCATGATCAGATGGTCGCCTGTTCGAATCCCAGTACTGGTAAAGGCAAGGTACTGTCCCCAAGCACTGATCCCCGGGCAGCACTGCCCATGTCAGCTGCGTGTTGCTCCTTCATGGATGGGTCAAATGCAGAGGTCACATTTCGTTGTGGTGCACAGTGTGCTGTGCTGTGCTCACAATGACAAATACCTGCTCACTTTCAGTTTCGTTTGTTTTTTTGCCCTCAGTTCTGTGACAAGGTTTGCATTGTAAAATATGATCTGTTAAAGCTGTAAAATTTTATTCTAATGAAAAGTTGCATATTTTTGTAACTTCAAGTTACTGGAGGCAACACACAAATATAGTGGCAGATTGAACGGGGCACCACAGCATGCGGTAGTAGGTTTTTACAGAAACTACATAAACCCGGGGGGAAAGTATTAGCAGAATTAAGAACTGTTAACAGAATTTCAGAAATAACTGAAATAACCGATAGGTTCAAGATTTTTTCGGTTCTGTCAGCTTTAATACATTTCTGATGAATTGCCCAGCCTTATGTTAGGCTCAGTATTCATTTTTTAATAACTATTTTTCTCTCTCTTTAACCCCACCTGTGCTGTTTTGTACCCAGCTGACCTCAAGGGAGAAAGCATCTCTGAACTACCAGCAGAAGCTGAAGCAGAAATTTCAGCATTACCCGCAGGTGCGGCGCATTGCCCGCCATCGCCACCTGCCCCGCGACATCTTTAAGCAGAAGCGAGAGCTGCGCGAGATGAAGGAAGCCCGGCGCAGGAAGTAAGTCCCCCTCTCACCCCTCCTGTCTGTCTGCTGTCCTCTTTTTAACTTCTTAATATTTTTCACATTAAGACCAAAATACCAAACCCTAAAACATCCTTTTTTTAATATTCATTTCTAAAAAACGAAAAAGTAAATATAATGCTTAAGATATGTGGCCAATAGCATCACCTAAAAAAATACTATGTAAATAACTATGTTGATTATTGTTACTAAAACTTTGGTACATTTTTTGCACATAGTTGGACGCAAATTGATCAAATTTACCCCATGTGAATTAGAATCAATAAAATAGATGATCAGTATAAACTGCAACAAGAATGTGAAATTCTATATTGTGCAACATATCAAAATAGCATTATATTTTTGTCCGTATTCACTTTCTGTCTGTCAAAACCGTATTAGGGTTTATAATTGTCCACATTGGGTATAACTGTAGTTTGAAGTGAGTTAAGGCAGCGGTATGCTTTTAGTCTATAGTTATAGTATAGCGCAGAAGCGTTGCTGCTTATATTTACTTTTGAGCCTTCATCTAGCATGAGCAGCCGGACTGGAAAAAATCCTCATGTTCCAAATGCTGTAGCTGTGGTACTCTGCCACAGTGCCAGGGTCTGATGCTCCGACCTGACACTCTAGCGTGGTAGAAGAGTGTGTGTGACTTAACCATCTTATATTCTCTTCTATTTCTTCTATTCGTTTATTTTTGGTCAAAGGCCCTAAACTTTGTAACATAAGGTGGCTGGATCAGTGACTGTTTTTGTTGTGCTTGGAAGGAAAAGAATGTAGGTTTGAGTCATGCATCATTCTCATTGTCTCTCTTTCTTTGTGTCTCTCTTTTTATCAGGGAACAAAACGTTCGCAAACACAGCAAGCCGGGCTCCGTTCCCGTGGTGACCGAGAAGGAGAAGCATGTGGTGACTGTATTGGAGTAATGTGTCTTTTCATGGAAGGGACACATTAAAGACTTTTCAGTTAAGACTTCAGGAACATGTATGACGGGGGAAATTCTTGCTGTATGAATTTCTCAGGAGATTCTTGATGCCGCTGATAACATACGGAACTAATTTTTCCACGTTTTTTTTTCCAATGAGCTGTATAGCCAGGGAGTTTTGTATTCCAAAAAATGTGCAGAAATAAAGTACATGTTTAATATAATCATACATTGATATGTTTCTATAAAATGTATACCATGTGAGTCCAATGCAGGTGGGTTTATTCTTCAAACTAAAGTCTGAACAACTAAAAACATATTCGGGGCAAACCTAATGACGCTTAGGAAAATATTGGTGAATGAGTTTTTTTTTCTTAAAGTTAGTGTGATTTTACACCACTGTAGAACTGACGAAAATCAGGAAAACTGAATTCAGCCATTAAGCTTATGTTGCATGCACAACAGACATGCAGTATAATTAATGTTAGAGTGCACTTCACTGTTTGTAGAACAAATTGATAAATGTAAACATTGATAACATTGATAAATGTCAGAATCTTTGTAAAAACAAGTGGGTTTCATGACAAATTTCTTAAGAACTGTTAGTGAGTTAGCCTCAGTATTTCCTTGTTCTTTTTTAAGCCACGCCACAACACTAGGGGGCACAAAGTAATCCTGAGGCAGTACAGCATGGTATGCTCAGTGTTTGGTAGCTATTTCTACAAAATCTTTAAAATCATGTTGTGACACATGCTTATATTCACACAGCAATACCTTAGATTTTCCCTCTAATATTTTTACTAACATTTAGCAAACCCTTACTGGAGGCAAACACTATAATACAGTGGATTATGTCAAGACAGTAAAACAACAAAATTTTTTAACTCGGTTCTCTGTGGTTTTTGTTTCTGAAGTTGGAAGTATAGAGACTGTGAGGATGCTCCATGGATGCTTACCTGATAACTACGGTGGCACCCTAGTGAGATATGCCCCTCTATCCAGTTAATCAGAGATGAGCTTTACCTCTGTGCTCTGTTCTTATTCCCTAATCCTATCAGTTCAGTCTTCTTAGATTTATCTTTGCTTACTGCCGCCTTTACAAGACCAGGGAGGCTTTCAAGAAATTGGTTGGGGTCATCCACAGTGCCTGATTTGTTTGGTTGTTAAAGTTTGTTAAAGTAGTGTATTTAATACATAAATGCACAGTATATTAGGAATATAATGGTTCTCTCAGTCTGCCATTTGATTAATACCTGGGTTTTTAGGGCCTGGTTTGGTTCACACCTTTTTTAGGAATGTGGCTGAAAGAAATGGAGGAAATGCTGAGTCAGAACATTGATAGTTGGTGTATAACAGGTTATATACAGTATTTGGCTCATATCTAGCGTAAAACCTGGCTTAAGACTGCTAGCTATGAAATATATCTCGGCTTTAGAGACTTTTTAAAATTAATGCTCATCTCTTCGTGCCAGAGTTTTATCTGCATCTGACCACCAGTAAAACTGCTCAGTTGCTGCCGCTGTAAACAAAACTCCACATAGAGGTTGTGAGGCAGATCTATTTATCGTACCTTTAAGGAACAGTGTCTGTGATGTATCTTCTTTAACATCCCCAACACTCATTGCTAAGGCCATGATGTTCAGTTTCAGAACCGTCACACCCCTAATATGTATGTATATATACATTTATTCAAATGAATATAAGCAAATGACTACTGCAAAGCCTTTTGAGTTCACCATTTCCAAATAGTCTCCACCATCACCAAATCTGTCCACTTAAACGCCTTTGGGATGTGGTGAAACAGGGATTCTCATCATTAATGTACAACTGCATGGCGCTTATCTCAATATGGACCAAAATCACAGAGGAATGTTTGTGACTTGTTGAGTCAGATCTGAAGGCAAAAGGGAATCCAAGTGAGTATAAGCAAGTTGAGCCTCATGAAGTAGCTGGTGGTAAGACCAAAACCAAAGGGCTTCATTCAACAACCATTCTTAAGAAGAGGGTTTAAGGGTTTAAATTTGTTTTTAAAACCCGCTTCCACAGCTTTCACAAATATTGTTTTCTTATTTGACAGTTGTTCTTGATTAAGAACAGAATCTGCTAACAGTAAAAAAACGCACACATTTTATCGCCTGCATGTTTGTGCAAAATATTAGCTTATTAGGATTTCTTAAATTCTACAGCTTCATGCTATTTAAAGAACTTAACTTTTTCAAAGAGCAAATTTAAGAAAACAACTAGAAATTTTGGTGAATGAGGCCCAAACTTATTTTGTAGTAACTTCCTTATACATGTACATAACTTTATTATATTGATTATGGAAAATGCTGTAGCTTTAAAAGTAACTTTTTACAAACAGTGATGTGCTGTGGCAAAACCCTACATTGTTACAAAATAGAATATATATTTCTTTCTCTCTTCACAACAATTTTGAATAAGCAGGTGTTTCTGGTTGGTGTTGAATTGGTGGAAGTGGTATCTGATAGGATTCTGAAAGAAACTCTACCTCCAAAAAAATTGAAACCTTGCACATTATACATTACATTGTTAAAAAATATATAGATTTAATATTTCTTATAAGATCATTAAAAGCATACAAATTGACGTCACGGCGCAGGCGCGCTATTCTTACATCTCTTTGAGGGCACGTGGGCTCGTGCTCGTGCTATTTTTAGAACACCCTTCCGCTCCCGTTCGGCTGGTCTTTCCGGTCCGTGTTTTCGAGCTACTCTCTTCCTTGCTGTCAATGAACGAGTGCGTGTCCACACACACACACACACACACACACACACACACACACACACACACACACACACACTCGGTGTCCTGCTCTCTACGTATCGCCGTCGCTCCGCCTACGCTGCCAGTGAGGTTTTTTCCCCGTTGCATCCATTTTTTTTCCTCTGTGTGTGTATTTAAGAAATCCTAAAGAAATATCACTCTGGCGAAAGGACGGAAACGGAGGTAAACTCGACGGAGGAAGACGACGCTTGTCTTTTATCTTTAATGCATTTTGTTCGAAAGATGACAGCGATGGGTTAGCAGGGATTTTTCACGATGGCAAAAGAGAAATGAAGGGCTTTTTGCGGCTCAACATCTGCATGTCCGCTCGATGGACCACAAGCGGCTGGGATGCAGATCGGGATCAGATTTGGGGATTTTTGCTTTCCTCTTCCTTTTTTCGGTCGAGTGCGGATTCGGTGATGATGCCAGACACGGCTTTTGTGCGTCGAACGACTCCGCCAGCCTGTAGTCCTTCTCCAAACTGAGGCTAAGGCATCAAACCGTTGCGATGCTCTCGGGTCCAAATCGCATCTCTTTCACCTTCACTATTTGGGGCCATTTAGGAAGATGGACATTAACGGCGATTTAATCGTTTGCGGTTGACCCCCACTCTCTCTACATACACGAACGCATACACTCTCTCACACACACATGCGGCTGTGTGAGCTAACGTGTAGGCTACAGGCTAACGTCCTGATGTCCGTCTCAAAGACGACGGCGTGTAGACGATCCGTGGACTTCTACAAGTGACAAATCCTCCCCAAAAAACGCGAACCAGAACGGAACGGATCGGTTCGGCCGGAATGACGGGACTGGTGTTTTGACCGAGGGGTCTTTCTGATTGTCGTTCCTTTTTTTTCTTTTTTCTTTCTTTCTTTTTTTTTTTTTAAAGAGAGATTGTGTGTAATCATGTCGGCTAAACTCGGGTCCTCGGTTTTGCCGGAGATGCCGGATCTGAGCCACCTGACCGAGGAGGAGAGAAAGATCATCCAGAACGTGATGGACAGGCAGCGGAAGGAGGAGGAAAAGGAGCAGTCGATGCTGAAGTAAGAACCTGGTGCAGATCAGATTCTCAACAAGAACCGTGAAATATTTTTTCTGCATTCACTTGAGTCTGATCTTTAACGAGGTTGCGTTCATTCTAATTGTGACCTAAACTTTCCGGTGTGTTTTAGCCCGTTTAGTCATCGCGAGTTTGATGTGGCCCTGCTGCTGCTCGGCTGGCTCAGGACGCCATTTTCGCTCTTACACGTTACAATAAACGACAAGAGATAAGCCGTCACTTGGACGTGACCCCTTGCACAATTCAGACACGTCATATGTGTTAGTTTTGAGCCGAGAATCGAGCTTAGTCGCAGCAGCTGTTACTGAGACCGGTTTCAGCACCACAGCGCTGTCCACCACTCACTTGCTACAGGGTTAAGTAGGAAAAGGTTGCTACACTTCCCCTCTTTTTCATTTTAATACAATATGCGCACTATCTTTACATCAAATACACTACTACTAACCTGAATAGACAGACTTCAGTGACGAGTATTGTGGCTGTTATGTCATTGTGTGTGAGTGTGTACACGTGCTTTCTGATCTGAATGGCCTTTCACTACAAAATATGAATATAGATTCATTTTTAGGGATTGAATAACCATTTGTCTCCCATTATTATCAATATTGTTCAACCAAGTGTGTTTATGTATGCCCAAGGGCATGATCATGGCATCATGTTTGTGTCTTGGCTATGTTTAAGTCAAAAGACCAGTTCTAGTCTAGATTGTAAAGGCAAATAGTGGACAAATTAAACTGTCTATAAACATATTTTGACAAATGAAGGATTAATCCCCCCAACGTTTCACCTAAAGGTCCATATTTGGTTTGGATTCTTTGCTTTGTAAGGCATATTCACCCAGGTTAAGTCCCAATAATGACAGCCATGTTGTTAACTAAAAGCAGACAAATAAGTAATGCTAAATGACCTTTATTAGGATTAGGATTTGGAATGAGCCGCTATAGTTTCTCGTTATCGGTTAAATGTTAACGCTGGCGTGCAGAAACGGGAGTGGAAATGGTGCAGTGCTTATGGTTAAAGTGACTCATTAACTTATAGCAGCAGCCACTTCAGTGCCGGTGTGTGAATCATCCGACACAAGCGCCCCTGCACGCCATTCACTGTGTTTGGCTACATTTCTCTCAATTGAGAGAGGGCAGGAAAGAGAGAGAGAGGAACGAAAAAGGGAACATGTGTGAGATACTCAAAAAGAGCAATACAGAGAGTAAATAAAAGCTGGTTGAGAGTGAATGAGATGCCGAGAGGAAGGCAAAGAGCCAGAGATGGCAAACGGAAGAGAAAGGGGAAGAGAACAAGAGAGAGAATGACAGAGAGAGGGGAGAACATAAAGACAAAGGAAAAAGACATGGGGGAAAGAAAATTCATCAGATTTATCTGAAAGACAGAAAATAGAATGAATGATGAGAGAACCGCCAGAAAGAGATAGGAAGAAGTCAAGAGGGAACGAGAGTGAGAGACAAAAAGAAAGGTTAATAGAGAAAGAGGGATGTTAAGAGTGAACGGAATGTACAGAGAGATATTTGTAGAAGGGTAGGAGAGAGGATGAGAGAGAATGAGTGGTTTAGTGTGAATGAGATGAAGCGAGAAAAAGACCTAGAAGGCAGGGAGAAAAAGGGTAAGAGCAAAAGAAAGAATAATGGGGGGTGGGGGTGTGTACACAGAAAAAGAAAGAGAGGTTAGAAGAAAAAGAGAAAGGTGAGGAATGGGCGAGATGAATAGAGAGTCAGATGGACAGCGAGTTGAGAGAAACAGACGGTGTGATACAGAGAGAAAGATACAGCGGGAGAGTAACTTGCAGATAGAAGGAAGAAGAGGGCAACAGCAAGAGAGAGAATGAAAATAGAAACTAGAAGATAGGATGATAGAGGGAACAAGCAAGGTAGATGAGACTGACAAAAAGAATGAACGAGAGTGACAAAAAGAAAGGTAATGGGAGAAAGAATGAGGTTTAGAGTGCAGAGAGAGTCAGACAGACAGAGAAGTAAGGGAGTGATACAGAGAGTGATACAGAGAGAAAGAGGATGAAAGAGCATGGGTGCGTGAAAGAGGAAAAGAGATAGAGATGGATACAGAGAAAGATACAACATGGGGGGAGGGAGCTAGCAGCAGGGATAGAGAAAGTGAGATAAGAGGGAGAGGAAAGAGAAGGGAAAAGCATGAAAGATATAGATAAAGGGAGAAACTCAGAAGCATATGTATAGAAAGAAAGACAGAGAGAGTAATGAATGATACGGAGAGAGAGAGAGGGAGAGAGATGTACAATTTGATAGGGTAAGTTAGAGAGACTGACACATAGAGATATCAAAGCCTTTATACACTGTAAAACCACTTTCAACTTTTCTTCAACTTTTCAAATTCAAGTACACTCAAAACTAGTGAGTTATTACTTCAAATATTCAGTTATTAGATGGGCTAATTCATGAGAATGAAACTTCAGTTTTCTGGAGTATTAAGTAATGTTAACCTAATTCTTAATGCAGTTAGGTTTTTACAGTTAGGTGTAGGTTCTTCCATTGATGTCAGTAACAAGGATCACCGTTGGTTACCAGCATCACAGATGCCTCTTGAGCCCTTTGATCTGTTAGCATATTGTGTGCAGGCTAATGGTGTAGAGTTACACAACAGTGGAGGGGGAGATGCCTCCTGACTAACACACACACCACATGTCTTTTCTTTGTCACAGCCTTCTGCTGAGTTGGGCATGTCATGAGCTTCCAAGACTGTTTTTTTCCCCACCAGGGGAAGGATATTTACAGACTGTTGTCTCTTGCTGAAGTGCCAGTACTTTCGACCATGTCAACTTACCACAGCCTTTAAATATTCATAACGATTGGGTTCATTAATTGACTCCTTGCAATTTGGCTGTGAGCTGAAGATCAGTGTAAAAAATTATTTGCTCAATAAGACGTCAACATACTTAGTTTGTTTATTTCAACTAAGAACAATAAGTTAAACGATTTCATCAACTTCTGTGAGATTTTGCAGTTACGATTATGGCTACATTTAAGAGTGAATCTGTAAGTAGGCCACACAGTAACTTAAATTTGCAAAAAAGAATTAGGCTAGCAGTATATTGTGGTTCTGTCCAGTAAGTTACAATATCTTATAGATAAATCAGATATAACATTTACATTGAATGTAAAGTAAAACACCAAATTCTTACAGAGAGCAATACAAAGCTAAAACAAAACTTTAAATAATGAGTTGAAATAAATAGCACATACAAATTGATTTTACTTACAACATTTGAACAAAATGAAAAAAATTAACAGTTACTGTAAATATGGAATACCTTTACAGTGACACTCTGTGTTTTGCAATTACAGTATTGAGAAAGTGAGTTATTATTTGTTGTTATAAACACACCACTGCACAGCACACAGTGCACCACAATGAAATGTGAGCTCTGTCTTTTATCCATCCATGAAGGAGCAGTGGGAAGCTGACATGGGCAGCGCCCAGGAGCAGTGCTGGGGGACAGTACCTTGTTCATGAGTTCCTCAGTGGTGCCTTTACTGGGCCATGAATTGAACCGACAACCTTCCGATCACAGGGCCAACTCCCTAACCATTACACTGCCAGCTGCTCCATGTATACTTTTATGGTGACATTTTGTATTTTGTAATTACAGTTTGTACTGTAAATGTCAAATACAGTATGCTAGCTGTAACAGTACTTAACATAGCTGGTGACTCTGCTGCCAGTGTGCCGTAAATTTACAGTGATTTTTCTACACTGTAGTTCTGTCAGTGTCTTATGGGGGAACAGTGACCAGGCTTCATCAGAGTTTGTTTGTAAGACCTGGTCATTGAAAATTACTATTGAAAAGTATGAAAAAGGCCTCTAATGATGACGAATGGATTTCTGCTTAAATTGATGTGGTTGGCATTTAGAGTGCAGCACTGCTGGTTCAGATCCGTCCAAGTGCTGTCTGGGCACTCTTGATGGAGACAGTGGGGGGTTAATTGCTTTAATGAGATTTTTAGCTCTGGTCATGGCATCTCCTGCGCCCCAAACACTCACTGTAACCATGGTAGCCAGAACAAAGGATGAATTTATGAATCTCCTAATAGAACAGATCATTTTCAAACATTTATGAATATTTATAAATGCAACAAGTATGCAATATATATATTGTAATGTAAGAGGCAAGTGGCAAGTGTAATATATATATATATATACACAACATATATACCACTTGCCTCTTACATTTAAATGACATTTATTATTTTGATGAAAACAGATTCTTTGCACACTATGAGTTTTTACTACTCTTCATTTTTTCATAAACTGCTGATTTTTATTCATATTAATTGGGAGGTTGTTTAGTAAATTCTAAATGAAAATATGAGTCAAATAAAACACGCTTCTTTTATACAGTATAATAAGACCTCCTATTACCTGGTTGTGTGGTGATGACATAAGCACGTTCTACGCTGTCTCATTGGTCTGCCATTTCTTTATGCACACTCGAATGGTGAACCACTAAATGTATTTGCTAGTAATAAGTGCATTGCATGTATTTTAGTAAATATTAAGTGAGTAACATGCAAATATAGAAAATATCAGTGTGTGCAGAAACTGGCAGTGTGTGCATACAAACACCACTTGCTTACATAAGAGTTTGTGTAGTACTTTAGTAAAGACTAATGCTGATTCAGAATGGTAAACTTTTAGGTAAAATTTCAACATGACTTACTCCTAGAATTAGTTTATCTTTTGCAGATTTAGAATCATAAACCTGTAGGTACATTTTATGGTCACTTGCTGTAATTGGCTTATCTAGAATTAGCTTATCTGTTTCATTCTTTATCATAAAAAAATGGCTGTCTGCGGATTTCCAACTTTAGATTTTTAAAGAACAGCCTAGAATTTGTTTATCAGCACGTAACCCGTTAAAAGAATGTCCCAGATTAAAGGACAGTTTTGAATGTGGATTGCATGAACTGCTTCAGTTGGTGCCAGTGTTTTACTGAAATAATGCTGAATCATGTTACGTTCCATATTTATTCTTACGATGTTCAATGCAGCGGCCGAGTAGCATGTCTTGAGCGTTCTTTTACCCCAATGCTTTTTAGTGTCATGCTTGTGCATATGCTTATAATTAACCAACAGTTGTTGGTCATGGGAAAGTAAATTACAGCTCTTGCAAACAGACACTGTAGTTGCTGGTAGCTGGAGTATTAGCGTGAGTTTAGCGGCTCTGGGCAGAGCAGTGCAGCGTGGAACAGCGCGGCCCGGCATTCCTGCTGTACAGTACGGCTCTGCTCTTACGTAAGAGCCTTGAAGCTGGAACAGAGAGACCCTGAGAGCTGGAGTGGATAGTATCCACGCAAAACTGTGGGAGAAGCAGTCCGGCAGAGGCATTAGCCACATTCAACTGTACAAAAACTATTTTTATTTAAAAATTCATAAATGTCAGGCATTGTACAAAATTTCCATTGCATGAAAAATGACCAACGTTTTTGCGTAGTAAACTGTCAAAATAAATAGGTCTTTATACAATGGAAAGAGACATCCTATTGGGTTGGGTTTTGATGACATCACATTTTAAGCTTTCCTTTCAACTTGGAAATCTGTAGGCAGACTGATTGGACAGCCATTCTTTATACACCAGGACGCTGACCCCAAAGACATGATATTTTCTTGCTAATAAAGACACTTAAATGTTGACCAACCAGTGAATGTATTTGTTAGCAAAGAATTTTGAGTGTATTTGTAGTAAATATTAAGTGTGCAAAAAATCTTTTGACTGGTAGTGCAGATTTAGAATTTTATAAAAAATACAGTACAAAAAACTAGTTTTTGGAACAGGTGTAATGATTTGAACAAAAATTCCATTTTTGTAAAGAAGTAATGATTTGACTAATGTTTGACTGTATTCTCAAGCTATTCCCTAGTTCCAACTGCATTTTCCCAGCTGCGATGTCCTGAGAGGTTTGTGAAAACGCAGTAAAATGAATAGTCCCAGAATGCTAATGTGATGCTGATGTGATTAACAATGAATGAAAGAATGGCTGGCTGTGTGGCCCACTGGCTTTCATTCATTGTTAGCCACATTAGCATTTAGGGATGACGTGATGGACTGCGTGGTTTGCAAAAACATGGTTTCTAAATGATGAGAGCTTGCTACCTTGTATGTATGTAGGTTTGTGTAGATGTAGTGTTACAAACCCTAATTCTCTTGTGTAGGATTGTCCATATTGCCTAATCTCATCAGGCCCTTTGTTTCATCTACATCCTTTCTAATATTCCTACCTTAGTTATCTGGACTATGCTTTGGTGTTTTGGTATATGTCAATATCAATGGCTTTTTGAAAATGTCATCAAGATCATAAATATCCAGCAAAAACATTTAGCTGGTCAATCAAAACTGACAGTGATCCAGAAGATCTGATGGTTGTCAAACAAAAGCCCTGTGTTGTAACAGATGGACTGTTGCCTCTCCCCTGTAAATGTGCACTAAATCCTACTCATAAACTTTCCAAGGAGGGCTTTTGTGTTGTGGATTATAATCCATATATCATCCATTCATTTGCTTTTCACATTAAAACAAAGCAAAAATACAAGTGTTTTTTTATATTTGTTTTGAAACTATAATGAAAAAAAGAACAAGCCGTTTTACGATTTTCCATTTTGCGCTCAAATGAAAACTTGGAAAACAGGGTTTTGGTGGTCTAGTGGTTAGGACACTTGTGGGTTCGCATCCTACCTACAGGTTTTATGTGAAAAACCAATGACCCCAATGGCCCAAATTCTACAAAGAGGACATCTTTTGAAGACAGATGTGATCCTTTGTGCTCAAACTGCTTTTTCTCCTCCCAGACATGCTATTATACTCATCAGACCATTGCTCATAAATACTCATCCAACAATGACAATGAGATAAGTAGCTTGCAGCGAGAAAATGCCACTATATACTGTGCCCCCTATAGGAGTGTAGAATGTGTCAGCGACAACATCTGCTGTCCAAGAGCCATTGTGTTACAGCGGTTGTCGAGCAGGAAGCCTCTCGGGGCACTTCGGTGGCCACAGAAAGGTCATCTCCAGTGCGCTTTTATGTTACACCACTACGTTAGAGGACGAAGAAACCTCACCCCCTCGTTCCAGAGTGCAGAGCTCTCATTGGTTCTCTTTAAGAGGGTCTCGGAGCCTGTTATCATTAGCTCAGAGCTATAAATGCTGGAATGAGTTTGAAAATACTGCAATGCATTAGTCACTGTTGGTCACTGTTAACAGCAAGTAGGGATGCAACCACGTAACTACATTTTTTGTAGGTTATTAAAAGTGAAGCTACTTTTAAAATAGTTTTAAAACTACCCAGTTAGTTTTTCAACATATAACTTGGCAAAGCACTACATCAGTATAATAGGAAACCCCCCCACAGATTTCTCTCTTTACAAAGATGGATATTTTCATCTGGCAGGTGTTTCTGGCAGAAGTGGCATCTGCTACTGTAGCCACGCGGTTCATACTCATTGCATAACAGAGCGCTCTTGGCAGCTGCAAGATGGAGTTGGAGATTGGAATCCACCTTAGCCAAGAGGGAAGAAAGAATACGTGGCTGTATTTATCAAAATATATGACTCTAAAAAGGAAACAGACGGAACTTGAGTGAACACTTGATACCCCCCAAAATCTCATTGAAACCTTACTGTGATTTCACAATGTTAAAAAATACTAATTACTTTAAGCGTCATGTTTCACAATTTAATTCATTTATTTGCCTTAAGAGTTTGCTATTGCACAGATATGAAATATTACTGGATGAAAAAGCTTGGATGTAATTAGCTACTTGTAGCACAGCTAACAACTATACTAACATTAAGTAGCTTAACTGAAGTAGCGTGTAGCTTGAAAAGCTATCGTTTAAAAGTAACCTTAACAGCATCAAACACTCACAATTATACTAGGGAGGCACAATATGGGAATTGTCGGCCGATGCCGATGTGATGTTTTTCATGCTTTTTCCCGATGCCAATGCAGATAAACGAGTCGAGTGTGAGCAGTGGCAGAATTGACAAGATATTTTGCTCACCAAAGTTACAGTGCACGCTTAGAATTTTGGCACAAAAATAACGCCATAGCTCTGATGTTTCTAACACAGTGGCAGGTCAAGCATGAAAGCAAAGTGTAGAGCACAGCAATTTAAGAAGAAGTCCCTTCTTGTACCATGTGGTGTAGCAAGTCATATAAGGCGCGTATGACACTCCCTGTGCACTACCTAGTGCGTAGAGAGCTGTTAAGCTACAACCCCGGCTATTTCCTGAGATGCATACTACCACATAGAAAAGTATGATAAGAGCGCCTTACCTACCGTACTATTAAGTGGCTGCTCGGGACACAGCCCATGTGTGACCTCACATTCACTAAGTGAGGCAAACATGCAATTGAGTTAGTACATTTTTTCATGCGTGGAGGCAAAGTTGAGCCAATAAAGACAAGAGATTGTGCTTATGAACATTCCACTGAACACTGCACAGAATAACGCTGTGACAGCATCGACCATAGGCCCTAGACCTTTGGAATGACACAGTTGGAGTGTAATTGTATAGTTTTGACAGGATGCAAGCTCTCATAATGTCAATACAGTTTTTTCCTGGTAGCTAGTTGTTCTTTATAACAATTAAGACAGGAATGAAAATTCCAGTATAAAACAATATCACTCAATTCACAGTTATTCATACAAGTATTCTATCAGGTCAATTTAATGTAATAAACTGAACACATAGTGTACCCATTGGTACCGATACCAGATCCAGCTATTTGAATCAGTATTGGACCAATGTACATTATCGGTATAAAATCAGGACATCCCTAGTGTTTGGTAAATGTCTAAATTAGAGATCTTGAATTGTACATAACAGTATATGTAGTACTAAGCTCTCTCAGTGGATTAGTTTTCCCTTTAAATAGACAAGCTTGTGTATTCATAATGCCACTGTGATACAGGGATTAGCATCTCTTTAATGTATAAGTAAAAGTGCACTGCAACAATGTTTTATAATTCAGCCAACATGTGAGAAATGATCATTTTAACGTATTCGCAAAAAACGAAACCTACTCTCTTTTACTGCTCATAGTGCACTCAGCATATCTGGCTTTGTTTCATTCCTTGGTAGTAAGAGGGTTAATCTTCTACATCTGAGATTTTCATTGTATATGTCCCTGCAACAATTTTGTGACAATTGAAAAAACGAATGAGAACCGTTTTATGATTTAAATGAAGTTTTTGCAGATTCGCTCATTCACTGTTTGCCACATTAGTCTCTCTGAGACTTAAAGTTCCTTTAACGCTCCCCCGCTTGGGCTTGCGTGTCACCAGAGGAGTTTAGCGTCTACTGTTGCAGTCGTGTTCACAGCCTTCGACCCTCCACAGGACGTCTGTGTTCTAAGATGTGGGTGTAATGAACTAGATGTTCTCTCAAAGGATGTGTTTTCCCCTCCTGTCTCCTTCCCTTGTGGTTCTGGGTCTCCAGTTACAAAGCCCTGGATACTCGAACTCCTCATGCATCACAACTGGATGAGCAAAATGAGAAGAAGGTGGATTGATAGTTCTGTTTGAGGATTGTATTGATGGTGAAAAAAATAAAAAAGCAGATTCCTTCTAATGGAAGTATAGGCTTATATCATATATTATATATAGATATGCAAGATGACTAAAAAGTTTCTTAGTACAACTGAATGGCTTTAGCTGTAGAGCAGGGTTTTTTAACCAGTGGTCCATGGTAGTTATGCAGGTGGTCCTTGACATGCAAGATTTTATTTGATTTACTTTTCACAACATTTCCAGATGATTTGGGCATCTTAACGAATAATGTTTCTAGGCCCCTTGTTGATCTTGGTGCTGCTCTAATGAGAGGTAGTGATGAAATGGCTCATTTCTGTTTGGCTAACATCAGCATTATGGCTTAGAAAGATGGGTGAAATCTACACATGAATGGGGTTGTTGCTTAGTGTCTTATAAAGGCTGTGAGGGATATCTGGACATGTTGATGGATTTTGGGTTTAATTTTGAATTATTAAGAATATACCCTGAAAAATATGAGACTGTAAACTTTAGGTCAAAAATGGCAGACCATGGTCTGATTCGGACCCAGATGATTCCTGTCCCACATAATAATGGCTTTTAAAAATAAAGTGCTTAATTTGAGAAAAAAATACACCAAAATTAAAAACATGCACAGTTGATTTCTTGCATTTACAATAGACCAATCACATGCATTGTAACTTATTGTTCTGAAATTAAGCACTTTCTTTATCCTTCAGTCTGTCTGATCATCTGAATGGTTTATGTGTGTGGGTTTATACGCACGCCTGCATGTGTTTGTATAAAGCGCAGAGCCCCGACTGCATCTGTAAGGTCAGATCCAGCACTACAGCCAGTGCCACTCAAGATTAATGCCTGATCTGAGCACTAATCCTCTAATATCACTGCAGAGAGGAAGAGAGAGATGGAGATAAAGGGGAGAGAGAGATAGAAAGAAAAAAACGATGATTGTGTATATACTATAGTCACCTAAAACACGTCTAATCTGTGTGTCAAAAAGGTTCCACTTAAACATGGAGTATGTTTTAGGCGTATAAACACATAAAAGACCGCTGTGCTCTATTTGTTTTTTCCACTTGTAAGGCATGTTTGACTGTGTGTTTGACATCGTGTGTGTTGTGATGGGACACTCCTCGTAATGATGAGGAAAACTGATATCGCTATCAAGTGACTGAGCCAGTCAGGTTGGCTATAGCAAACAGTATTAGGAGAACATTAAGAGAAACTTTTTAGCCCATATCACATCTCCATATCACTTTTCCAGACTGCATGTGTGTATGTGTGGACGTGCATGTGTGTTTATGTCTACCATGTTTACTGTCCATTACTGGATCATGTATTCTTCTTATGTATTCTCATATATACCTTTGAAAAACATAAAAATAGATTAGAGCTCAAATTAAGGAAAACATTTTTGGTTATTGAGGTTGGTAATGAATAACTAATACACGTGTAGTATGTGTATAATTCAGAGATGGAGACTCGAGTTTGAGACACACACAATCACACAATCAAAGACTCGAGACTTGACTTCAGACTTAGTCTCAAGTCTTTGAGGACGAGTCTGAAGTCAAGTCAAGATCTTTATTTCGTGTAATTATTGTTTCTTATATTAATTTATTTCATTCATTTCAGTTTTTCCAAGGTATTGATGTAAGGGAAATCGATGGAGAGTTGTAACGGAGGCTTACTGAAGCGTTGCGTTATTGCTGCAACCACTATAATCAGGCTGCCCCGACGCGTGTCGCGCTGTCACGCAAGTGCTATGCACAAATGCTCAGAAAAAGCAGAAATACATAATCTTCTATTTTTTACGTGAGGTGTGCACTGCCCTTTTAAATCTTAACATACAGCAATGCAGTGTTATCTAGACCCGATGGCATGCGTCTGATGAGAGAAGTTCATTTCAGTCAATAAAGACTTGAGACTTGACTTCGACTAGTAAAACATGACTTGTTAACATCTCTGGTATAATTGCCAGTTCCAAAATGACATAGCAACAATTGCATTTGCAATAAGTGTGTGTGTATGTGTATGTGCATGTGTGTTCGTATACACCATAGATTTGAAAAGGATAAAACCTAGACTTTTTTGGAGAATAACAAAATGGTGCTGAAAACTAAAATAGCAAAAAACATTTTGGTTACTGACATACAATAAAAATTTAATGTATGTAATATAGTATAATGTTATTGCCAGTTCCCAAATGCCATATCAACTACTGTGTGTGTACTTAGTGTGTGTGTGTGTGTGTGTGCATGTGTGTTTATATGTACCATATATTCTCATATTTGAAAAGCATCAAAAATATTTAGACCAATAAAATTGTCCCAGAGCGCTATAATAAAAAAACTGAGGCTACTGAGGTTGGTAATAAATAAGTAATATGCATGTGATGTATGTATAATTGCAGGTTCCCAAATGACATATCAACAACTGTGTGTGTAATTACTGTGTATGTGTGTGTAGGGTTGTGCTGAGTAATACCTCGTGCTAATCAGCCGGAGGAAGTCATGCTTCGCTGTGCTAGCGAGGGTGTCCCTTTACTGCCCTATTGCTGGTCATGTAGGCTATTATTGTAACACACAGCAGCCAAACCCATCCCCCTCCCAAAGGGACAGCAACTGCATAGCCTGTGTGTGTGTTTTTTTTGGGTTTTGTGGGGGCATTTGAGAGGTCCCCATGAGGAAAAATTACTCTATAGAAAATGTGCTTGTTTTATTTGAGAAACTAAAAGAGGTAAAAGATGTGCATTTGGTTACTGAGGTTAAGGTTAGGGTTAGGATTAGGTGTAAAATTATGTACTTTAGTTATTATGGGAGTCTATGGAAGGACCTCACAAAGATAGTAATACAAGACTGTGCGTGCGTGTGTGTGTGTGTGAGTGTGTGTGTAACAAGTTGACCCAGTAAAGCTGAAAGGCTATCTGTATTTGGTGTTACAGTCAGGCATCTGGAATCAGGGTCTCAGTGAAACCTTTTTTCTCGGATCGAGTGAACAGTCGAGAAAAGTGTGGTTTGCATGTACGACTGGAAGAGTGGGGTAAGAGAGTTTAGCATAAATAAACAAGAATGTGTGTTGAGGAAAAAAAGCTTAACATTTGAACATCTTCCATGTCCTGCAAGCCCCGAAAATACAGTTAAGTCAATTAAAATTCAGGGAGGTCCAGATAGAGAGGATTTCCTTAAGCAAAGGTTCAGAACATCATGCAGTGTAACATGCATTCTGATTCAATGCCATATATTCTGTAGTCAATATTTTATGTAGTCAACAACTGACAGTCAAATAAAGTACAATTTAGAAGTATTTCAAGTGTTTTCAGTTCAAGTGAAATGAAATGCAAATTAATTAAAATTCAATTTGAAATAAAGTGCTTAATTTTAGAACAAGTAATGCATGGATTTGTCCTGTTTGCATACATTCACAACCTTAAAGACAATCAGAGAGGCTTCACAGGTAAAAATAAGACTACTGTAAATGCAAGAAAAGTCGCACAGGTTTAAATAGAAATGCCCCATCAAAATGTAATAAAAGTTCTGATCCTAATAAAATTAAGTCTGAGTCCTCTTCTGTTTGTTGTGAGGCCTTGAGGTGTAGTTGCCCTGTTAATCCGGCCCTGCCACAGTCTGTCCGTTGGTGATCTTGGCTATAAACCTAAAGCATAAAGTTGGATGAGAAAATGTTGAAGTAGAGTAAAACAATGAATCGCTCTTGAAAATTATGGATGTACTCTAAAAAATCTGTAAAATTACAGATAATGTAGTAGAAATTTGTTTCCTGGATTTCTTCTGTTAATTTTACAGATTTTACCTTTAATCACATGTACAGTTTTTCCTCATACATTTATAATTTATAATTTAAACAGATTTTCCTTCCATATAATTACAGTTTCATCACATCAGTTTATAGAAAAACTGTTAATTTAACTTGAATGCTAGCAGAAGTTTTTCTTCTGTAAAAACGAAGCAAATATTCTGTAATTTAACATGTAAATTCAAAGTCGTTCACAGTAATGAGCAAGAAAAAAGTGAAGTGTACTGTGATAATAACATCTATAAATGTGTAAAACAATCCAGAATATGTACTGTTAATCTATCTAACAAACTGCAAGTACATTTTCCTTCATTTTATGTATTTTTTAGTGGTGTACAGGCATTACCATGAAGTCCCCTGGCATGAACGGACTGGCATAGTGGCAGCTTATAATTGCAGTGTAATTATGCCCTGTGAAGGCATTCTGGCACTCAGCTTGGCATTATGTAACAGGACTGTTTTTTTACCGTCTGTGTCCTGCCGGTAGAAGGCTTAGCAGATAGAGAGAGAGAGAGTTGGTGAGAGAGAGAGGATGAGATGTGACCCACTCTTACATAGACACACAACACTGGGAAGATGGTCTCTTGTTACCGACTGAAAGGGAGTTACACCAATCTCACTAAGAGCGCTGGGTTAACCTCTGCCTTTAACCTGCTCTGTGGTTTGCCACGTGTTATCTCGTCCTCCTAATCAAAGGCTTCCTCTCACGTGCCATTCATTTGAGGCAGAACAAAAGATAGGAAGAAAGGGAGTGTAATGCAGTTAAACGACAGTGCCACATGACTGTGGTGAAGGAAAGTTACCAGGAATTTTACTCTTCAACCAAAATCTTTTTACCAACCAAAATATTATAAGATGGTTGATTATGGGCTTCATTCACCAAGCGTTCTTAAGAGAAAATTTTGTTGTTAAAACCCACTAATGTACGGAAGTCCAGAGACCCACATCAACATAATTTTTTTCTTCTCCTTATCTGGAGATTCCAACTTATTTTCCTTGTGATCATGACCAAACAGTTTTTTTTGTACTTCCTTGATTGCAGATGTGCAAATGTCTGAGCCTCCTTTTCAGTTGACAGACACTGATATGCTAATTCTCTAGCACCGATACTCACTTTTGTTTCAACTGTAACAGTCCATAATCAAAGTAAAATTAGACGTTCATCCATGATATTCAAGACATAGTGCCATGTTGGAGAACTTGGATGAAAATTAGACAGGTTAGCAAGAAAACAACTTTTGCTTTGTCGAGATCACGAGTCAAATTAACCACGATCTCAAAATAACGAAAGTAATTTTCTCTGGATCATTTCGTTATTTCGAAATCACGAGACAAATACTCGTGACCTCAAGAAAATTACTTTTCTTATGTCGTGATCTCAGTATAACGAAAAGAAAAATAATGTTGATGTATGTATTAATTTAAATGTTAATATTCAGCATTATAAGAACGAACTTGCAAACAATTTTAGAACACACCATGAGTCTGACATATACTTAAAAAGATATTGGTGGATGTGAGATGAAGAATGGAAGCACTATTTTAATTTCTCAACTTACTTAAGAACTTATTTAAGATTTTTTTTTTAAAGAAAGCACTGGTGAATAAGGCCCAGAGAATGAATGCCAAAAGTGACTTTTATCATAAACATGAATTCACTGTTGCTTGCTGTTTAAAATGCAGTTCTTTAGAAAAATTCTAATGTTTGGTAATGGTAAATGAGGTCATAGCAGTCCTCTGCTTTGCTTTGCAATGAATGAAAGCCACTGGTGACTTTTAGCCTAAATGTAGCAATCCATTGTTATATTTTATGTGAAAGCAGGATAGTAAGTGAGTAAATGAGGCTAAATGTCCATCTCATCTAAAGCTCTTAGCTGTCTAACAGCCACTTCTGGAACTGCCACAGCTCTGATGATGACAAAGATGATGATGGTGACAGAGATGATGGGGACATGGGGTATGTAGGGAAAAGTGGAGAACGTGATGAGTCAGGAAATCCCTGCACGCGCGAGGAAGGGGTGATATGGTCCTGGCAGTGTATACTGTATATGCAATAATATATTTATGCAATAATATTGGGCACTCTTGCCTTTTTTCCTTTCTGTTGCTTTTGCACATTTTCCTCATTTTGCACTTGGGTTGATGGGTTTACACCCATTATGTAGCAATTTCATTCTATGGGTTTGCCAGCATTTTGCCATCTTTAAAATCATGCACTCAGCACAACTGGTCCCTCTAATCTAAAAATCAACGTTCTGTCACAAAAAGTTATGCGAGAATTGAAATGATGGGGACAGGAGTTTCTAAATGGATGTCTTTGTAGCGTTCATGAATAGTGACAGAGTTGCTCCTGATTGAGGTTTTTAATCTGCAACACAGAAGTGGTCTTACAATCGTGTGAGAACAAGGTTTAAGGAGGTGTAGGGGAGCAGAGAATTTTAGCAGCCCTACTCTTTTAGAAAGATGAACCTGAACCTTCTTTCCATCTGTTTCTACGTATGGTTCATATCTACACTGAGCCTCACACTGTTTGGATAATGAATGAATGAAAGTGTTTGCCAGTTGTTCTTAATTAGTACATGTAGACGCCCCCAAATTCCCATAAAAGGCCATGAGACTGCAGGACGGTTTGCACACATACAAACTGGAAATGACTGAACATGTCTAATTGTAAAGACGACAGGGCACTGGACTCCAAACTAAAAATAATTGAAATGCCTGAGTTTCCAATTAACGTAACAGATGAGAGTAGGAGTCTTCAGAATCTTCATGAAAACTGTGTAAGAAACATTTTTTGACTGAGGCTTACTGTTTCTGGGATTCTGTATCTATGTATTATGGAGTTTCCAAGTTTTTGTGTGCTCCCAGTTTTGTTGTTGTTTCTGGCTTTTTGTGTTTTCCATGTTATTCCACTGGTTTTTGACATGCTCATGGGTTTTCGTAGTGTGTGCCTGTCTTGAAAGTATGAGTATTAGTATCTGTGACTCAAAAATGTATATATTTCTGGGTTTGAACTCAACAACCTCTAACCTGAGGCTGAGGCCTGTTAGTGTCCAGCAGAGGGAGACATTTTCTTGCTTGCCTTTTTTGCTGGAGTCCCCTAATGAGCAGTGATGGTTTGGGGAGAGGCAATATGTCACAGAACAGGTGCCAGTCTTCTATTCTTGCCCTTTAATGCCGCCGTCTCCTCCCTCCGGTGTCGTCTGGCAGGTGACGTGTGCCGGTTGTATACAGAACTGTCATTCCGGGATCCACTTCTTGGGAAGATCGGATGATGCTCCGGCTCTATGGTTTTGTCGTTTTGGAATAAAAGGGCATTACATCGGAACTTTTTCCACGCTGACGTTTAAAATGATGTGAGACTTGTCAGATTTTTACTCTAATTATATAATTCTTTGTGGAGTTCTATTGTTAATTGTCAGCAGTGGTGCACTGGAGGTGACGCGTGTGCTGTCTTGGTCTTGGTCTCACCAGGGAGGGGACAAAATATTGCTTTTATCAATTTATGTTTTTTAAATTTCTTTTTTGCATGTTTTTTCCATTATGTCAATACTATTTTATTTCACATTGTGTTTATGTATTTACCAATATGTTTCTGTTTAGTGTTCCATTTTTTGTGTGCCTCTATTCTTTGTGGATGTTTTCATATTAATGTTTTTTGTTGGTGTCGTGGTTATTTAATTTATTTGTCATTCTGTTGTGTCCCCACCCACTGAGTTGGTCACTTATTTTTATTTTTAGGGTCAACGAAGATTCAAAGCCTCAGGCGGCGCAGTAAGTACCTCGGAGAGCTCCAGGCTTTGAAACCTCCCCTTTCTCACTGGTTGGTTTTGCTGTGCTATTTTTTTTCCGCTCCTCTGTGGCTTCCTCCGTGATTGGCCGATCCTTCCCTCTCCCCTCCTCTCTCTGGTGATTGGCTGGCTACAGTTTTGTCATCGCTTTCCTAGTGGCTGCTGGAAGCCTCTCGCTTCATCCAGTCAGAAGCCGGATGCGTCTGGTCTGCTCTCGCTGGAGAGATGCTGTGTTTAATCTCTCTCTCGCTCTTTCTCTCTTTTCCCTCTCTCTCTCTGTAACGCGGCCGTGCTGTAACGCAACCACGATTCTGCTGCTCATAGCACCACCTGCTTACTTTGAAGTCTGTTCTCTTCTTTTTTCACTTTCTTCTTTCTTCCTCTTCCTCTCATCTCCCTCCACTCTAAAACTGACATTATTATTGTGTGTTTCTGACTCAGTAGACCCCATGATGTCTCTACTCTCTCCATTTGCCCCACCTCTATTTGACTCACCACTGTCACCAACTATTTCCTCTTTTTTCATCATCATCATCATCATCATCATCATCATCATCATCATCATCATCATCTTTTTCTTTCTCATCTGCAAGTCTCTATTAGTCTATTACTAGTCTCTCTCTGTCTTGTTATTTTTATTATCTATTGGTCATTAATTTTCTTTCTTTATTTCCTGTCTGCCCCTGCTTTATCATCATCATCATCATCATCATCATCATCGTCATCATCGTCATCGTCATCGTCATCATCATTATTTTAGTCTTCTACTGTTACTACTCTCTCTTTCTTTTTCTGTTTTGTAATCCTTGTTTGTTGTCTCTTCCTCCCATTCTCCCTCTTTTTCTCCCCTTCTCTCTCTTTTCCTAATCACCTCTCTCGCTCTCTGTTCTACTTTTTTCTTTTTTATCCACCAGTTCTCCTGTCTTGATGTTCTCTCCTCTGTCTTTCTCCCCCCTTCACCATCATCATCACCACCACCATCATCATTGCCATCATCATTTTTATCATCATCCTTGTCATCACCATAATCTTTATATTATTCTTCTTCTCTTCTACTATTACTGTTACCGTTTCTCTTGCTTTCCTGGCCCTTCATCATCATCATCATCATCATCATCATCATCATTGTACTCTTCTATTATTACTACTTCTCTCTCTCTCTCTCTCTCTCTCTGTCTCTCTTTCCACCTTCTCTCTTCTTCTTCTCTCTCTGTTCCAGTCGCTGTTTTCTTCATTTATTTCATCTCTATTAACTAGTGCTAGACCTGTCTAGGAGTTATTCTCTCTGTCTGTATTCTCCTACTTCATCATCATCATCATCATCATCATCATTATTTTCATGATTATTTTGTTCTTCTACTATTACTATTACTCTGTCTCTCTCTCTCAGTGGTATAAGCATTGTTGACATTCCTTTTAATTGTTGCGTAGCTGCTAGCTTCCTTCCTCTGTGCACTCGTTTGCTGCGCGTTGCCGTGGTACCAACAGCATCTCTGACTCCTCTGCTGTCTGTAACTCTTTCCCTCCGTCCAACCGTCTGTCCGTCCGTCCGTCAGCCTGGCGCCTCTCTCTCTCTCAATCTCCCTCACCGCACAGCCCTGCTGTTGTGCTGCTTGTTGTGTGCAGGTGGTTCAAAGGTCCCTTTAGTGGGATCACGGAGCTGGTTAATAATGTTCTCCAGCCGCAGACCAAGTCCCAAAATGAGCCCCAAAAAGAACCTCCGAAGGAGCCCGAAACGTAAGTAGAAACTGGAAATATCCGTTCACATCCCTACAACGCGCCAGCTGGAGACTGTAATGGGGCAGATTGTTTTTAGGATCCCAGATCTTGCATTGACTAATTCAAATTCACAAATTGCATTCTGTAATATTTGCAAATCACTATGTAGGATATATGTAGGATATAATGTGGTTTTGGGGACTTTAGGCCTAGTCAGACACCAGGCTTCTTTTAAAGACCCAGTAAGGTCAAAATAATATCAAATAATAGTTCTTCATATCAAAGAAACAGTTGTCACTAATCACCTTGTCAATTCTGAGTGAATATTAGGAACCGCTTCGGGCTTAGCTTATGACAGACTCTCTTAGCGAACTTGTCCAGACTAGCAGGTATACATACGCTACTGACGCTACGCAGGTGTGCAGGGTCAAAGCAGTAGATCTGGGCAGGGTAATGCTAAACATAACTTCTACTGTACACGTAAGTAGGGTGCGTTTTAGTTCCACCCTACTTAGACCCACCGTGAAACTGCATAACTCGACAACATCGTAAAACTGACTTCAGGGGTTTTCCACATCTTTTCTGACACATTTCACCTGTTACCAAACCAAGGACGATTTTCACCTTACTTGCTGTTTAAAGACATAAACTGTATACAGTAGTTTGCAAAGTAACCCTGGTCCAAACCAAAACTGCTACAAAATGAAACATACAGTATATACAGTACTTTGCAAAAGTTTTGAACCACCTTTCCTTTATTTGTATTTTGCTTCTGAAGGGCCAGACGTTCTTATGTTTTAATGTAGTCTTAATAATATTTATGTGTATGTTTTAACATGTTGTAATTAATCACAGCCTTATTTAAAGAAATTAGGGGTGGCTCAAGACTGTTGCACAGTAGTGTGCGTTCAAAATACAGTACTGGATTATTAGATGAAGATTTATGGCTTCCCTTTTTCATTTTCCAATCTTACAAGGTTTATGCAATCATATTAACACTATAAAATGACAAGAAGAGACAGGACTTTTGGGCAACAGAGCCGATAATAGCATCACATGTATATTTGAATTCATGGCCTTGAAGAATGGTTTTCAGATCTTGTGATTGGCTGGCTACAGTTTTGACATCATAGATATAATTTGCAAAGTAACCGTGGTCCAAGCCAAAGTTGCTACCAAATGATAAAAATATATACAGTAAATACAAATAAATACAGTACTGTGCAAAAAATCATACGCCACCCCTCATTTCTTCATATTCTTTTTCTATAGGGCCTGACTTTCTTTACTCAAGAACACATTTGAGCCTGTGAACGTGGCATAAATGCCAGTTAGCGGCGCGACAGAGCTGTCACTCATACGGAGAGTCGGTATCAGTGTACAGGTTTATGTTTCCTTAGACTGCGGTGTGTGCGTGTGCTTGTGTGTGTTTGTGTATGAGTTTGTTATAAGACTACTAGCAGCATATGGTTACACGTCAGCTCATGCGTCCCAGCTGCCCGGCCTGCTATCCGAGCCGACCCGGGCTGGTCCGATTCTGCCTGCCGCCTGGCCTCTGGAGCCCCTCCAGACCGGGCACACGGCATTCGTCCGCTCTCATGCCTGCCCGCTTGCCCGCTGTCTAGTGCCCGGGTGTCACTCTCAGGTCACAATCCGTGTTATCATTCGTTCGTTCGACTGAAACAAAAACAAACCAAAACAAACCAAAACACATATTGTCAGCATTTGTTTTCAAAATATTAAGCTCATATATATATAACATTTTTTTGCATGTAATGGTTACTCCCAGTTCATACACTTGGGTCAGTGAAAGGAAAAGGAGAAAATATGAGTGTGTGCTTTCTGTTTTTTCTGTGCACAAAATGGGCATTGGTAAATGGCTTGTTTTTCATTTTGTTTTTAGAGGCCTTTGGGCCTCTTTACATATCTGCGACCACCATGACCTGCACTCATCTTTTTCATCCCTTTTTTCTGTCATTTATTTTTTTCCATAAGAACCTATTGGTTTTCACCCTTTAAGCATACATGGGATACATCTTTCCTCCGCCTGTTTTCACACGGCAGTCAACACGGTTCTTATGCCAACACAGACCACCTCATTGAACATAATTGAATCCCACGCTCTTCTTTTTCTTGCTTTTATCATCCCTCGTTCTTTCCCCATGTACTTGAATGCATTTTAATCAAAGTCTTTTTACTCTGCCAGTTTTTATGTCGCAGTGACAAAACTTGAGCAATCACATTGACGTTTTCTTACAGAAATGCATATCTAGTTTTTACTACAATAATTTTCTTTGTAAGAAATCTTTTTTTGAGTTAAGTAAGGATTGCCCCACCCACTAAACAGCTCCGGTCTCTGTGGTTAACGGCCAAGGGCTTTGGCTCGGTAACGAGATATGAGGCACTTAATAATTCACCTCCTCCTCCCCCTCCCCTGATGTCTGCAAGAGCAGATGAGGGGCCCAAAATGGTCCTAACGATTATGGAGCACACGGCGGATTTTGGTTTCCACGGTGCACTGTGACTGACAGGTGGCATACAAAATGCATGCGCATCACATGGGTACTAAGTTGGCGCCGTCTCTGGCTGACCAAGGCTCAAACTCTGACTCTTGACCGTGGGGTGGTGACCCTTGCCGGGTCCTGGCAGAGTCACGTGGGGAAGAAGAGAAGGCTTATGGTGTCTTATGGTTCACTTTGTATTCACTGAACTCTTTGTGAGCAACTATTGCCTGCTAGCTGCACCTTTTAGTTCAGGTAACAATGCATCAAGCTAAAATTATATATTGATTCAATGATCAACAAACCCGTAGAATTAGACCAAAATGAAAACATCGATCATTTTGACATAATGTCACGTCACTTTACATTGAACAAGAGGTCAGTTTTTATTGAAAAAGAAGATTGTTTTTGAAGAAGAGATCAATGTAAATTATGTTTAGTTGTTTTTAGTAATTTTATATGAATGGAAGTGTTAAATCAGCATTTGATATTGTCTCATATTGAGCACTAGCTCCAAATTTAAATCAAATCGAAATTGTATTGTATCAGACTTTGTGATATTGGTAGACTTCATATAGTTGTTTATCAAATTGACCTTTTATTGTATCCTGATGAAACTTGTTCCACTTATTTTTTTAAGTAGGCCCAACTTTTCAGAAGTCTGTCAACTCATTAGACATAGACACAATACTTCAAACAAGTTTTGTAATTGAGTTTACTTAAAAATTCAAAAAACTTTTCACAACATGTTTTTAGGACAGTTAACTTTTCTGTCAGGGTGACTGTAATGAGGTATCTTTCTGTTCATCTAATGAGATGTCTTTTCTGTTTGTACTCACTGATCTCTTTGTGAGCAACAACTACCTTACAGCTGTATAAAAAACAGTGTATAAACACACTGTAAAAAATGAGTCAACTTGGGTAAATTTTATAATAAGAAGCCTGTCAACTCAAAATGTTACTTGAAACCAAACAGCAGATTGATTGTTATTACTTAAAACGTTACTTTCTTATTTATTGACAATCTATCCAGTGTTTTATGTTCACACAACTTAAAACATTTGATCTAATGTGTACACCCCAAAAAATTCCCCCATGTAACTCTGCAACACACCCAGCACTATGATGGTGAACAGCACGCCAAAAACAACCACACTAACAACCGACGAGAACACAGCACAACACCTACCTCAACATATAAACCTAGCAAATATATGTAACAAAACAGAATAACAGTGCTTAAAAAGTGTCATGAGAAGCTGCTCAAATATTTAAGTAAAATCATCATAACATTAGTTGTATAAACAACAAAGTGTTTTTGTTTAATAAATTAAACATCGTTAGTCAATTCCTCCTTTAAACATCTTTCTTCATTGTACCCAATAATTGCACTTAGACAACTTTATGCAAGTTGGCACTTTTACAGTGCAGAACGTAACCCCGATGGCCCTGAAGAGAAATGATGAAAAACTTTAATTAATGTTTGATAAGCCTACAGACAGCTGGCTCCTGTAAGGGTGGAAAGTGAAGTAGAGAGTAGAAATTAAATTGAGACATTGCTTTCTTTGGCATTTAATTCATTTGGCCTTTTGTACGCTGAGTTCTTAGATCTGGTGTGTGTTTGTAGCTCTCTTTCTCTCCCTCATAAAAAAGTTACTTTTAAGGTCCTCAGTCTCAATGACTATGAAATATGCAAACTCAGGAACTGGTGGCATTGATTTTCAAAAAAGAAGGAAGAAAGGAGGAGACGAAGAAGAGGGGAATAGTGATGATGAGAGGAGAAAATGATGAGTGATGAAGCTCTGAATAAATCTGTCATAAATCTCTTCTTACGATCTATGCAAATGTTGGTGGTATTGGTGTATTCATTCATTCATTCATTTTCTGAACCGCTGAATCCCAGTCGGGGTGGCGGGGGGACCAGAGCCTATCCCGGGAACTTACGGGCGCAAGGCGGGGAACAACCCTGGGCAGGCGCCAACACACTGCAGGGCACACACACATTCACAACTTACGGGGCCAATTTAGAGTTGCCAATAAACCTATAGTGCATGCCATTGGACTGTGGGAGGAAATTGGAGCACCCGGAGGAAACCCACACAAACACGGGAGGAGCATGGAAACTGAACACAGAAAGGCCCTATGGCTCCTTTATAATGCCACCTTCTTAGTGCACGGTTAATCACTTTGGTCCTTCTGATTACCTGCTTCTCTGTCAAGCTAGCTGATGCTAATTTCCGCTTGGTAATCCAATGTACTAGTTGTTAACAATGAGGTTTAGTTGGTGACATGGTAAAGGAGTGGTGAAGAAGTCATAAAAAAATTGGATCCATTGAAGAAAACAAGTCCAATATCTCAAAGTCAAAGTCAAAAGTCAAAGTAAACTTTATTGTCACCTCTGCTATATACTGTACAGATATACAGAGAGACGAGACGACGTGGCTCCAGTTTTTACAGTGCAGTAGGAAATAGGGAACAAAGAACAAATAAGGCAAATGGAATAAACAATATATAAATAAATACAAAACATACATTTTAAACTAGACATGGAATATTAAATATAACTTTAAACTAGAACTAGAATGGAGATAGAGGTAGATAGGGAGAGAGCTTGGATGCAGTATTACCCACAAAGATGGAAATGGACTTTTACACTGGATGTGCAAGAGGTTAAAACAGTTATAATATGAAAAAATTCTATATCTGGTCTACACATCTATACATGTATCTGTGATTAACAACAAGCTGAAGAGTCTAGTGGTTAGCATTCACTGGTCGTGTTTCCCATATGAATTTAGGGATATTGAATATTTATGAGTATTTGAATATTCTATAAATATTACAATAGTATAAATATTTCAGTACTATTGAAATAAATTTTGCACACAAAAACATGCTCACACAAAAATGTCTCACGAGTGCAAAAGTTTTTTCACGGTTGCACACGAAATTATCCAAAAAACATCTTGTGTTTCTGTGAAAACATTGTGGGCGGGCAAAACTATCTTGTCTAACTCTCATCAACGTCTCACTAGTTTGTTTAGGGTGTGCACAAGAATTGTTTTCACACAAGCACAAGATGTTTCCGCTTGCACATGAGAAAACATTTTGTGCTCATGCGAGAATATCTCTTGGGCAGATGAAAAGATCTGGTTCTCATGCAAAACTGACATATTTTTGGCCTCAGTTGGTCCTTTAGGGCGTGAGCACGAGATGTTTCAAGCATGAGATGCTTCTGAGACCTCAAAATGAATTTGAAATGAAGTTCAGAAATGATGTACTGATGTCTAGTTGTAAGCACACAAACTATGACTTTATAGCAAGATCTAGTTTCTGTAAAGAGGTATAAATTCTATGTTGCTGTTCAAAGACATTAAATAGCAATGTTGGATACCAGAAACATATAAAAATTATCACCAGAATCATCACACGAAATCACACAATATTTGGAGAAGGTTGGAACTCAGGACCTTTTCGTTGTGGGGCAGCAATGCTAACCACTGCGCCACCGTGCCATCCCCATTATCAATCAGTCGAACAAAATAATTACCAGCTATTATGTACACACACGGTTTTCAACCACGAAAATTCTCGAACCTGTGCCAGTGAATCGTACATGTGAAGTCTTTGCTTTTCATTCACACTGCATTACTAGGCGTAGTGATGATGTGCAAGTGTGTGTGTGTGTGTGTGTGTGTGTGGGTGAACATGGCTGGTGTTGGCTTACGGCCGGCCCTGAAATAGAAGTGCGGGGCGCCAATGATTCATTAAACGACAGGGAACCTGAGAAAGTAGAATTAAGTTTGGCTGCTGCTCGGCCTGCTGCCAGACGGCTGCTGTTAGCCGCTGGGTTTTAATCCGAGGGAGTGCCTCTGTTGACAAGACAGCATACGTAAACCTGTATGGATAGCAATGCGAAGCTCAAGCTAGTATTGATGTTTAGATTTTAGCAGTGTTGAGGAAGCTCCTTTTAAATGGTAACTTTTCAAGCTTCAAGCTACTTGTGATTAAAATTAACTAAGCTACAGCCCAGCTGCTGGTTAGCTACATCACAGCTGCAGAGGAAATAAAAGTAGCTAACTGCATCCAAGCCATTTCAAGGATTCTTGTTTCCATCTTCCAACTCCATCCTCCATCTCGCAGCTGCCACGAGTCCCAGGTGATACAGTGAGCATGCATTTTGTGGGCACAGTAGCCGGTCAGAAGGCACTTCTGCCAATTCAACTTGAAGATGAATACCTTGTTGGATTGAGGAATGCACTCTAAAGTTGATTAAAGGAAAAAAGGTATCCTTTTATACTTGATTTCTGTTGGGCAATTACCTGGACCGGTAAAGGTACCCCTAAGGTACTCATGAGCAAGGTACCGTTCCGAAGCACTGCTCCCCAGATGCTGCCAAAACAGCTGCCCACCTCCCTGGGTCATATGCAGAGGTCACATGTTGTTGTGGTGCACTGTGTGCTGTATTCACAATGACAAATAGTCACTCATTCAATTATCAGACAAATGTAAAAGAAAATCTAAATCGTAAAAAACTAAGCTTTATTTTTTCTCTAAACGTAGTATGATGACATCTTCACAGCGGTGTAAGACTTGAGATTTGTCCAAATTGAGATCAAGTTACAAAAATTTGACCTGCTCCTTCCCTTTTTTTGCAACTTAATCTCTAATATTATAAACTTGTTTGGTACTTCCAGAATTTCAGATGTTTGATAGTTATTCTATAATTCGCCGTTCAGTAGGCCATTAGCATTGTGCTAATAAACTTTTTTTTACTGTGTATTTGTTGTTTTCTTTGCCGTATTCTGACATGCCATGTGTTGGTTCCCTGCAGGAAGTTGCACCAGCAGTTTGAGTCGTATAAGGACCAGGTGAAGAAGATGGCTGATGAGGGCCAGAGTGCCCCGGAGCAGAAAGGCGAAGCTCCCATCTGTGGAATTTGCCACAAGACCAAGTTTGCCGACGGCTGCGGCCACGTCTGTTCATATTGCCAAACCAAGTTCTGTGCCCGCTGTGGGGGACGTGTGTCTCTCCGTTCCAACAAGGTAGGACCCAAACCAAATGTTGTGAACAATCATGTGTATTTTGTGCATTAGTTACTTAAAGAATACATAAGATATATTGATTATGCATTAAATGTTAATAAGTTAAATTATAGGTCAATGGTGTTCAATTAAAAGCCAAAGTGGTCCAGGTAGAGAAAATTTACACAAGTGAAGTTCTAGAACTTTGTACTGTCTAGCATGCGTTATGACTGAGTGCCATAAAAGTACCCCAGTAGTTGTATCAATTTCTCTCAAATAAAATAAAGTACAATTCAATAGTATTTCATGCACAGAATTGATACGACTACTAGTTTACTTCAGTAGTGTTTCACCAATGCTTTTTTAACAGTAAACTGAAGGGTATTAAAAAATAAAGTGATTAATTTATGTAACAAATAAATAAAAAGTTACAATACATACAGTATGGCTGGTCTGTTATAAATGGAAGAAACCAATTGCAAAATTCTACTTATGTTGTAACTTTCAATGATTTTCCCCCCTAAAATTAGCACTTTATTATTTTTTTAAAAAGCTCTTTTTATTCATATTTTATTTTATTTTTTGCAACCCCTATTTAACTAAAAAGTTATTTTATTATGTTGCTGAATCATAATTCATGCTAGACATTATGATGTGGGTCTGTGTCTGCCGTTTGTTGACCTAAGGTTTAAGTATATATTGATGGCTTATTGCATCACTGTGTTGTTGGTGTGTTTCCAATAGAAAGGTGTCAGAACAAACAGGGCATCGCAGTTTGTTGTGTATGGACCTGCGTAAACGCAGCCCTACACAACATTAGGCATAATGTCATAATGTTGTGGCTGATCAGTGTATATCTTACCTTAGTGGGGCTAATTCACTACACAAATTAAGACTTTGTATAAATAAAAATAGATTTAAATTCCCCAAGATTTTGGTTCCGACTCAGTTATCTGAGCTCATTTTATATGTACTTTTGGAATATAAGCATGTTGTTGTGAGAAGAGGCATATGTTTGTCTACACTATTTATAAATTCACTATAAATGCACAATATAATACTGCCAGCAGAGTTGCCAGCTATTTTCTGTATTTTTACAGCAAGCATACTGTATGTGATATGTACAGTTCAATACTGTTATTACAAAACACAGTATGTCACTATAAAATGGCTTGATATTTACAGATTTTTTACTGTTGCAAAAATAATTGCCCTTTTTCAGAAACAATACCTTTACAAAGAAAGTTGAAAACTTAAATGACAAAAAACAACTTATTAAAGAATGCATTCTGCGTTTCATCTTCTGCAGAACACTTTAGATGTTCAGTATGTTACTATATTTTGCAAAGCAAAGACTATAAAAAAGTTTAATTCTTACCTAAAAAAAAAAAAGAACAGAATTTTGCTATGTTATTAATATATAGTAAAATACTGTGGGGAAAATAACAAAAAAAAATTCAGCAATTGGTTACAGTATACTCACTCTGATGACAATCACATCCACAGATTTGTACTGTTGGATAGAAACAAGTAAGACTGTGAAAGATGTGATTGCCACTTGAATATATTTTTGTAGAAAATTATTTGGAGATATTTGGTTATTTTCTAACCAGTCAGTCCAGTGACTTTAATGGCCACTAGAGGGCGCCACATGCCCTTTGACACCAGTCTCTATAAGCCACAGGGCATGGATGTTCGTCTTATCTAACAGTTAATGTCTCTCGCTGAGCTGTGACTTGATGCTGTAGGTTTCGAATAACACACTGTTTGTCAACGGGCTGAACATACCGTAAGGACTGTGTGTGTGTGTCTAAATGTCACTCACGGACCTTCCCCTCTGTTTTCTCTCCTTTCTTGTTTCCTTTTCTCTGTGGAATTGCACCAGGAGGATAAAGTGGTTAGCATCTTTCTTCTTTCCCTTTTATCACCATTTTCTACATTGATCCTCTCACCAAGGGTGGAAAGGGTGGAAAATCCTGAATTTTTCTGTTCAAAAAGAGGGACAGGGAGTCGTATTTGAGCTCACCTGCACAAAGGGGCAGCTCACCCCAAGATATTGAGAGACGTAAACAATGAATTAAACCTAGACAAGAAGACCAATTAATTGTCCTTCCTGGCTTTAACTCATTGTTAATTGTCTTAGCGTTTTTGGGGGAGCTGCTTCTAAAAGTCAACTGAAAGAAGACCTGGTTGGACTTTAGTTTTCTGAAACCAGGATTTTCTACCCTTGCTAATCAGTGTCTCATGATACATTTAGTGTAAGACACAGAGAGGTAGTTGGGTTTTGGAAATAGAACAAGGATCCAAAATAGGGAAAAGAATGGTTTCCTCTGAACTTGGACAGTCGTGAACAGTCGTGTCTCTCCTGCTAACTGGGGCTTTTCCTATATTATTCTTTTTGATTAATTTACTATTTAAGATGCTGCTTTGTGAAGAACCTCTATCAGAGTTGTGTACAATTAGAGAAAGATCATTTCTCTCCATTTACAGTCTGTGTTAGGCCTGCACAAGTGACCAACTTTTCATCAGTTGAAACAGTCTTGGCTAAGAACTGCTTTATAACTAGATTTTCTTCAATGAGTCTAATGACGTGTTTAGCTTGATCTTCTAAAGAAGTCATTTTTTTATAACCAGTGCAAAAATGTCACAGTATAGGCCATATGGACAAAACATTCTTCCACTGACATCCAAGATATGCATCAAAATAGCAAATGAGCAGAGACCTCTTGTAAAGATAGTAGAGTTATTCAAATATATGTCATAAACTGTATATATATACGTGTCATTCAAATAGGAGTAAAAGTCATACATTTCCAAAAATATATATTCAAGTATAACATACTCAATATATGATAAACTCATATAACATTTTGTTAGACAATGTTAGAAATATTTAGTAAAGCATGATGTCTTGCCCACAAAAGAATGATATCCCTCTCTTAGACACAGTGAGACATACAGTTTTTTTAATGAAGCTCTGGGACCAGACAGCACTTGCTTCCAAAGTATCCCTAATAGGATCAGACAGAAGAGTTTGGATCTCTAGTGTAAAATCTGTCCTAAAACTGCTTAGCTATGAAGTAGCTCAGCTTGAGAGTCATGTTAAATCTCTCCTTGTGCTTCCTTATTTTCATTTGTGACCACCAGTAAAAATGCTCAGACACTGCTGCTGTAAACTAAAGCTGCAGCAGGGCAGGGTGAGGTGGGGAGTACTGCAGTTACGTTTTCCTGAACTATGATCTGAGACTGTTACATTCATGTCAAGGTTTTTCAGTTTGTTTTCAGAACCGTTACTCCCCTAGAATAGGCAGTGTTGGGGTGTAGCTAACTACAGTTTTAGTAGCGAGGCTACTATTAATAGTAAGGCTACATTTACAACTCTGTAGCTGTAAAAGTAACTAATAGTATCTTTTTACAAACAGTGATGTAGTGTGGCAAAATTACATCGTTATAAAATACTAGCATTTATCTCTCTATACAAAGATGGGTATTTTCAACAAGCGGCATTTCTGAACCGTGTTGAATTTGCACAAATAGCATTTGATAGGCTACTGTGCCCATGTGATGCAACCGTATTACATCACAGCTGTGAGATTGGAGTTGTAGTGAAGCAAACTACTATATTAAAACAGTAGCTTGGCTGTAGCTTAATTAGCTTGTAGCTTGCATAGCTAACGTGTAAAATATATGTCTAAAGTACAGGTAGGAAGTAGATGTTGCTAATAACGCGACTAGTGTGCACTGACTTTATATTGTTGTGTTACTGTTGTGTTACTGTACTACTGTACAGTAATAATGATATTAATTATGTAGTGAGTCTCTGGCCAGTAGTAACAGTAGTTTTATATAATGTATCCGTCTTGCTAGACAGTAGACAGCAGCAATAATAATAGAGACTTGTACTACATCGGAGAGACTGATGCGCTGTAGTGAGTGTTTCTGTTACTGTACCACAATAATGATATTTATCATGTAGTGAGCCTTTTGCTACACTACAACAACAAGTTATAATGTGTTATAATGTATAATGTCCTTGATGTTAGACAGTCACAGTAATAGTAGAGACCTGCACTACAGTGACCGAAGCACTGCGTTTGTGTCTTTAGTAACTCTGTGGTAACCCTGTGCTCTGGCCCATGTTGGCACTGTGCCAGCCCTTTTTGTGCCGGGCGATAATGGTCTCAGTGTTGGGTTCCGTTTATCCCAGATGGTGCTGCTGCAGACAACATCAAAGGATGGTTCAGCTGGAGTGCTCCCAGTCACCTGCTGGCCGTGTTCCGGCACGCTGGTGTTCCCCTAATAATGCATTTCATTGCACCCTGTTCCTGTCACATCTAACAAAGAATGTAAAATCGATTTGAGGTCATCAAATCACCTGATCTCTTGCGAAAATTGATGAAACTTAACATATGACAGTGTATTTGTTAGAAGTTCGGGTGTATCATTTGTTCTGTTGTAATGATACAGTTGTTTCAGAATCAGTGAAGTTTCACAAATTGTGCAGAGTATTTTGATATGGTATCTAGCTTTTTGGTAAGGGACAGATGTGAATGACATTCATTGCTGGGTGCCTGCTGGTTGTAATTAGATTGCTGAACCCATTTAATAAAAGTGAAAGCGTTTAATTAATAAATGAAAGAAATCTGTTTCACGTAGACGCCAGTAAAATCAGCATTGTTAGACTGATTGTCACGCACACTGCCTAACGCGACCGGCACTAGGACCCGGGGGTGGTCGGTCGCGGTTCAAGGAGAATAAAAGGAGTCGATTCCTTGCGGCGAATCGCTCAGTCATTGAGTCAACCTGGCCCAACTCTGATTCATTTCGGCTTCAGCTGTGAGTGCTGCAGTTATTTGGTTCATCTCCTTTGATTGAGTGTGTGTCTTATAGAACGCAATTCCTTGTGGGAAGTCTTGCTCTTGGTGTAGAGAGTTCTTATATCAACTTGCATGGCCATCCTACCTACTCGCGCTTCAATCCGCGTTTGGGTTAACCACCACGCTACACGGGCTAACGGCTAACTGTTAGCATTTCTGCCAAATCCTTATCAGATCACTGACATTGATATTTTGGCCATTAAACATTGTTTGATTTAACACGAACTTATAGGGCCAATTTTCAGTCAAGCATTAAGCCTAGTCCTAGACTAGCTTTGAGTTTGAATGGTAAATTTCCATTTGTACTACGACTTAGGCTTAATCCCTGAGCACGAAACTAACCCATAATGCTTGTGTAATTCCAAATGAACAAACCATCTCAAGTGCTGCAGTTATGTAGTAAATGGATGTTTCTATTTTCATTTCAGCATAGATAGATAATATTTAAAGTTGTATGAAGTTTTGCGAATCAAGTCCTTAGTGGTGTTTGCACACACAGACGTTGCCTAATGTCGTTGGCTGAGCCGGGCTTTAGCTTCACGATCGTATTCCCGGGTGTGATGTCCAACAGCTTCTGTTTGGCTGTCTACACACCAGCACCTGTAAATATTGATGCTGTCTCGGACAACACGATCTCTCTCACCACGGCTGTCGCTGCCCAGGGGATGGACTGAAAATGCTGATGGAAAAAAGAGTGGATTTCAACACACATCTTTTCACTGACATCCAAGCTTTCAGCCGAGTGGTTGAGTAAAACATCGCCAATTACAGGCTTATGTGTAAGGTTTCACTGTCCAGACATGCAGCTCCAAGTAACATACACGTGTTTGTTGAGGTATGAGAAGAAATCACTTAAACATCCTAGCAAACAAAAGACCACTCATTCTTTATTTCTTTTTTGAATTATAGTGACATTAGAGAAAAGGAAGTAGGTATTGGTCAGTATTTCATTGATCAGTCATTGTTGTGCTGGCAAATGTTTCACTTTTTAGATTCTCTTTTTTGTTTGCTGTGAGATACAAAGTGACGGACAGTTGTGTGTCAGCAGACAAATGTATTAGTGAAATGCTCCAATAACTAAACTGGATGATGTGAACTAAATTGATACAAAAAGCATATCAAATTAGCCTTCCACTTCGAATATTGCAATACAGTAATAATAACAATAATAATAATAATAATAATAATAATATTACAATGATAATTATACAGTAAGTACTAAGAAATAAAAATAAAATTAACAGTGACAATGACAATACTACTACTACTACTACTAATAATTCATTCATTCGTATTCCGAACCGCTGAATCCCAGTCGGGGTCGCGGGGAGACCGGAGCCCACCCTGGGCGGGTGCCAACACACCACAGGGCACACACACACACACACAATCACACTCACATTCACACCTTACGGGGCCAATTTAGAGTCACCAATTAACCTATAGTGCATGCCTCTGGACTGTGGGAGGAAACGGGAGCACCCGGAGAAAACCCACGCAAACACGGGGAGAGCATGGAAACTCCACATAGAAAGGCCCTACGGCTGTCCCTGGGGTTTGAGACCAGGATCTTCTTGCTGTGAGGCGGCAGCGCTAACCACTGCGATTATTATTATTATTATTATTATTATTATTATTATTATTAATATTATTATTATTATTAATTTTAAAAAAACATTTGTCAGTGTTTTAACACCCCCCACCCCAGCCCCCCATTTCTCTTGAAACGCCCCCACCATACCAACCACATAAGGTTGGTGACACGTCGGCACGCGCCAGACTGCATCATTAACGAAGCGGCTGCAACGGAAAGGAGCTGCCCTGGTGCTGAAAGGAGCTCAGAACAGGAGTATAGAGGATTTCACAAAAAAACACACATAAAACGTGCTTCAAGACTGCTGTTTTTTTTGCCACAACATCGCACAAAAGCTACTACAATGGGTAAGATGTTGAATTTGTTAAGATTTATGATTTTTTACTAGTAAATCCATTAGCAAAAGCCTTCGTTCTATGTGACATTTGTAATGTTATTTAGCCTTGGTAAAAACGATTGTGCCTTTTTCATTTTTTGGTTGTTTGGTTGTTGACACAGGATCAAAAACCCAGTATTTTCAGTCACTCTGATGCGAGAAAGGATATGTCTAAGAGACTAAGATTCTATTTTGAACAGCTTATATTTATTTACTTTTGTTCGAGCCCAGCACAGATTTATTTGTACAAAGTTGCAAGCAAATAAAGTGCATGAATATGCATTATGTCTATTACGAGCAGTTGCTCGCTAAATATAGAAGCTCATTAAATTCTCATGTTCCTCTTGCCAGACTGCTATGTGCAAGTGACAGCATGCTTATTCGCCAAATTTTATCTAAAACATTTTAAACAGGCCAGACAGCATCTACTTACGTTGTTGAAGAAATCTACAGACAGCAATTTAATCCGAATGTGAGAGATGCACTAGAATATAGACTAGTATGTAGCTGAAATAAATCTTTGGCTGTTTGCTTGCTGAATGGCATTACATTTGATGCTATTTAGTACAGTTAGAGAATTCTGTCTGGAGTCAGGGTTTTTAGCTTAGTGCAGGTGAACAGGAACCCAGATATGTGATACCTGTGACACCTCACTCAACGGAGCATTAATATTTCACTCCATCTTTTCACTGCGTGTCACCACTCTGCATTATATGCTGTTTAGTCATATGAGAACGGCAAACTTTTAATCATATCCACATTGGATTGGGAGCAGGACTCCCCTTATTCTGTTAAGGCACAAAGAATGCAGGTCAAGAAAGATCAACTGTGACTGTTAATGTTCACGTCTGCCCTCAGTCAGATCCAAATATTAAATAGAGGAATACAAACAATACTGTTGGCCTTTATTTTGCAGAAATAATGCAGAATTTTTTTTTGGACAAATTTGCAATAGCTTCCTTATTTTGAACAGGCTGGCCATGATTGCATTACTGCTTGCGTTGATACTGAAAGTTGCAGTTTGGATATTTGTCCACAAGAGGGGCCTAAAAGACAGAAAGGCTGAAAACCCCGGACTAGAAGTTCAATGGAATATAGCTGGCTTGTGACACGTGTCTTTTGAGCACTTTTGTCAGTATGTAGATAATCTGATTATTTTGCATGTCAGTACAGTTCTCCATAGATAATTAGTCCTGTGATTAGTTAACAGAATCCTGGATCCCTTTTCACAAATGTTACTTTTTAGATAACTTTGGTTTATTTACTGGCTGATTGATGGCTGATATTTATTTTCTTACATTTGATAGTACTGTTCTTAAACGTAACTCAAATAATTCAATTAACTTTTTGGTTTATAAAACTGTATAATTTTGTAACTGCTGAAGCATGTATTATTACAAAAGATTTATAAAAATTTACTTTGTATGCAGGCAGTTCAAATAATTATTTAAAACTTAAGATGGTTTCAAATCATGTTTATTAGTGTAGAGAAGTAATCCAGGTCATCATGATATCCACAGAATGTTAATGCAGACATTAGCTATTCAGGATGGGGAGAGAGTATGTGTCCAGCGGCTTTTTGGGGCTCCAAGCGTGTTTAATTATGCCTGGCGCTTAGCAACAGGGGGAGAAGGAGGAGGAGGTTGTGGAGGCTGGCTCTCCTGCTAATTGCGATCAGGGTGCGGGTAAATAGGTCAGGCCTGATGTGCAGGACCCTGACAGGGGCTGAAAGATCAGGGCTACTTCCAAGAGAGGGTGGGGAGATCGGTGTAATGAAGGGAACAAGCCAGTGGCCCAAATGTGGCTCCCCTGCGGCAGCATTGACACTGTCCCCACCCTAAGGATGGTAATGGAATTGGCACTGGGGGGATGATGTTATGTTTGGCTTAAAGAAGCAGAAAATGACCTTGCATTACAGTTGGATTATGGATGGAAAAGACCAGCTTAACCAGCATAGCCCTTGGTGAATTATGAATAAGCAGAAGTGGCATATAGAGTAAACCCTCAACTCCATACTTGAGTAAAAGTAAAGGTATGACCCATAAAAAGAATGACACTAGTAAGATATACAAGAAGATTATCAGAATAGTATTTAAGTACAAAGAAAGTACTAATGATCAGATGCGTTTGTACTTTTACTCAAGTACTTTTCTGATGAGTGTCTTGTAACTTGAGTAAAACACAAAATTCAGATACTTCTGTACTTTTACTCAAATACAGTTCTTATTATCATTTTGTAACTTGAGTAAAAAAGACACATTAGAATAATACTTGAGTTAAAGTACTAAAGTATCTGATCTTAATTCTGTAAGTGTTAAAGTAAGGACTAATTTCAGAAATGACAAAAATGAAGCCAATTCTCAAATTCACTTCATTCTAAAACTCATGAGGACCAGACTGTGGCACAAAGCACAGTCACGTTGCTACACAGTAACCAGGACATGCTGAGTCATACTTATTTACGGCAAAATTTTAGTTGGGGCTTGCTATCACTAAAAAGGTGACACCTGCTTTCATTATATAGCACAATGGCACTTCTCATCCATCAGGTTTTAAAGAAAGATGAGAGATGTGAGATTATTCTACATGTGCCTTAAAGAAGCACACTGCATCCAAATGTTGCTGATAACAAAAGCAAAAGCAAATACAAAGCTAACAGTTGTCATTTCATTCATACTTTTCTTTCATTCATTCTCTGGCCCTGTTACCTGTTGTGAGTGAAGCGCTCCTTTAATAAATCTGTCCGTTTCTCCTTGTGTTCTTCATCTTTAGAGTTCTTCCAGTGCCAGGCATGACTCCCACTGCCAAAATAACAGCGACAGTCTGCAGGCCCATATGCTACCACATACACACACACACACAACACAGAGCCAGGAAAGAAAGAGCGAGTAATAGAAATAGAGAAAGGAAAACACTAATAGATATGTTGCATTTACATTTGTGGAGAATATTTTCCAAGCAAACATCTGGCTTTCTAGCAGAAATGTTTATGATGTTGTGTACATTATTGTCACTGTTATTTGAATTTGTAGAAAGAAGTTTCTATAGAATTCATTCCCTTTTTGCCTCCACCAATACATACACTTTGTGCTCACGCAACAGTTGTTCTTATCCTGCAACATTTTAATCCACCAATCATAGCTTCACTCCATGCAAAGCCTTTCATGAGACCGTGTCTGTGGGCATCAAACTGCTGACACCATGCGTCACCTCACTGCCTAGTCAGACAGCTCTTTGTGGGACCTGGCAATGCAAGTTCTTCATTTTGTTCATCTGCAAAAGTAGCCCCCTTCATTCTGATTTAGCAGCAGTGGTAAACTCTCAACACCATACTTAATTAAAATGAATTAACATATTTGTCAAGTTACAAGTCACCCATTAGAATACTTGTTGAGTAAAAATACTTAAGTATCTTTTTCACCAACTGTTCTTAAGAAGATATTTGCCCTTATAACCTATGCAGTTTCCACAAAGATTCTGACATTCACCAGTGTCTTCCTGTTTGAAATGCCTTATTAGGTAAGAACTGAATCTACAAATGGTCAAGAGCACTTTTACACAAATTGTATTGCATGTATAATTGTGCAAAAAATTACTTACAGGGTTTTCTTCAGTTCTTCAGTTTATTATTAATACGCTATATAAATGTGTTTGTGTGCTCCCCACATGTTCGTGTGGGTTTTCTACAGGTGCTCTGATTTCCTCCCACAGTCAGGACAGCACGCACTGTAGGTTGATATTTATGCAATAAAATTTGTATAAAATATAAATTGTATTTTTATAAAATAAAAACAGTGCTCTCCAGCAGTTATAGATTCTGTTCTTGCCTAGTGACAAATCTAAAATAAGGAAACACTGTTGAATACCAGAATCTTTGTGAAGTTTCTTCTTTAGAATGGTAGGTGAATGGCCCTCATACATAATACACAGTCCATGTACAAAATATTCAAAATGTTACTTTAGTACAGTTGGTCAAGTAATTTACACCACTGTTTACCAGCTAGGTTGGTTCTTTTGCCATCTTTAAATACATGCCATGCAAGATTGCCAAACTGCCCATCCCACAACAGCAGTCAGAACTTCATCCCCAAACTCCAGTAAAAACGTGTGGAGAGTAAAACCACGACAACAGGTGGCTACCTGCTGTATCTATAGCAGCAGCGCTGTGTGTAGTTTCACTTCACGGGGAGACAGACCTTTCATGATTATTTGATGATTTGACACCTAACGTGACTAGATTATTAGCCAATTCTATCATTTTTAGCATCGCTAAATTTATTTTGTTTAGCATTGCTAAAATATTTTGTAATATTGTCTAGTTAACTAATTTATACATGGTACTGATAAGCAGCGTTGGAGAAGCTACTGTAAAATGTTAGCTTTTCAATCTTCAAACAACGTATGATTAAAAGTAAGCTATAGCCAAGCTACTGTTTTAGTATAGTAGTTAGCTACACTACTAGCTTCACAGAAAAAGCTATTAACTGCGCTGTAATGCAATGAGCGTGCTGTACGGTAAGCTGTAAAATATGGTTTGATCAGTTAGTCATGATAACATACTTCTTTCATTTACTTCAACTGTAAACAATATGCAATTTCAACTTATTTTAATGAAACACCAAATGGAGATTTCATCCAGAGAGCAATGCAATGCTAACCCTAGACCTAAAATAATGGAAATAATAAGCATATCCAATTTTACATGAAACTTTAAGGCAGCAACTGGACCAAAATTAAACATCAGTTAGTTAAAAATATCCGTCTCTGTAAAGGAACAAAAGTACCATGCAACGTCACTATTTGTACTGCAAGAGCTACAGCATTTTAAAGTAGCTTCTCTGCTTCTATGCTCATGAATAAAATAGCTACATTAGTAACTTCGATAATTTTTCCTAGCTACTCCCCGACATTATTGATAAGTTACTCTAGTGTTAACTCAAATGTCTCGTGGTTTTGCACTCTGTCTACACTTCCAAATTTTAAATAACCCTCTTTTATTCTTTCTTGGGGTCAGGTCATGTGGGTATGCAACCTGTGCCGAAAACAACAAGAAATCCTCACCAAGTCCGGGGCCTGGTTCTACGGTGGCTCGGGGCCCGGTTTGGCCCTGGACGCCGGTGACCCACACGGTGCTTCCCGCCGTCGCCACGAAGAGGCTCCTCAGGAGAAGAAAGCCAAACTGCAGGAGGCTCCCTTCCTTTACCAGGGGCCGACAGGAGAGCGCGGCAGGGGCCCCGGACTCCCGCGACAGCACTCCCTCGACAACGGCTCGGCCCTGAGGCCCGGCAACGTGCCTGTGGACAGGTAAGGGATTTAAATTGCCCTTATCAGTGCTGGAGGCAGTGTTGGTCCGACCCACTTGGGCTCTGTGAATGTGTGGTTGGAATTTGTAATAATGATTATGAGATAATGCTAAAATAACATGTCTCCTTCACAGCCGAAATATCAGACATATAGTATAATATAAATACAAGTAATGCACAAGAAGTCATTTTGCCATTTTTAAACATATTTAAGTATAATAACACCTCGGTTATTGGTTCCAGAACATGTGACTTAAGTTGAAAAAACACTTGACTCGAATAAATCCCCACCAAAAACCCTAAAATGGCGACCTAGACCCCAACCCCTCTATAAACACACCAAAACGTCTTTAATAGCAGCATCACATAGAAATGCAAGTCATTCAGTAATTACATTTTTATTATACTTATTTATATAAACAGTGTAAGTATAAATAAAACCAATTTAACGTCGAAACGATGTAATCCAAGGTATTACTGTATTATTTTTTTTCAGTAAAGTAATTTTACTACCTACTAATTTGTTGATTACCATGATATTCTCAAGCATAAAAGTTTAATAGCTAGAATACTTTGCACTACATTTTATACATTTACTACACTAATATATATTAATCAATATAAATATATATTGTATATGGATTTTTCGTTACTTTGCCAAAATATTCACGTGACTGATACTGGACAATTTTAAAAAAGTAAATGAAAATCCAAACAAAAAATCTCAATAAAAATCTAAATCAAATTTTGGAAATGCTCAACTTGCACTTAAGTAGAATTCCTTAATTATTTTCCATCTCTGATTTAAAGAGATACTTTTTTTATTCTAAGGATCAGACACTTGGTCAGTGGTGTGGGGGTCATTTTTAAAGATATAGTCCAAATTGTGTGATTTTGTGATTATAGTATATTTTGTAAGCATTTGGACTTTTAGATGTGGCTTTCTTGGTTATTCCAAGTCAAATGCAGAGTTTGAATCTTTAGAGTGAATGAAAAGCTGTTGAGCATTTAGCCTTCAAACGCGTACATGTTCTAGCAAGAATCCACTTTTAAATGAGGAACAGAAAGGATGGATGCAAATAAAAGGAATGTTCAGGGCCGTGTCTAATAGAGTGTGACTCATGATGCCAGGGTTGGATGCATCTTCAAATAATGGAATCACAAGTAATGAAAGTGCTGTTTTAGATATGAGCCTTGTGCAAATGACTTGCAAACACACCCTGACACCCACATCAACAAGATAAAACAGCAGATACACATACTGTAGGAGATATTTTGGCAATATGAGCATTTTTATTTCTCTTGTTATTTCAGTTAAAATGATAAAATTAATTTATTTTTGAAGTCAAGGTTTCTTATTGGACACTCATTTTTCACTTAGATTCTTTCTTACAATCTTTTAGTTGAGGAGCTATGAAGACTTGAGGCCAAATACAGTGTTTTGGCTTTCACTCGAAGTTGTAACTTTGGTTTTTTCATTGTTACTCCAAGTAAATGCAAACTTATGTCTGAATTGGAAATGTATTGCGTGTTTCACGTCAAAGATATTCCCTTCTGCAGCTAGAGTTAATAATGTTATTTTGTGGCTTAAGTTAGGAGAGTTTTCTGAATATTGTATTATTGAAATAGAAACATATCAATCCACCTGCTAAATTACACATTTTATTGATACAGTACCTAAGGTCTCCATATTTTGTGGCCTGAATTATGTTTAAAAAGGTTTTTGGGTTATTTTTATATATTAATATGTCATGTATTATTTATATTATCGTGTGCCAAATTATATTCTTAATGAAATCCAAGGAAGCAATATTTTTCAGTAAAGAAGCATGTTTTTCTGCTTATTTGATTGTTATAGAAACTTCTTTAGCCTCTGCCGTACCTTAAATCCAAGGACTTGTAAACCAGCTGCCTTCTGCACGACTGAAATTTTTTGACCAGAAGGGGGCTCTTAGTCCACTCTGCATTTTCCATCTCTCTCGCTCCCTCAGCTCAGCGTGTAAATTGCTCTGCGCAGAAAATCCACCGGGCACAGTGAGATGCCCTGTGAGCTAACAGATGCCAGTACCCCTGTTTCCTGGTACAGCAGGCATAACGTCGTGCGGCCCACTGCAGGGAAGGCCAGGTGATCTCACCTGGGCCTGGTGAGAGTGCGTAAGCAAAAGAGAGAGCTGGAGGTAGAAAAATAGTGTGTAAAGGGGAGAAAGAGAGAGAGACAGAGAGGGAGCTAGCAGCATTCTCCAGTTTGGACCTAATTTAAAGTGCTTACACATCACAGTTGTTACAGCTGTTCACAATTTTTCGAGTGTCATATTATATGTGCCTTGTGCCTTTTTGCAATTTATTGTAATTTAGACTTTAGGGTAATTTAATGTTTGTGTTTTCCATAAGCATGGCTGTTCATCTACCACAGGCTCTGGCCATGGGTTTTGCTCGTGTAAATCACAAGTTTTATCACAATACCATATTATATTGATTCAATGCAAACAGTTGATTCGATGTTTGCCAACATTCGAAAGTCTGCTATGATACTGTTTCGATTTGATTCTCTTTAAAAAAGATGACCACAAAGGTCATCTTTTATGTCTGATCTGGTCTATTATGCAGTTTTTAAGTGGCGCTTCACAAACCACAAGCACCTCCTGTTGCCAATGTGGCCACAAAATTTTTCAGGTTCAGAAAGTTTGTAAATTTATTGGTTCCAATAAATTGGTGGGCACATCACTCAGCACTACAGATTTTTGCTTATAACTAAAAAGTTCTATACAAATCTCATGCATTTTTCTCTGCAAGTCTGAAAATCTGCAGCATAGGTACATTTACACCTTTAGATTTCCTTTTATGATCAAGGTCATATATGTGTGAGGAAATAACGTTCACTCTGGCCGTACTCACCAGAGTCAATTAAATCCTTAGCGCCAAATAACGGCATTAAATTGCATAGGGATTTATGGTGAAAAAACACATACACACACTATTTTGTACATAGACAGAGTCATAAATAAGTCATGTACTCTACACATTGCTCACTGCTCGCAGTAGCCTAGGTTCTACATATTTAAAAAAGAATTTTTGAAGCCCTGTGAAACTACAATGACCTCAATAAATCACTATAAAATCACACTTAACACTTAAAATCACATATAACATAGGGAGATAATACAAAATTTTAGTTATAGAGTTATAGAGTTATATTAAAGTAAATTTGTATTATAGTAAATCAGTATAAATCAGTAAATATTATAGCAAAATTTTAGGTTACAGACTCAAACCTATGAATACAAAATTGATACATAATGATCCACATTCAAAAAACACAGATTCTGTTTTCTATTGAGTATTTCTATTTGTTCTTAAGTATGAACAGAATCTACAAACTGGGAGGAGCACTTTGTATTGTCTGCCTGTTTGTGCAAAACAGCTTTTTAGGGTTTCTTCAATTCCACAGTATTATATAATAATTTGTAACTGTTTTAAGACATAACTTTCTTAAGAACAAATTTAAGAAAAAACTTTTGGGTGAATAGGCCCCAGTGATCTTCGCTCCTCTTTTTAAAGAAATGTTTATTAAACAATGGCAAAGTTGTTTTTTCTCTCACTGCCGTGCACACACACGAACATATGCACACACGCACCTTGAGTTATTTTAGGCTGGCAGAGGTTGCCCTCATGAATTATGGCATTAAAATCCCTCCCTGGCAGACCTGAGTGTCGTTCCTTCTGCCGGCGTGAACACGTTAAATCTCTCCTCCTCGGCAGAAAGGTGAGAGGTTTAAAGACATGTGGACCATATGGCATGGAAACAGTCCCTGCTTTCATCCAGGCTCTCACGTCTTACGTAACACAGTGCATCAGAGCGGTGTGGCTATGTAGCGACATGCTCCACCCTCCCTCAATATGCTCTTCATTAACTATTCATCACACCAACATGGAGAGATTATTGCTGGGTAGAAAAACTTTACACCAAAATAAAACATTGAGAGAAAAATCATATCTGTGTTATTACTTAACAAATCAATTACTTAAAAAATTCAAACGTAATTCTCACCTTTTCACTTTTATCTACCTAGCCTTAAATATCACATTTTCAATGAACCACCAATGCAAGGCATCATTCACCAAATTTTTCTTGTTATCTTTTAAAAACCTGGTCTTAAGAAAATTTCGTCATTTAAATAATATATAATAGAACTGAAGAAAACCCAATAAACTAGTGTTTTGCATGAACAGGTATGCCGTAAAAATTTCATTACAGAGTGCGTTTCAGCACCTTTGTTAGATTGTGTCTTTACCTCAGAGCCTAGCATTGATGCTAATGTGTATAGACACTTTAGTTTACATGCACATGCCTTCTTATACATCAACTAATGCAGAATGTATTCAATAAAGATTAAGTTTATTGATGATAATTGCTTGCTTAGTCAAGACTCATACTCAGATTAAAAGGCTTCAGACTTCACTGTACCATAAGATTTAAGTTTGCAAAACTGGACTTAAGACCATCTCTTCCACCACTAAGAAATATTCAGTCTGTCAGGGTCATGTGGTCCAAAACTGACCAATAGTGAAAGGAGCAGATTGTAACTGACAGTTTGTACATAACAGAAGATGGGTTACAGTCTGTTTGAGCTTGAAAAAAAGTTTATAATACAGTACATTGTCAAACCTATATGAAACATAAAGTGAAAGAAAAATGAAAACAGATAAGAATGATTTGATGTCTTTTGCTGTTTGATTTGATCTCGTTTGCTTTCATTCAAAGAGTCCAGACAGCGTTGCGCTACATGAACGACAGCCAGGACCGGATGCGGCCTGCGTGAAACGGAACTCAGGAGAAAAAAAGCTCACTGATGAATCCAGCTCTAGTAGGCAAAGCGTTGAAAAAGCCTGTTCATTAATCTTAAAGGATGTTTAAATTAACTCCCAATCTCCTCCACTGAAAAAGCGCTGACAGCCTATTTATATCCTGAAATAACGTGGGAAGGGGCCCTAATTTGTCTTGGTCTCGGAGGTGTCATTGGAGTGAACACATGGATACCGGCAGGGGGAAGGGGGAGGCGCTGGGATGAAACAACAATAATTGTGCTGGGATTCAAATTTAATTACGGCTGGGCTGCCATTGTCGTTTTTTCCGCTTACTTTTGCCTCCATTTGCACCCGTTTACACAGTCAGAGGAATGCATTGTGCCGTTATTGGCCAGTAACATGATAGCCAACACAAAAACTGACTCGAATTATACAATATATATATATAAAAATTTGTATATATACAGTATATATATATATTGTGTATATATGTGTATGTATATATATATATGCATATATATATATATGACTATAGTAAGTGCAATACAGTATGCAATATTATAAGAAATAATTATTATGGGATGCTGTAGTATGTTGTGTTTGTAATAGAATAGGGTTAGGTTTACTTCTATCCTTATTATTTCCTGTGTGTATGAACATGCGTCTGGACCATAAAAATCTTACAAACAAAAACAGAGATTTTAAGAGTTCTAACGCTTGAACTGTAATTATGTTATGAGGGATACAGTGCTATGTTGTGCAGGGCCAGCAGGCTTTAATGTGTGATGTGGTTGATTGAGCTGCCGGAATGAGACGCCTCCGTTAAAACAGAGAGCCGTTTGTGCGAAATGCTGAGACGGCACATGTTTCGGAGGAAGTGGGGGATGAAAAGCTGTGTGGTGAGAGGAGGGTTTGAATGGCTGGTGTGTGTGGTGGGGGTGTTTGGGGGAGATGCAGGGTGATAAATACACCTGCACCGTCCCTGGAACGGCAGCAGTGATGCTTCTGCTAATATTAGCCTCCCACCTGCCTCCTTGCAGCTATTAAAGGCTATTATTTAAAGCTGTGTTAAACTCTAGTTTGGAAGGGAGTGGAGGTCAAAGTCAAAAAGCGATTAATGGTGGAGTGGAAAAGAAATTCAAATACCTTCAAATAGTGTCATGCTGGCCTTTGAACTGTTAAGATTCCCAAACTGGAGTTTAACAAAGGTAGAATATAAAAATTGTAGCATTACAGGAAATATTTTTTATTGTATTGGTTAAGATGTAATGGTTCTCCAAATCCAGAGTTTGGTTTGAAAGTGGGTTTTAGGTACGGTTCAGTCCATACCTTGATGACCTGTATTGCTAGTGAAATGGTTTTTTAAAAATATTTGAATTATTAAAATACTTTTTTACTGGTATATTTTGGACGTAACATAACACAAAATGTCCACAAAGCATAATATTGAATTAATCTTTTTTTTGGTGACTGCAGGCTTGCTTGCAAGTGAGTGATTATTTATCATTGTGAACACACCACAGCACTGCTCACAGTGCACCACAACGAAATCTGACCTCTGCATTTGACCCATCCGTGAAGCAGCAGTAGGCAGCTAACATGGGTATGGGCTTACATGTGCAGAGCACGGGAAGCAGTGCTTGGGAAAGGTACCTTGCTCATAAGTACCTCAGTGGTAACTTTATCGGTCTGGGATTCGAACTGGCGACCTTTTTTATCATAGGGCAAACACCCAAACTGTTACGCTACCATCTGCCCATGTGAGACATGTGGAACCGAACAATTGTTAGTTAATGAATTTACACTGATAAAGTGGCTGCACCACCCCAACAACCTTAACCAAAACAGGAGAGATCAGACAAACAAGCAAACGTTAAAAGTATTTTCTGAAATCAAGCAGTTCTAATGAATAATGACAATGATAAGTCTGAGATTCAGTTTAGTCAAGTCACTGTGATCCCTGATGCTGTGACTCAAACCAAGACAAAAATAAAGGTGAGGTTTAATGCCTGAATGGAAAGCAGGAAATTTTAGATTTTAAGTCAAAAAACAGGGCAGGACAGGGCTGTCTTCCTGATCTCTGATCCAGACCTGAGGCATTTGTACTACAGTTTAAGTTAAGTTTTAGAACTGTTACAGTCCTAGTATCTGCATTGCAAAGGCAGTTACATATTGTACTTGAGTAATTGTAGTTCTTAACTGTAGTTGAGTATTATTTTCAGTAATTCTATACACCCAAACATGTTCCACTTCCTCCATGGCAATGTGATGGTAATTTGTGCTGTCCTCCCACAGTCCAAAAGCATGTTATATAGGTTGGTTGGTGGCTCTAAATTGTCCCATATATGAGTGTGTATGTGTGAATGTGTCAGCACTACTGTGTGTTGGCACTCACCCAGGGTTGGTCCCTGCCTTGCCTGTATTCGCAGGATAGGCTCCAGTCCCTACGACCCAAATAGGGATTAAGCCGTATATTTAATGGATGGATGGATGGATGGACGAAGGTTTCTATAGCAAGATTCCTCTCTGAGCCATAAACTGTAGAACAGGAGCACTCAGGAATCGTTCATGGTAAAACTGAAGTAACAGTCGTGGTTTGTTTTTCAGCTTTTCTATTATATTCCTTTGGCTGGAGAAAAATAGCCCTTAAGTGGAACATAGGTCTGCTTTTCTCTTCTTGTGTGTATGTCCTCTGTGTACATCTCTCATGATGCAGCCCCTCCTCCTCTTCCTGCCCAGTTTCTCTAGACTATACTCTCCTTTGCTTTGCAGGAAAAAAACCCTTAATGATTTGTGAGTAAATTCCTGCACTCCCTTACTCCACCCCCTTCTCTCTCTCTCTCTCTCTCTCTCTCTCACACACGTACCATCACTCACGTCCCCCAATCCTCCTGCCTCCCCTCCCGTCTCTGTTTTTCTCTTTCTCTCTTTTCCAAATACTATCTCTCACTCACTAACTCTCTCATTCCTTGCCTCACTGTAACTCTCTTCTTCTTTAATCTCTCTCTCTCTCACACACGCGTGCGCACACACACACACACACACACACTGCATCTCTCTCCTTCCTTGACACTCACACTGACTTGCTCATTCCCTTCCTCCCTCCATCTCTCTCCCTCCCACACACCTCTCTCCCGCTGACTCTCTTTCCCTGCCTCTATGTGATTCTCTCCCTTCTTTCTCCCTCTCTCTCTCTCTCTCTCTCTCTCCCACACACACACACACACACACCCTTCATTTCTCTCCTTCTTTGCCCACCCCCCCACACTCATTCACACACACTGACTTACTCATTCCCTCCCTCTCTCCATCTCTCTCTCTCTCTCTCCCTCCTTCCCTCCTCCCTCCCACACACACTATCTCACTATCTCTTTCTCATTGATTCTCTCTCTCTCTCTCTCTCTCACACACACACACACACACACACACACACACACACACACACACACACACACACACACACACACACACACACACAGATTTACTCCCTCCCCCCTCCCGTCTCCGCCGTAATGCCGTGAGAACGCCTCGTCTCGTTCTTCCGTTACTCTTAAACCGGACTCGCTCGGATCCTCGTGACCACTGTACAGCCGCTTTCCGGTGCGGGGCATGCGCCAGGCAGATCGCGCGTTGATCACGAGCCCCGCCTCTGCGCGCTAAACGGACGTTTGTTTGGAAGTATGACATGCCGTGTCGGGCGCGTGCCGCCCTACCTTTAGCGGCGCGCTCGTGATGCCTCCAGGATGCGCTCGAACCCGGCTCGGACCGCGATGATGACCGTTTCAGCGTCGCCGTTTCCGCGCGTGAACATGACGGAGCGGAGCCGCTCGCGCCGCGCTCACGGCTGCACGAGGACAGCCGCGAGCCCGGATCCGGCCACGAGCAGCTGCTAGAGAGAGGAGAATTTTTTTTTTAAAAAGAAAGGGATTTACGCAAAAGGAAGAGAAACGGGAGCACGGACGACCAAAAATGCAGTTTGAGACACTGCGTCAGTTCTGTAGCTCGGTTCTGTCCCATTTTAACGGGGCTTTCACGCCGCCGCAGAACGTTTTGCAAACCGAGCTGCTGGAGCACGCGCTCAGCAACATCGTGTGAGTAAATGTGGGATGAGATTTTTCTTTCTTCGTATGCAACGGTGTGCGGATGTGCGGGTGTTTTTGTGTGATTGTGAGGGGCAATGCATCATTAGGGATCATACTTAAAGGTTTCTAAACGCTCCTCTACACGACTCTAAGGCTGCATAAAGAAGCTTTTAAAGAACATTTACGTCAGATTTGAGCTTCTTTAGAGTTGAAGAGATTTTTCACATTTTCAGCCACCGATAATTCTCCCACACTTCCATCTTACTTCATTCCTCATATATTTACAGTACATTAATATTTTATTATATTATTTATGGAACACCTTTAATTTTAAAAGTGTCGGCCCAGTTTAAATGCATTTGAGTTTCCGAGCAAAGCCATTTCCCTATGGCTGAGCACAAAAAGCGAGCTACATTTGTCCAAGGCGTGTGTGCTTGTGTGTGTGGATAAGAGAGAGAGAAGCTCCGCTGCCGCATGACTGTATGTGTGCCTATGCGTTTTTACGCATGGACATCACCACTTGTTTTACGTAATTCTCACCTTTCTTCCTTTATTTATTTTTTAAAACCCCAGTGTGCTTAAACACATCTTACAGCTTTGCAAAATACGTGCATCTAGACGTGCAAAATTCCGTCTTTTCGACTAGTACTAATGTCAAATGTCCCTGTTATTTTTGGCTTATTTAAACAACTGAAAAATGGCAGACAAAACTATATTTACAAGTATGATACTACAAAACCACATCGGTGTTGAGTCTTTATGTTTCTTAACTCTGCAGTTTGCTCTATGCAGTAGGTTAAACGGACCGTAACACTTTTGGTTGCTTTGTGCTTGGCTTTTATAGGGTAGGAAGGAAGGGTTGTTATGAGCTGCTATGCGTGTGCGTGTAAAAAAAAAAGAAAGAAAGAAAGAAAGAGAGAGGACCATATATAAAGATGTCCAGGTGCATATAGAACCGTAGCCACAAGCACTGAGCGATAAAAAGAAATGATGCTCCCACACCAACATTTTACACGTTTAAAAGCTCCAAAGCCACTCAATACCCAAAGCTTTGCATTTCCACTCCCTCCGAGGTCCGAAGCAAATGGTTCAAGCCTTTTAAAGCATAAACCACGACGGAAGGCCACAAGCGGATTGCTTTGTCCACTGGAAAGAGGGAGAGAGAGGAGTGCAGACCAGTTCCTGCGTCTTTTCCCTTCAGGGAATTAGAGCTTATTGCTTGTCCCCTGTTTTGTGCGGTTATAACACCCCCCCCCAAAAAAAAACCAAACAAAAAAAAAACAACTACCCAGCAGACTTCACAAAACAGCATCCTCCGGCGGCAGACTTTCTGTTTTTCGTCCCACTCACTTCGTACTGATGCTTCTTCAAGTCTGTTGATGTGAAAGTTTTTTGTTTGAGACTTGAAGGACTGACTTTACTGCATGTGGGCCTCAGGCTTTGAACAGAACCAGGACGTCACTTTTGATTGTTGATAGTTTGATGCACTTAGACCACAATACAGTTAGTAAAAGTCAAAAAGGAATGCCTTGCTATTTCTTTAAAAAACTTTTCTAAATCAAAGATAAATAATAGGTTTGTCACAACCAAAACTGTTTAAATTGGCATATTGTGATGATATTCAGCAGTGGGTTTGTGATCATGTCCTAGCATAAAAAAAAGTGGGTAAAATTTCTGCATGATTGTAAATCCACGCATTGATAAACTTTCATGCACAAAATGTAATTTTTAAGACAGGTTTAAGACAGACTGACTTAAATTGAACAATTGCCATTATATTTTGGCATTTGTTAGACAAAGCACTGCAGAAATGATGTCAGATCAGTGGCCAAATGCAAGCTTAGATCTGATAGAGCTAAAGATTGATGTAGTCTTGATGATAAATTCTCTGATTGCAATGGTGCACAATACTACTTACTTTGAACTGATATTATTTTACTATTCATTGTATTGATTGTAATTTTTCAATGTAATGCACAACAATGGAAATTGGAAATGGTGTTGTGAATTTGATAATGAGTAGCACTATTATGCTTCATATTAGGTCACATTTGTGACTGGGAGATGTTTTCCCTGTCGAGTCAAATTTAAAACTGTAAATCCACAGCTCTTATGTATTTTAGGTGTCCATAAGACAAGCCAGTCTACTACAGTAGCTACTGCATCCCAAAGCAGAGCTTCCATGGTTTTATCACAGATTTTTTTGCACTGTAAGATTCCAGTCGAAGAAGAGATCATTTTCTAAAGCAAATTATGTGCGTTTATGCAGATGGAGCAGTTAAGTCAATAAAATAACACTGCCAGTGAGCAAAGGATTGTTGTTCAAAATCAATTCCTCTGTGAATAATGGGATTCTGATTGAGTTTGAATTCAGGTAATCGAAGGTGTCGTTCCCAGCTTTTATTACTGTGTGTCTCCCAGCCTTGGCCCTTTCTGGGTCATTTTTCTATGCGCGCCTATTGAAATACTTTAAAATATTTGTCAGTTAGCTGATTGGTTGAGAATATTACAATGTTTGCTTTGGAAGTGCTGTACTAAATTTAATTAATTTCATCCCAAAATTATAACTTTAACTATGACATCTAATTTCCCCCAAATTAACTTTCTCGGTGTATTTTTTATAGACCTGGTCATTATGGTCAAAATATCATGGTTTTTTAAATTTAGATTGATCTCATATCACGGTGTAGAATTTCACAAGTTTGTTGCAATTTTGAATTTATCTTGTATGCTTTGCTAAAAGATGATTGCCACTAGCACAGGCTATTGGCGATTAGTTGTATAGAGGTTTGACTTCATGCTGTACCACATTGACTTGGAATGAAATTTACACAGAAAATGCTTGTAAACAGCATATTTTCCGGTAGATCACAAGGCAGAAATGAGCACCGTGGTGCTTTTGTCTTTACACTAGTGATGTGTAATGATACATCCATCCATATCCACATTGATTAGCATTGAATAGAAATGAAAACAGTGATCAGACATCATACATATTGTAACGTTACTTGATATTGAACATTAGGTCTATTTTTATTAAAAGAGAAGATACTCATTTAAATATCTGGTTGAGCTCAGGAATAAATATGTTAAATAATATTTTGATTTCTTTTTGTGATTTAATGTGAATGTAATTGATTGTGTTAAATCACCATATGACATTGTCTCATATTGATCGCTGGCTCCTAAATAGAATCAAATTGAAACTGTATTTTACTTTGTGATATCTGCAGATGACTGTTATCTGTTGAATTGGTATGATTTCATATTATGACAAAACTTGTGATTTACCAACCTACTTTTCACACCGTCATTCCTCACACTCAAATTGTGTTGTGATGTAATGGAAATTTCAACATGGCGGTGGGCCATGCGTACAACATCGGTCATCTGCTGTTGCAATGTTAGGCTTACTCACCTGTCTTACACACACACACTGTCTGTTTCGGTATATGATCGAACTTTAAGCTGTGTCATTATCATTGAAAAACAAATTATAGCCTAGGACAGGGTATAATGTAATTTTATTTTTGACAATACGTTCTTTAAACAACAAAAGTAATATTGAAAAATGTTTTCGCCTTCAAAATAAAAGCATTGCAGTTGAATGGTGTGCATAAAGTACACTACTTATGTTTTACTAATTTTTATGTTTTTATGTTTAACTGTGTATTTTGAAGCATTTAGCTAGCGTTATCAGGATTTTGAAACCAAACATTTTTGACTCCAACTGTTTTGTCTGTCCTTCCCATCCAACCTGTCTCAATGCATCCTCATTAAAGCCGGATTGTGTCCACTTCTGCCTTGTCCCTCTCGCTAATGCACTCTGCTTCCATATCCAGCCCCATGCATTATGCAGTCTGGCCGCCGTCCGTCCAAGTCTCTGACTGTACGGAACTCGTGGTGCCTTCAGGACGCTTCCTCTAGCGCAGAGCAGAGTTGGGAAAGCTACTTTTAAACAGTAACTTTTCTAGTGGCAAGCTACTTCTGAATTAAAATAGTTATGCAACAGCCAATCTACTGTTTTAATACCGCAGTAATGTGCACTACTAGCTACAGATAAAAAGTAGCTACGTCCAAGCTGTTTCATTCAGTAATACTTCATGTTTGTTGTAGGATTCTCTTCAGGCAATTCAATTTTAAAAAGTGAGACATGATATTAAAAGTAAAATGAAAATCTATATTTTTTAACCAGTGTAATGATAAATCACAAGGTTTCTGTGGTGTTTTGGAGGTAGAGAGTGCACAGTTTACACTCAAATGTTTGAGTTCAGTGTGGACACCATTATGTGCATCGTGTGATCAGATGGCACTTCTAAATTGAACCCCAATCAGAAAAACCTGGTAGGAATAATTCCATGTCAATTTGTCACACTTTTGGACCTCATGATCAAATATTTGAACAAGACTCTGCATGCTGATTTGGTTATGTGAATAACCCATGAAACTGAAATTGCACGTCTTGAATCAGTGTTGTGGAAAATTTATGCAAACAAAGTTTGTACTTATTGGGGAGGGAATTTTGACTTTGACTGGCTATATCTCCTTTAATATAAATTGTACAGATGATTCTCATATTGTTTTAAAGCTCATTTCCAGCTCTATACCAGCATTAATACTATACAGTCTTCAGAATGAGCGATTATAGTATTAATATGAATAGTGACAAAACCTACATTTTAAAATGGGTAAATTTGTTCTACTAAAGCTAGGTGATAATGTCATGAACATTATAAAAAAAATAAGTTCCAACTTTGTTAGCTTAAATGTAAACCTGCCTGTGAAAATTCGGCAATGTGTAACAAGAAAATGTGAGCTTTAGTTTGATATATGACGCATAGCCAGGATAATTACGGTTTGACGGTGCATCAGTGTTGAAAATGTTTTTTTCAATTGAAATTTCTCCAAAACATGTTTTTCTGAGCCTCTAATTTGCCGAATCTTTGACGTGGCCTTACTCGGTCAGTATTAGAAATATCATATTGTGAATTTTCACAATATGTTCCTTACATTATGTACAATGACTTTATGTATAAAACAGAAGTCTAAAAAAGACTTTAGCCAGGGTATCACAGGCAGGGTCACAAATCTCCTTAATATTGATTCAAGACGCATGCAATTTACAATCATTGAGTTACTCATATTACTACTCAAATTAGCAGTCTATCTATATAATTAAAGAAAAATGCTACTGGAAAAGCTACAGAATTTTAAATGTCGTTTTACTTCCAATAAGTTACTGACAACGTAGCTAAGTTTGTAGCATTTTTTAATTTAATTTCTATTTTCTAGTAGTGCATAGCATTAAGTGATGTTGAGTGTCAAGCCAGGCAGAGAGGTCTAGAAGTGTTCCACAGAAAGTTAAATCTGATCGTCTGGTCTTTTATTAGTCACTGCTTTAGATGATGTTTTAATACAAGCACCCCTTACAAACACTGCTGTTGACCTGAGATAATCTGTTAAAGTTTGGCATGCATTTAAAGTGAAGGAGAGTGAGAGAGAAGGAGAGCAACAAACAGAGGGTTAGAGACAGAAAATGTGGGAAAGAGATGAGAAGAAGATGGAGGTAGTAAACAGAATGAAAGATATTGAGGGGGAGGAACAGTAAGAGACAAATAAAAAATAGACGGAGTGAAAGAAAGAGATGAGGAGAGAGAGAGACAGAGGTAGAAAAATAAAATGAAAGACATTGAGGACAACACCAAAGAGCAAGATGAGACAAAGAGAAAGATAAGGAAAGCAAGAAAGATAAAGAAACTGCCGGAAGAAACAGAGAGTGAATGAAGGAGAGTGATGGAGAAAAAGAGAATGGAGGAAAAAGAGAAAGATACAATGTCGAGAAGGACGAAAACAAAGAGCGACATTAAGAAGTGGAAGATGGATATGGAGAAAGATACAGAGATGGAAGAAGAGCAGAAGGATAAAATAATGAGAGAGGATAAGTGAAAGGGGAGAGAGAAAGTGGGATGAAGAAAGAAGTAAGGCAAAGAAAGGAAAGAGATAGTCATTGAATGAGAAATAGAGAAAAAGAAGAGGGGAGTAGAGATTGTAAGATGTCAGGACGATAGATTTAGAGAGGAAAGTGAGAGGAAGAGGAGTAAAGAGGAGATAAATCATGACTGGGGGTTTCTCTCAGCTGGATGAAGCCCCGCCGCCCCCGGCACTTCCTCGCCACGGCAACGGTGGCCGATCACTGGTCAGTATGATGTGTAAATCCCTTCGTTGTGGAGATGAGTGCAAGAGGCAGATGGGAGAGGAGGATGCGGAAGGGAGATCTTGGTCTCCGGTCGTAAAACTTTCTTTATTAGAACTGATTGTGTGTGTGAGATTCCTGAGTCTCAACTCTACAGAAAATGGCTAACAAATAATCACTTCTGGTTGAAAGCTATTGGCATAATTCTGTGTTATAATTCATTTATTCATTTTTAATTCAATACCCGGCTACGTGTATTTATAAAAACAGATATATTTTCTCCACCGTTTTTCGAAAATGACTTAGTACACATGGGCCTGATTTCAAAAATATCTCTGTACACATGAATCTGGATAAATATCCTGTCAAGAGCTGTGTAGAACCATGTCAGCCAAGCAGAATCCTGGAAAAAAAGAACAAACTACATCTGGTTACAATGACTTTTACATCCGCTTGCTTCGTAAACAATGGTAAATAGAGGGTGCGTCGTATGAACAGACAGGGAAGTTGAGTTACTTTTAAATGTTAGCAGGTGCAAACAAATGGCTTGAATAAGGGAGACGAGAATCGCTGCTCGGACAGTATCCATCTTTAGTCTTTAACATAACCAAACGTCGCACACCTGACAACAACTCAGTTTTCCCCGTCCACACATAGTCACTGAAGCCGGAGTTTTTCAGTGACTGAAACCTCCGTTTATGGGTGTACGATAGGCGCAACCACATTTAAAAATATCTGTTTTTATAAATACCCGCTACGCTCAAACATGTCTGTATTGTTTTCAAAAGCAACATGAAAAAACAAATAACAAGTCTTGATCTGATTTGCACCCCCATAATAATCGATAGCTTTGATTTGTTCCTTGGCAGTAACGTTTACTGTTACTCTGTCTTACAGTTTTCTCTGTGTAGTGGTCACTCCTGGATCGTGCCATCTGCATTAGGTGTAATTTTTTTCATTTATACTTCAGTGCAAATGAGAAACCTAAAAAATACCACTTATTTATTTTTTCATTTTGGTTCTGGAAACATATTAAAACAGTACACATGCATTTTCTGTATATGTTGTATGGGTCACACTTGGTGAACTGCAGTTATGCATATAGGCAGCTTTGTGATTTTATTGTTTTTTTAGCCCCGAGTTATAGGTGGGGTTTATTTTCTCAGCACAGTCGTTGCAAGCAGCATTTTACGTGCACGTACGACTCGGGGGGGAAAAATGGACTAACCACAGCTTGTTGTGGGGGGCAGGCTGTGGTTAGTTTTCCCATATTTTGTGCCTTTTTCAGCTATGCATTTTTACCTTTGCATTTTGGATATTCCCATGTCCCAGGCACTGAGCTCATCTCTACCACTGTCCTTGGTTTTGTTTGCTTGCATTTTCTTTATATGACTTTTGGTTTTTCAACCAAGTCACACTTGGATCGTGCTACTTTACATATAGAATTACAGTATGAATGAATAAATAGATAATTCCCTGTGTCTGGCAGGCGAGTATAAACAAATTGAAACTAAATCAAAAATAGACGCTGACGCGGATGGTCAGATAGACTTTTTTGTAATTGACATAACCATTCTTGACAGTGGGGAGTTTGTCTTTGCTTATATATATTTGTACAGGTTGGCCGATGACTGACACAGATGTGGTGTCCAGCGGGTGTTTTGTGTTGATGATGTTTTAGGGCATGATGTTGTGACAGTGTTGATGTTTTGAATGACATTTGTGATGCTGTAAAACTTGAAAGACGTAGCTTTTTAGCATGGGCACAACCTCTAAAACGGGCATTTCTCTATGTGTGTGTGTGTGTGTGAGAAAGAGAGTGAGAGATGGGTGGGTGGTTTCTATATTTGGAAACTCTGTCACAATGGCATTTTATCATGCAACATTGTGATACAATATGCATTTGTGTAACATTCCATTTTAGGGATTGGCCTGCTGTCAGTCTGGTCAAATATCAACACAGATTTTGCTTTTTAAAGTTAATTGGTATCAGTCATTTTTAAACAAATATGATGATGAAATATATTCATTTACAAATGTGCTTTGGCTCTTTCCGGTGTCAAAGTTACCTCCTGCTTCTTTTATTAAGTCAAAAAACTACAGGGAGCTTTTCCATTCATTCATTCATTCATTCATTCATTCATTCGTTCGTTCATTTGTTTGTGTACTTGGTTAACTTTATTTAAAAATTTTACTGGGAACTGTAAAAACAATACATTTTGAAAACATTTTTTTTTTTTTTACTTTTTGCATGTCAATCCATGTCAGTCTGATTACTTTTTGCTTATACGCTACTTGACATTTAAGTATTGCCATGTCCTGACAATGTACAACATTTAGATGGCGAGGGAAAACTCGAGAAAGTCGGATTTTGACAGTAAATGATAGCTCCTCCCTAGAACTTTCCAGAACCCAGAGAACAGAGTCAGCACCCCAGAAAATCTCATCTAAATGCCTCCCCATTATCATCATCATCATCATCATCATCACCATACCATAGGGAAGAATGGAAGAAAAAAGGCCTGACAGCCAGAACAAAGAGTGATGGGCCATAAATACCAAATATGGCCATGTATGTGTTTAACAGAGAGAGAGAGAGAGAGCGCAGAGAGAGGGAGGAAGGGAAGAGGGAGAGAAAGTGGGAGAGTAAACGAGGAATGGAGGGAGGGAGATTGTGCGAGGTTCTGATGCCGTAAGACTAGGGAGAGAGAGCTGTTCTGGTCTTTCTCAACAGAGCGACGTGGGACAGGGACATCTGTACTCTTTCATGTTCAGTGAGCGCGAGTGATTCATTGAAAAGACAGTGTGTGTGTGTGTGTGAGAGAGAGAGAGAGAGAATGGAGTGTGGTTGAATTCTGTAATAGTGTGAGTAAGAATATTCTTCCTCCTTCTCTGGCACTTCTTGTGTGTTGCTGGGAGAACCAATGCACCCTGTATCTGTGAATGTGTTGCCTGTATGTGTTGTTGCGTGTTACTTTTGAATAGACAGAGTATATACTAGTGCTTCTCAAAAAAAGATTATGCGTTTTCATTACGTAATTCAAAAACATAAACCTTCATACATGCTGTATTCATTAGCGACATAGTGAAACATTTCAAGCCTTTTTGTTTGGATGATTATGAGAGCTCATTAAAAATCCAGTATTTCAAATTGTTCAGATATCTAATTTTAAGTTTATTCAATTGCTATTGAAAGTGAGTATTTGTCATTGTGAACACACCACACCACAGCACACAGCGCACACAAACGAAATGTGACCTCTGCATTTGACCCAGCGAACCGACAACCTTCTGATCACTGGGCGATCACCCAACCGTTACACCATCAACTACTGTTGGAAATAATCATTAGCATCAAAAAAGGCGAAAAAAGAACGATGAAAGGCTTGTAATATTTAATTTTACGTGCAATGATTCTAGCGTACATGAAGGGCACCTGCTGATTTAGTAAGTTTGCCCACTTACAAAGAAATGATTTTTATAGTAGTTTTATGTTAATGAAGAGAGACAGAACATCAACCAAAAAATCCAGAAAAAACACACTACATAAAAGTTGACATTTGATTTGATTTGCATTTTATTGAGAGAAATAAGTATTTGATCCCCTACAACCCAGCCTGAATTCTGGCTCCCACAGGTTGAGTGTGGCACACAGATTGCAATAACTCATTTACAGATACACCTGATCTCATCTTGTTATGAGTATAAAGCACACCTGTCCACAGAATCAGTTTCTTGAATTACAACCGCTCCATCACCATGGGCAAGACTAAAGAGCTCTCAAAGGACGTCAGGGACAAGATTGTAGACCTGGACAAGGCTGGAATGGGCTACAAGACAATTAGCAAGAGGCTTGGTGAGAATGTGACAACTGTTGGTGCGATTATTCGGAAATGGAAGGAACATAAAATGACCATCATTCGCCCTCGATCTGGAGCTCCATGCAAGATCTTGCCTCATGGGGTGAGGAAGATCATGAGAAAGATGAGGGATCAGCCCACAACTACTCAGGAGGAGCTTGTTAATGATCTGAAGGCAGCTGGGAACACATTATGTCGTAATGGATTGAAGTCTTGCAGTGCTCGCAGGGTCCCTCTGTTTGAGAAGGCACATGTATAGGCCCATCTTAAGTTTGCCAGTGAACATCTAGATGATTCAGACAAGGCATGAGAGAAAGTGCTGTGGTCAGATGAAACCAAAATCGCACTCTTTGGCATCACCTCCAACCGCCGTGTTTGGAGGAAGAGAAAGAGAAACACTGAGTATGACCCAAAGCACACCATCCCTACAGTCAAGCGCAGAGGTGGAAACGTTATGCTTTGGGGCTGTTTCAGCTAAAGGTACAGGTTGACTACACCGCATTGAGGGGCCAATGGATGGGGCCATGTACCGTAAAAATTGGGACAAGAACCTCCTTCCCTCAGCCAGAACACTGAAGATGGGTTGTGGATGGGTGTTTCAGCATGACAGTGACCCAAAACATACAGCCAAGGCAACAAAGGAGTGGCTAAAGGAGAAGCACATTAAGGGTATGGAATGGCCTAGCCAGTCTCCAGACCTTAATCCTATCAAAAATCTGTGGAGGGAGCTGAAGCGTTGAAGCCAAGAAACATGAAGGAGTTTCTGTAAAGAGGAGTGGGCTAAAATCCCTCCTAAGATGTGTGCAAACCCGGTGACCAACTACAAGAAACGTCTTACCGCTGTGCTTGCCAACAAGGGTTTCTCCACCAGGTACTAAGTTGTGTTTTGCTTGGGGATCAAATACTTATTTCTCTCAATAAAATGCAAATGAACGTATAACTTTTATGTAGTGTTTTTTTCTGGATTTGTGGTTGATATTCTGTCTCTCTTCATTAAAATAAATCTACCATAAAAAGTAGAGACTGTCCATTTCTTTGTAAGTGGGCAAACTTACAAAATCAACAGGGGATCAAATAATTATTTCCCCCATTGTATTTCACAATGTTCAGATTTTTTGAGATGGTAATTTCTCAAAAGAAAACTTGTATAGAATAAGTAAAAGTGTATGATTGTCATGCTTTTGTTAATGGAAATACCTCACAAAGATAGCCGTGTGTGTGTGTGCATGCATGAGCGCTGTTCTACACCCCATATCCTATGAGCACATACTTTCCCTCCAGAGGGTTTAGCAGATGTTGTGAACGCCTGGTTTCCTCTTTTTTTTTTATTAAAAGAGTAAAACTCTCACACTGACCATATAAGACTAACCTAAAGGCACCTCATCTGATTTGCTTGCACTCACACACATGTAGGCCAAGACATTACGTGAAGGTCGCCTACTGACCTCTCAGGTTATCTGGTCACCTGTGCATTGAGTATAAAAGGCTTATATAACAATATTGGAAGTCATTAATAGGTGTAAATAGATAAACCATTAATTGTTGAGAAGGTATTGAGCATCAGTAACATTTAAGCACCACTAGATGGAGCTGTGTTAGCCTTCAAGATTGTGAACATTAAAAAAACTCAAATGCAAGGCCAACTGAATCTTGTTAAAATGACAGCTTCGTTTAATCTTCTCTTTCTCTTGTCTCTTTTCCACCTGGGCCCTCTTCTCTTCTCTTCTCTTCTCTTTTCACATGTAGTGTCTTCTCCTGTATTCAGTTCTGTTCACTTTTTCCCTTTGAACACGATCCTGTGTTAATGACTTCCTGAAGTTTATCTTTTCATCTCTTGTGCATTCTCATCTTTTCCTCTCTACTCTTGTGTATTCTTATCTTTTCATCTCTTTTTTTACCCTTGTGCATTGTCCTCTGCAAATCTCTCCTAAAGATCTTCTTAGCGTTAATGTTCTATTCTCTTCTCTTCTTGTCTCGCATGTACTCTTTTCTTCTCTAAAACACTATCCTATTCTCTTGTGTATTCTTATCTTTTCTTCCCTTGTGTGTTCTCCTCTGCTTATCTTCCTGAGGTTTTCTTGAGGCCCATCTAATCCTCTCTTGTTCACTTATTTCTTCTCTTTTCCTCTCACATATGCTCTTCTCCTGTCCTGTACACTCCTCTCTTGTCTTACCTTGTGATTTTTTTTTTTGTCTTCTTTTCTCCTCTTCTCTCTCTTGTGCACTTCCAGTCTCTTTCTAATGTCTCCTTAAAGTTAAGGTCCATCAAAACAGACACTGTCCTCACTTCCATTACTTTATTTTCTTTTTCTGTTCTTTTATTTCATTCTTTTGTATAGAAAGAGAGACTTCATCCTTTGTTCCCAGAGTAGACATCTCCATCCGGATCGTCAGGCTTTATGGTCCTCGTTGATATAAAATAACATGTTCATGCTCAATAACAATCTAATGAGCCTGGCCGGCCTTTTCAGGTTGGTGTTCTCTACAGACGTACTCAAGGGCATTTTAGAGTTTCCAGATAAACGCTGTTGAAGATAAGACAAAACTCTTCAAGATTAATTCATTACCAGCCAGGCTGTATCAGGGCTTCTGTCCTGTTCAATTACAGTTAAGTCAACTAGCCTCCCTCTGCGCCTTATTGCACCTTCTTCGTTTCCTTCTATCACATTTCACTCTGTTTTAGCATGTTGAGGACTGTTTCATGAAACTGCAAAACACGGTCCCTATATCTTATCAAAATACCTAAGCTGTAAGCTGTATTTACAGTGTCTTTACTATTGGTCACCAAAATAAAAATAACTAAAATTGCAAAATGTGTTAAAAGGCCAAGTAGTTAAATTAAAAACATGTACAGTTATTTTTAACACTTTAAATAACGAAAAGTGGTGTAATTTGAAAGTTCTCGATATTTTTGAAAAAGGTGTATGAACCATCAATATAGAATTGTTATTTTTATTTTCATTAGTTAAAGCACTTATACTTACTTAAGAAGTCATATAACTGGTTTCCATGCCATAATGTTCTATGCTGTCTGTGTATGTAGACAAATGGGGGTTGTGTTTATTCTAGATGAGAAAAAAGGCATTTAATCTTCTTTATTGAGATAGCTTATATGTAATTATAATAATTGTTAATAGTATTATTTCAAATACAGCATAATGATAGTAATACATGATAGGGGTGGGCATTGGCAAGGACCTCATGATACAATACATATCACGATTCATGGGTCACGATATGATTATATCACGATATATTACGATACTATACATATTACGATATATTGTGATATTCTACAGTTCACTGAAAATGTAAAAACAGAGCTGAAATGCAAGTTGCTGTGTACGATCTGGGATAATGTAATGAATCACATTACATTAATAATTCAGCCAAAACAACATAACATAAATTTTAACTTTGTCTTTGCATTTTAACACACTGAACTAGTGGACACCAAAAACGTTACGATAAAGTGCATAAGATTGAAAATAAGAAATTAAAGTGTCCAGTCAGGCTGCTTGTGGTGCATGATTCTCCCCCTCGGAAATATTGATTTTTGGAACTAGAAATCGATATAGTATATTGTGAAAGGAAATATTGCGATATATTGACGTATCGACTTTTTGCACATCCCTAATGCATGAGTGTGTGAGAGTGTAGAACAGTAAGGGTGGCCAGGCTTGATCAGTACATGTGTTGTGGCTGCAGCAGGGTGGCCCGGTTCTTAGTGCTTCTTTCCTGGAAAGCCACAGCGAGACAGCGGGAGAGAAACCGACTATGACGTTCCTGAACCAGAAAACTGCCTGCTCTATCGTCCCGGCCTTGACCTCAACATGAGTGCTTTTGGAACAGAAATAATCCCTAATCCCTTGTAGTAACTATGCACATCAAAATTCTTTCTACAATACAGCCAGCTCTTTTATAATCACACCTCTGTCATTCTTTTGACTAATTTCACTTTGCAGTATTGTAATGTGAACATTGCAAATACCAAGTCTTTGCCAAAAATCTAAAATATAAGTATAAAATGCCATCACATGGGGTGTGTGTTACGTCAAGACTTCACAGCTTGGTATTGGAGTGAGCAGCAACCACGCTAACCACGGCCTGTGCACTGAACACTCCAGTAAACTGAGATCTAATAGACCTGTAGACTGGAATCTCGCCTGAAGATGCTTTTGACTAATAATGAAAAGAAGCGAGTTAAAACGGTTATTTGTGAAAAAGGGTGTGTGGATTAAAAAAAATTGTGTGTTTGAAATAAAAAATATTATAAATTAGGATGGCTTGTAAAAAATGTACGCTGGCTAGGAGTCTTTAAATCCACTTCCTGGTTTATACTTTGGGGGGCGGAGGATGAATAAGAGCAATTGAGGGATAAACACCACTCAGCCGCACTGTCTTTCCAAAGCATGATTGGAGGTCCTGATGTTCGTATCACAGTTTTTTGGTTTGGTTCCAGAACGGTTACACCTCTTGCATAATACTGACGTACGTACTCTTATGGGTTACATTGTAAAAAAACACTTATACTAATAATTTGGATAGTTATTATTATTTTAAAGCAATTCTTCTGGAGTTTTCATTTCCTCTTCGCCGAATCTTACACACACACACCACGCACACACAGCAAAGTCTTTTTTTCCTCCTTTTGCTCCTACTCTTCTGAAAAATAACTTCATACACAACCCATGCGCCTGATCTGCTGCCTGTATTACATATACAAGATGATCTCTAAAATGACCTATTTTTCCACAATTTAGCATTTACATTTGAAGTGAGTGATTATTTGTCATTGTGAACACAGCACAGCACACAGTGCACCACGATGTGACCTCTGCATTTGACCCATCTGTGAAAGAGCAGTGGGCAGCTGACATGGGCAGCACCCGAGAAGCAGCGCTTGGGGACGGTATCTTGCTCATGAGTACCTCAGGGGTACCTTTACCGGTGTGGGATTTGAACAGGCGACCTTCCGATCTCCCTAACCATTATGCTACCTACTCTCAACATTTCAGCATCTTCTTGCTTTTAAGAGAACGTTTTAGATTATGGATATTAAAGATTGATATAATTTCTTTTGTAATGCTTAAAAGGTTGATTTAAGGTTAATTCAGAGGTGGTTTATTTATGTTTTCATCTGTTTCATTTGGTTAGTAGAACAGTAGTACACTATAATTACCCTTTCTTCATGAACGGTTCTTGGTACCTTGCTCATGAGTTCTTCAGTGGTACCTTTACCGTTCTGGGATTCGAAATGGCGACTCCCTAACCATTATGCTACCAACTGCCCCAAGAATATAAATACTGACAGCGGCACTGTTCGTCCAGGAAATTATTGATATTTATGTACTAAACAGTCCACTCCCAGTATCTGTTTAATACTGGTACTCAATACCCATCCTTGTTGACTAGGCCAGGTTCTGGTGGCAAGTGCAGTAGAAAAGCAAATGATGTGCGGCAGGGTTCGCTTTTGCGTTTGCCAGCGGAAAAAGCATCATACGTGGCGTTGATTCTACAATAGCATTGTGGTGAACCCTGTTTTTTATAGCCTCTTCCCAACACCCTGACCCAGTGGGCAGCTCGTACCGATAGCAGCATGAGTCCCATAGGACCGTGGCCTAGTTTCCCACCTGCTTCAAATCTCAACTCAACTCAGAGGCTGTGCCCCGTTGGCATGGACTCTGCTGTCTGATCCAGCGGTGGTGTTGCTAATCTGGACAGTGGGACAGAGGGCAAAATAACTCCTGCATCCTCACATTCTGGAAAATTCTATAATTAGAGGGTTACTTGGTTTGCTAATATTTGTGTTTAGGTGAAAGGCTCAATGAAAAGGACTTTCTTGTTCTACTGTGTCCCTCACTCGTTTTTGGGAAGCAGCTCACTAAAAGTAGCAATGCTACTAACAACTTTTTTCAGTAGCTTATCAGTAGCTGTAGCTGTAGCTGTAAAATGTAACTACATTTTTAACAAATAGTTTTGCATATCGTTACAAAAGAAAAAATAAATTCCCTATGTACAAAGACGGGTGTTTTTGATTGTTGTTGAAATAGAGAAGTTGGTAGCGTAACGGTTAGGGAGTTTTCCCTGTGATCTGTACGTCGCTGGTTCGATCATTTAATTGTACAGCAGATTCCAAACACGGTTGGTAGTGTGTAATCTCTGCACATTAGGGCATCCTAATCACAGTCCTCTTTGTGTGTAAAGCTTGCCATCTTTAAAGCCAGAAACAGTTGATAGAACTGTGTTTCATGCATTACATTTATGAAGTTGCATGCTTTCTCTTGCCACAAAACACAATAATTGATATGTTTACATACATTTCTTGTGAAACTGTTTCTATCCAGTTTGATACAAACAATTACATATAGGGAATAAAATAAACATGTGACCTCTTTATGTATAAAATGGGATAGGAAAAATATTGACACATTTTGTATGTCAACATATGCAAAAGATTGCAATTTGAATTTTCAGTCAGCCATAGACTGGAATATTCCTTCTCTTCTGATGCAGGTTGCATAATTTCTCATGGCTAAAGTTGACTGTGCTTAGATTTGGGGCTGAGTTATGGGGTACGCCATGGGGGAGTTTGCATTTAGCCTAGATATGCGTGACTTTTTAAAACAATCTTTGCTAACCAGGTCGGCATATGACTCTGCAGGGATCAGCAAGATGTGTGGGAGGATGTGAGTGTGTATAAACACACCGGTCAGCCAGCATATTATGACCACCTAATATGAAGGAGGCCTACAGTGATGCAGCCCCATACGCAACAAACTGCATTTCCAGAATGTTGAACTGCAAAAGCTCTACTATTGACCCTTCGGTTCATTACCCTGTCAACCAGTTACCAGCTTTCTTTTCTTGGATCGCTTCGGGTAAGTCCTAACCACTGCTGCAGAAGTGGTCAGGACTTCATTTCATTTCTTAGTGGTCGTAATGCTATGGCTGATCAGTTTGTGCTAACCACTGCGCCCATGCCGCTCTATGCATTTTTTCATTTATCAAATTTTCCAAGTGATTACTCATATATTTTAGCTTTTTTCAGATATTAGTAATTATACGATATTTTAGATATAGATTAATAGGTGAGCCTTTAATTTTCTTAATGTTGCAAAAACTAGTCAGTGTTGTACAGGTAAGATGGAGCTAAACCACTAAAACACTACAGATGTTATGTTGCCCTCATGTCGTCTCCAACAGTAATTGTTCCATAATGCTTGTTAAACTGAAAGAGATCAAATGGACGTGTATTACATAGGTTGCTAATTTTTTTTGAAATTTTGATAAGGTTAACTAGCATTTTTCGTGGTTTTAATTTACTGGCTTGCAATTAATGATTTTTCCCTATGATCATAGATATGTAATGTATATCTATATCTAATCTATCTATCTATCTATTTATTACTGCAGACTTAACTATGAACAAAAACATGTACATATATATTTTAAATAATATTGATGAATCAATGGCTCAAAACCATTGATAAAATCAATAATCAAGATCATGAAGGGTCTCTTCATGACTAGTTCATAACATTTTAACATAATATAAAGTACACTTCCAGTCATATGATAATGCTGTTTCCGTTTCATTATTTAAATGTGCTACTGTAGCTAATAATGTAAAAAAAAATTGTACTGGTTTTGGCATGAGACCTTATTAAGAGGTCCCTGCTGGCTTTCATTTATTGTTAGTCACATTAGCTTCATTAATCTGTGCGACCTCTGCTTTTATTCAGGGACTTTATATTTTCTGCCATTACATTTAGATTTATAAATCATGATTTAAAAAAAAGCTGTTTTAACCTTGAGATGGAACTGCTTCTTCGTTTCCTAGGTTACTTTTTTGTAGTTACTGTTCACATTTGTTGTTCAGTAGAGATTTTTTTTAAAATGGTTTTGCTCTTACTGGGTTTTGGAGACTTTAACGACGCCTGAGCTAAACTACACACAATTTTAAGAGTATCTAAATTGAGTAAAATGTGGAAGTAACTCATACAGTTATTAGTGTAAAATTATTATTATTATTATTATTATATTGATACTCTATGATCATGGTCATTCAGCAGGTATGAAGAAAAGTGGTCATGTAGCTTTTGGACTGTACATTAATTTAATCATCTTTATACATATTACACATACATAAATATATACATATATTTAAGTCTCACAGGCTTTACTCTGGCATCTAGATATTTAGTTTTTTTAAATAAAGAGGGTGAAATTTGGCACCCTGCATTTTCAAACCACCATTATGATTAAGTGATAGCTGTTAATTGTAAATAAGTTAATAACCGTCATTGTGATGTGTAATGTGCAATGTGTATCAGTATTGTAGCAATCAGGCCTTAGCTGTGCTGTGTTTGATGTAAATGTAAGCTTGTGAGACAATAAACCAGGATAATGAATCACTCTTGGCAGCCAACTCTCTCTCTCACACACACTTTAACAGCTCTGACCTTGGTAATGAACTGTGTAACCTCGTTTTTAAGTACACATATTATGCTTAATTAGCTTTATTTATTAGCTAACATATTAGTTAATAGCATGATTGTTATTGGGAACATACAACATTTGAGTGAGTGATTATTTGTCATTATGAACACACCACAGCACAGCACTGACCTCTGCATTTGACTCATCCGTGAAGGAGCAGTGGGCAGCTGACATTGGCAGCACCCATTTGGATCGTACCTTGCTCGTGAGTACCTCAGTGGTACCAGAACGGCGACCTTCTGATCATGGGACCAACTCCCTAACCGCTACACTACCAGCTGCCCCAGATATGCTGACAAAGTTTGCTATTATTAGCTAAAGTTGCTGAAATAGCTAGTTGTTAGCTAATTACTGTAGCTAAATAAACATTCCTATCTAAAAGAGCTGACTATCACATAACTATCGCACTTGTTTGGTAGAGTAGCCTATTAAACTCCAGCTGTAATAAAGGTTTTAATATTTCACGAGCCAGGTTTGTGGTTGTTCCTGGGCTCCTGTCGTCTTCACACTACGCAGACATTGTTAGAATTTGCAAAACTGTGTCTGAATAGTGTCAAAAGTATCAAACCAATGATTTGTCTTTTTGTGCAAACATTCTGTGTTGTGGTTTTGGTGTAATGTTGCTTCAGAAGTTCTCCATAAGCTGCAGGTTCCTACAAATAGCTCTCACTGAAGACTTATGTTCACTGGCTCAGTAATTGCAATTTCTTGATCCTGTAAAAATGGCAGCTTTGCATTCAGCTTCTTCCCGTGCTAATTTTTGTTAGTAATTGGTCAGTATTTTAAGCTCACTGGAGTGCACATACTAGTTCAGCATGCAGCTAAAATGTTCTGTTAGTAACTTTGAGCAGTTTGATTTCAGTGTGAAACTGTAACACAGATATGTAATGGTTTTTTTTTCATTTATCTTTATTTTTTAAAGCAAAACCACTGTAATCACTATTAAACCAATGTGAAAGCTCATCCCTGACATGACAAATCCCAGAGATGTCCTGTCGGAGATGAGCATGATCACTGATTAGTTTTGTCATTATGTTAAAAAGAAATCTCTGTGTAATGGCTTTTCATGTCTCTGAGCAACCTTTACTTTGCAACTTTCAATTCATGTAGTTCAATCACGAGTGTAGTTGGGGTGTAGTGCTAGTCAGGGCGCTATGTTAGCGGGCTAGTAATAACAAGCAGGCGGTCTGTAGGTCACGTGAAGTGGTGCTTGGGGTCGACTAGATGCCGCTTTGAGCTTCACATAGTTGTCGCAGTGACAGGTGGCCTGGCCTGAGAGCCAACGCTCAGCCTGCTCACTGGACCGGACTAAACTCCAACTGTGTGATGTAATCCTTTAGCCTGCCAGCTTGTGTGTGTGTGTTTGTGTGTATGAGTGAGTGAGAGAGTGAGAGAGTGCTTCGGATGGAGGATTGGGTCAAGAATCAGGAAGGTGAAAAACTGAAGTGACAGACAGTGATGGGGAGATTGGAGACAAAAAGAGGGATAAAGGGAGAAAGAGACAGAGAAAGAGGGGAGGACGGAGAGGTGGGAGGGAATGAGTGTGTGTGTGTTTGCCAGAGTCCTTTAGAGAATTTCATAACGAAATATCCTTAGGGGGTGCTGTCCCTGCAGGATGGCTAAGAACACTTACCAAAGCAATTCACACTCACACACACACACACACACACACAGTGTTATACCGTTTGCTGACATGTTCCTACCATTCAGCCCACCCACACCCACATTTTCATCGTGCAGATTCACACAAACTGAGACTACACACACTCACATAAACATTCACACATCGCTTTTGCTGGGGCAGCATTTTAGATTTGTGAATGGAGTGGTGCCTGCTCTGTGGCCGCGGATGAATTATGCATGAAGTAAAGCAGATTCGCACAAGCCAAGAGTGCGCACACACACACTTTGAGAGTATAACTGTTCCTCATTTGTGCTGTTTTTTGATGTAAATTTGTCATTTGTAAATGTAATTTGTGGCCACATTTTATCTGCACATTGTGCTGCATTTATGTCCTACAACTGCAAATATGTTTTCTGGGCTCATAAGTAGATGGCTTCAGACACAATAAAAAGAAAACTTAACCATTAAATGCAAACTAAAAGCAATAAATCTGAATCATGCAGGGTGTTTCAGCATCATTTGAGTTGCAGTGCAGAGCGGGACTGAAATGGCCAGTTCTTCCTATCCTGATCGGTCACTGACAGGTTGCCAGTAAAAACAATCGTGATGGTTGGGGATTGGAGAAGACATGATCAAACAAGTTGGCCGAAATCAGACCGGATAGCAAGTTTCAGTCAATGAGAGTGCAAGCAAGCTGTAACACTAATTTTTGTTGGACAGCCATTTAGAAACTCCTGTTTTGTGTGGGGGTCATGTCATTTCAATTCTGGCATTACTTTTTTGTGGAAGAACATTGTTTTGTTGACCTGTTACCACTCATTTTCATACAACACGACTAACTTATACTTTGCAAATGGAGAAGTGTGAACAATGCAGTAGTTAGCAGCTTCTTGTGTTTATTCTGGATGTCTTCTAAGAAAAACATAGATTTGTGTTTGTTGTAGACACAGTAGACGTTTATGCTATATTAAAATAAATGTATTCTAATGGCAATCTATTAGAAAGATTAATGGCAAAAGCATCCTTTAATTTTCATGCGTTGTTATCCACATTAACATCTTTGATCAGTGTAATTTTTAACCAGAGCTTGCTTTTGTCTGATCCTTAGTACTGGGCGGTACATCTGCAAATCATAATATCATTCAAATATAATGATTTATTGAACAGTTTACCTTAATTAGGATTTTTGAATTTAGTTTTTTGATCTCATAGTTCACTGACTGGCCCTTAAAGCTGGAATATTTTTGTCTAATCATAGAGTGTGTTTTTTTAAACTTAAAAATAATTGAATAAAGCACACACAGATGAAGTCCCAGACGGTGTCAGAGTTACAAGACAACACACGCTGTAGTATGTTTTTAAGGGGAACATGAATGCACATTGGGAAAAGCATTAATAGAATTTTAAAAATAATTTAAAAAATAATCAAGATAACTGATATGGGTACGGTTATGTTGATTTGAGTTCTCTGATTTCTAATCTTTTTTGGACCTGACAGGAAAAGAAGCCCGTCTGCTTCGAGGGACCCCCACCAAAAGTACGAGCAAAGGGAGGAGAGACCCCCGGCGTCACACTATGCCCCGGGAGAGGGCGGCATGCCGCGATCGCCCTCCGACTACGGGCCCGGGGAGCATCAGCGGCGCGCTGGAGTTGGCAGTGGCTACGGGCGACCCTATGAAGATGCGGAAGCAGCAAGGGGGGCTTACCGTGCCCGGCGAGGTGGCTGGCGCTCCCAAGAAGAGTATCCGCCCGAGCCGGGCTTTGTACCCGATGGTCCACGTTTGAGTGAGCAGGAACTGGAGCGGCGTCGCCAGGAGGCCTACGAGAACCGTTACAGGAGCGACCCAAATCTGGCCCGCTATCCGGTCAAGCCACAGCCGTATGAGGAGCAAATGCGAATGCACGCTGAGATGTCACGTTTCCGACATGAGCGTCGCCACAGCGACGTCTCCCTGGCATACACTGAGGCTGGGGACCAGCTGCCGGGTGATCCTCGGGGATCGAGGTACCCACCATGCGCCAGTCCCCCAAGTCCTGGCCTGGGCCAGGACCGTCGAGCGGTGGCCGGAACCGGACCTGGATCAGGACCCGGACTGGGACCGGAGGTGGCACCGGCACGCAGAGGTCAGCACCTGGAACCGGGTGCGGTTGTGCGGAAAAGCAAGCGCGAGAAGATGGAGAGCATGCTGAGGAACGACTCGCTCAGTTCGGACCAGTCGGAGTCGGTTCGGCCTCCCCCACCCCGGCCGCACAAGGGCAAGCGAGGTGGGGGCAAGATGAGGCAAGTGTCGCTCAGCAGCTCTGAGGAAGAGCTGGCCACCACGCCCGAGTACACCAGCTGCGAGGATGTGGAGATTGAGAGCGAGTCAGTCAGCGAGAAAGGTACAGGAATGAGTTTCTTGCTTTTTATAACTTCTAAGAGACTAGTCCTAAGTGGTTGTACATAGTTTAATTTTGCCAGCTGATAATAATGACTGCACCAGTTTCCCCTAAGGAGCTAGCTGTAATTAGCTAATGAAAATGATTATTAGTCATCAAAAGGAATCTTGGAGACGCGTTATCTCGAGATCAACCAGTTGTTTTCTGGTGATCTCGAAATAACGGAAGTTGGTCTTTCGAGATAACACCTTATTGTTCAATGTCCAATTTCAACAGCAGTATAAAGTACAGTTCAGAGGTCCCTTTTTGACCCACAGTGTATTATTACATTCCCTACCCCTGCTGGAAATACCAATAGAAACCATTACAGAAATATCTAGTGGTTTCAATAAGAAATCTTCATAAGAATCTTCATAAGAGATCTTCATAAGTGCTTTCCATTCGGTACTCTCCTTCAGACAATATTTGCTAAATAATTAATTTGGGTTTATAACAGTTAGGATATAATAATTCTTTTGGGCCTAAGTGTGGTTTTACCTGTAACCTGGAACTTTGCATAAAAAATCATTTTAATTGACCGGGTCCTTTGGGTCATTAAGTTGCTATTATAATCCACTAGAAAAGTTTGAAATTCCAGTAAAGAAAACACTAGAAACCCTAAATAATTATAATAATAATAATACTAACAATAATAACAATAATAATAATAATAATAATAATAATAATAATAATAATAATAATAATAAATCAATTAATTTCTGCTTTGCAAACGTTTAGTGTATTACAATTAAAATTGTGCTTCTGAAGTGCTTTGAGTGTGGGAGATTTTGTGTGGTGTGTGTGTGTGTGTGTGCATATTCCTGTTACTTTATTCTCTTCATGTCCTTTTCTCTCATTGTGTAAATGGCTGTGTACTGTATGTGTAAGGTGTTTATGTGTATGTGTGGTGTGTGTGTTAGTGTGCGTTTGGGTGTGTATGTGTGTGAATGCTCCTCTTACACCAAACCACAGCACACGGGTCTCTCAGCTTTCTCTTTTAATGGGCCATGTTGCGTAACAGGGCAGAAAGATGAGAGGAGAGCGAGACTGAGACTAGCAAAGGAGTTGAGCAGACATCGTGAGGTTTCTCCTTGTCCGGCTAATAAAAACGCATGATTCTGACTTGGATTGTGTTGTCAGTCAGGCACCGAGGCGGGCAGTTAATGGGGTTCTGGCTGTTCCAAAATGCTTGGCATTGCTGCCTTCTAATTAAAGACGTGTGCAAAGTTAATTAAAATTCAGGGGCTTAATTGTAGAGTTCCTTCGCAGGATTCACCTGCTGACCCCTGAGCAGATTCTCTGGAGAATTTTCAAATTAGAAGTTACATTGAACAATTAAAAATTATTTTGTATTTATTTATAACAACCCTGACTGGCTGCCTACACAAGGCCTGTAGAAGATCAGCAAAGATTATTTTATGTCCTGTTTTTTTTAATGGGGTTGTAAACATTTATTGAATGTTATATTTGCTGAAACACACAGACAACAGATGATGGCTTTAAGATTCATCCTACTTGCACTTCCGGTTATTATTTTGTTTTTCAGATTCCATGATTAGTTGTACAATTCTGCATGCTCTTCGTCTCTAGTACCTCGTTTGCCGGTCTAGTTCTGCTGCCAATTCCCAACTTGGAACAAGTGTCATGTTTTTCCACTGGAAAAAAAAAGACTAGTGCCACAAAATCAGCCCCGAACCACCACTGAAACTTAAGGTAGTAAATTCACTGAGTAGAGTAAGCTCGGTTTCACCCAGATATTTAGTAGAAATACACCCTTTAACAGTGAGGCACGTGACTGCAGGATGCCACTGTAGCCTTTCTGTTTCAAAATTCCATTCACTTGTTACACATTTACAACTTAAGATTGAAGGACAGCCTAGAATTTGACTTTGCCATCATCAGATGTCAAATAAACTCACTCCGTGTTATATATTTCCATTTACAACTTCCCAATCTTTGGTGTCCTGTAACTTGTACAGCAAAGAAGTTGTTCATTAGGGTTATCTTCGCCAAATTTGCACAGCATACGTTGTGTATGGCATGACCTGGAGGGTAGTTGAGAGTGGGAGGACGTTTATCAGGATACAAGGTAGAGGAGGGACGGAGGAAGCGAAAGAGAAGGCGAGAAAGAGAAATAGGGCCAGTCATCTCTCCTTATGTAAGTGTTCTCAGCGTGGAGGGACGAGCGTAAGCCTGCATTATTGATGGCCGAGATTTTCCAGGTCTAACAGCGGCCTTGACGACGGCGCCGAGCTATTGCGGCTTCCTCTGAAGGTCGGGCGCTTTATTTTTTTACTCCCGGGCAGCAAGGGATGGAAAGTGTTTTTAGTCCTGATGAAGACGCCTCACCCATTCGTCTCTATTGGACCGGGCTGGTCACGGTGCTGGGCCAAACGCTGGAGATTTAGGCAGCAAACTCAGTGTTAATGTGGGATTTTTAAAGAGCTGAATTGAGCTTAAGAATCAGAATGTGACCATCAACCTCCACAGCAGGACTGTTTAATTAAAAGTCAAAGAGGTCCAGTCAGAGAAAGTTTCATCAAACAAATATCTAGAGCATCATAAAGTGTAGCACGCATTAGTGTTTAGTGCCATATAAATAATGTGATAACGAAAGAATGAATGATACACGGATTAAGAAAGTTGTGCAATTTAAAATAGAGGCAGTCTGTCAAAATCTAGTAATAGGTCTGGGTCACTTTAGGATCCGGATCTGGACTGTGGTCCTGGTGACCTATTTACTATTGATAATTTCTGATTGTGTGAGGAAAACCAACAAAATTCCAAAGAGATTCAGTACAAAGGAACATGCAAAAATTAAACCAAGTTCCGAATTCATATTTGGAACAGAAATTTTTAGTTAGAGTTAGTGCTGCTTAAGGGATCACATCAGATACTGAAAGCAAAGGTTGACTTTTAACTGGGGTCACCTTACCTAGCTTTAGAGCTTTCGTAAAAATCTGTTTAAGGTCACACTTATGCAGAATTCCCTTTGTGAGAAATACAACCTGTCTGTAAATAGTTTTATTATAATCCTGGATATTTGAAACTAGTTATAAATGTATGAGCGTCTGGAGACAGCACCTGCAAAACATCTTCTCAACAACCTTCAGTGTCACTCTATCTTATTTACTTCCTTGATCCCTTTAACACATAATCTTTCTTGACTTATCCAGACCAAGTTTTTCCACTATAGCGACAATATTAAATGAATCATGAAATGAGTATGAAATTGTGATGGGTAGAAATTTTTGCTTTACTTGAAAATAGTCATCATCAGTAATAAATTTGTTTTTTAATTCAAGATAACTGCTCTAATAAAATTAGGTGTAACGAGCTAATGATTTTTTTCCTTCTTTCATTTATTTAAATTTACTTTGACACATTTTTTCAGCGTACTGCTTGCAATATATCGTTCATCTTTTGCTCCCAGCTTCCTTGCGGCACATAGTAAAAACAGCATCAATAATTAATGATCCAATTAATAGTTTACACTGGGATTTTATTGAGTTGTCAAGGTGATGGAGAGCCCAAAGGCTCTCCGAATCAAAGCCTCACTCACGAACCGATTCAGCAGTTCAACCTCCTGCTGAGAGGGGGCGGGAGAGGGGGAGAGAGAGAAAGAGAGACAGAGAGAGAACGAGGAGGCGAAGGAAGAACAGGGAGAGAGTTGAGGTGAAATGAGGGGGAGAGGGAGTGAGGACTGTTAGGTCGAAGAAGAGCTGGGGCAGACAGAACAGGGAGGAAGTTAGGGAAGGAGGGAGTGTGGGAGGAGAAAAGCAAAAGAGAGGGGACTGTTGGGACAGAGAAAAGTTAGGAAGGGAGAGCGTAAGGAAGAGAGAGAGAGAGAGAGAGAGAGAGAGAGAGAGAGGGAGTGCTGACATTCACATTTTTGTTCGCACTCAGAGAAAGGAGAAAACAGCAAAATCTTTGTTTTTTCATGTTACTGACTAAGAAACCGGTTGCAAGGAGCAATCAGATATTTTTCAGTTTAACAAAAAGACAACAAAAGGTTTTCAAACCCATGCAACTTGCCTTTGGAAAAAAGCTCTAAAACATACTATTAAGAAATCAGGCTATTAGGGGTCAGTGTATAGTGCTGTTGACTGAAGAAAGAACTGATGGCAATTTGAAGAGGAAAGATTGTCTTTTAAATCATTAAAAAATATATTCTTATTAACATTAGAATACTGAAATGGGAATTTGTGTTTGGTTAATTATTTCAAATGTTGTAACAATGTTTCCTGCTAATTAATCCATTGGAAAGCCTGTTTATTTCCATTTTCAATGGTATTTCTAAAGAAAATGCATTTGTGAGATGAGTGGCAGAGTTCAGTATGTGGGTTGCGCCCATGAAAAGCTTGCCAAATTTAACTCAGTTTTGCCCAGCAGTGTGTGTATGTATATTTGTATTTGTATGTGTATACACATTTGCACTTCGTGATGCATAAATTGCTTCTCTTGGGAACAAGAGCTGAAATGCGAGCCTGTATGTGTGTATATTTGAATGTGTATATTTGAATGTGTCCATGAGCCTGTGGCTGTGTGTTTGTGTGTCGGTATGTACGAGTGTTTGTGATCACTTGTGCCCTCCTATCCCACTGCTTACTTTCTTCTTACTCTGTGACTGTACTCTATCGCTGTGTGTGTGTGTGTGTGTTTGTGTGTGGGTTTCTGTGTGATGCTCATTTGTGTGGGTATCTGACAGGAGATATAGATGGCCACTGGTGGGACCACGCGACGTGGCATAGCAGCGATACGTCCTCTATGTCTTTGGTGAGACATGCGGAACCTAGTCCAACCTCTTTCTTTTTTTTTTTCTCCCTCTCTCTCTCTCTCTCTCTCTCTCTCTCTCACACACTCTTGTCATTTCATGGGTTTTCTTTGATTTATGTTCACCTCTGCATGTATTTCCCCCCCCTTTTCCTTCTTTCTTTCCTTCCTTGTTTTTTTCCTTTCTGTTCTTTATCCCACGCTTGTAGGGGACAGTCAAAGGGGAAAAAGAAAAACTTTTGAGCAGGCACACATCTTATCCGAGGGCCAAAAGAAAGCGGTGCGCTTTCGGGGCCACTCGTTGGACGAGGACGGCGAGTGGGGCGAGCCGCAGGTTAAAGACTCTGGCGTTGACACTTGCAGTAGCACCACGCTAAATGAGGATCATAGCCGTAGCGAGAAGGTACTGGGACCTCCTCCTCCTCCAGCCTGCATTTTTTCCCCCTCTCCCTTTGTATTAATTTTACCTGGTTTTTGTTTGATTTCCCCTTTTTGTTTGTCTTCTCCTCTAGTCTTTTGTTTTTGTTTTGTTGTGCTTTTTTGGGTCAACGTTTATGATTTGGCGAAATTTCTATGTTAGTTTTTTTTTTTTTTTTTTTAAATAAAAGTTGTTTTACTCCTTTTTATCTTTAGAGTTGTTTTCTTTTTATGTTTTCATTTGGCTGTTTTCGTTTGCTTTTCCCATTGTTTGTTCAGCACAGGTGGGGGGCGGGTGGGGCATGGGTGGGGCGAGGGCGGGGTCACCACTTGCTTGCTCTGTGGTTGTGGGCTTTTGTAGCTGCTGCTGGCCATGCCGTAGCCGGGTATCTGACCTGTATGTTGTACCATGACGGCCCTTCGAGGTGCATGCCCTTCCCAGCCCTTCTCCCACCTCTTTTGTGTGGTCGTGCCTGTGTATAGGCAGAAAGTCACTCATTTTAGGCACCACACCTTCTCTAGTAGGTCCTCCTCCCCGTCCTTCCACCCTTATATTGCACACACAGCACCCGCTCGGCCCACCACACGCCCCCAAAATGCCCCTCACTTTCCACTGACTCCAACAAAAAAAAACACACCAACAGAAGTAAAGGGGGGGTGTGGGGAGGGGAGGGTTAAAACTTGAATTTCCTTTTGGGACAGACAACTATGTTTTTCTTTTTTCCCTTTCACTGTCATATATGTTAGTGTTTTTGTTTGATGGCTCATTGGTCCTCATGTGACTCATACGGTGTTTTCCAGGATTCTGCTAATTTTGCTCTCTGTGTCCCTCCACCCCACCAACCACCAACCTGTCTTTTTCATTCTTCTGCCTTTTTGTGTGCTTTGTCTGTTGTGAGATTTGTGCTCGGTGCTGGTGTTGGGGGAGAGGGTGTAGCGGGGGTTGTTGGAGGGGGTCATAGGTCTTGTGGGAGCCTGGATGCTAATTTGCATGCTAAGCACTGCCCCAAACACATGATCACACAAACTCTGGAGTAATTAAATTAAATAGTAAAAGCTGATGAGAATAAAGATAATGGCAGCGAGATCTGAGATCAAGTTGCTAACATAGTTTACTTGTCAGCAGTTCATTCATTTTGGAATAGATATAATAGCTTATGGCCATTCATAAAACTCTCTTTCTGCCTAAAGAAACTTAATTGTAAATATTAATGAAAAATAAAGGGGTCTATTTAGCATTAGTCATGGTAACTAGTCAACTTTGCTACTGACATTAGCATATTTAAATGAAGAGTCTTTTTAAAAATGGCGACCATTAAGGCCTAAAAACGTTTGTCATTTTTAGCGGCTATCATTACAGGGTTCGTGTGATCACACTAAAAGCATATCCTTACCAACCCTCCCCAACTTTGTCTTCCTCTCTACATGTCCTATTGAAGGTGAAAATGAAGTTTATTTTATTTTTTAAATGTTATTTTTCCACGTGTGGCTCCGACCTCGTAGCACCCAGTCACATGGCAGCCCTCTAAAGATGGGGATCGGCTGATTGGCCGCATCCTTCTCAACAAGCGTCTGAAGGACGGCAGTGTTCCTAGAGATTCTGGAGCTCTACTGGGCCTTAAGGTAAGACATCGGTGTGACTTAGTTTTATGTGATTTCTTAAATAATAATTATTTATAGTTGTATGCTATTATATGGGGTTGGTGGCTCAGCATTTTTACCACTGGACCCCTGAAAGTCGCTCCAGGGAGACCTTCCGTGTAACTAGGAAATAGAAGTTTCTCTGAATAACAGTGTCTGCTAAAATGCCACAAAGTTTTAAATGTAACAAGTAGTGAAATGTAAACCATGCTCACTCCTGAGTAAGCAAGTTAAAATAAAATGAAGCAAATAGAAGTTTAAGAAAATGCTACAGAAAACATACAGAATATATTCAAAAATGTAAAGAAAGCTTATAAATTATTTATAAACTGTATTTTATTGTAGACATTTGTTTTCAGCAGCTAAATGCTGCTTCTTAAATGTAAAATAAATATGTACTGGGGTGAGATGAGTCCATAATGATGTTAGTTCTGCAACTTATGATGTAAATGTCTTGTGTGTAAATTGTGAAACGCGTCATGACACTTGTATCGGGATACTGTAGAATGAAGCTCCTGCTCAGTTTTACGAGCGACTCAAATGTGGCTCGATGTAAGTCTGAGAAATGGGCCGCTTCTTTCTAATTGAGTGAATTTCCTGAATGGCTGAGGTTGTGTTGCCTCATTGCTGCCATGTGCAATTCTTTTTCTTTGAGTAGCTTGCTGAATGCACACAGGCGCACACACACACACACACACTATCACTCAATCCCTTGGGGCTCTGCCTCACGTTACATAAAACCATTTCTGTCCAGTAGGCGGCCCTTGTAATCTCCTTTTGTCCATTTGCATCTGACTGCCATTAGCGTGGATTTGATTTATGCGTCGCCTCAAGCTAGGAAACTGGTCCATCTGGCTTACAGTACGGCCTTGTCTTGTAACGGTCAGCTCTTTCAGGACCGTTTTTTAGAGATTCTCGATGCAGAATCCCTGGGGCACACTCGACAATCTATATTTTTGCTCTCCCTAAACCCCTTAGAGATGTCTACCAGATCTTGACTGTTTAAGCCTGGTTCAGGTGTGTTTGAAGCTGGGACAGACCAAAAATCTGTTTTTGTTAATCATCAATTTAATGTTTAATTTAATGTGTAATTTAATGTCATCTTGTGAACCTCAAACACTGGCTTGAGAAAGGTAGCCTTAAAAATATATTTGTTTTAATATGAGGGTCGATCAGCACCATGGACAGTTCCTTTTGAATTGAAATTAGTGATTATTTGTCATTGTGAACACACCACAGCACAGCACAGTGTGCACCACAACCAAATGTGAGCACTGCATTTAACCTATCCGTGAAGGTGCAGTAGGCAGCTTCTGGGGAGCAGGGCTTGGGGACGGTGCCTTGCTCATTAGTGACTCAGTGGCACTTTTTGCCAGTGCGGGACTTGAACAGGTGACCTTTCCGACCACTGGGCCAACTCACTAACCACTGCACTACCAACTGATCCAAACATTCCTTAAAATTCAGCTTCTGTATGGCATGCTTTTCAAATCAACAGTGTAACCAGCTGCTCTGATTGAATTTACCCAGAATTAGGAATTCCTGGAAAAAAGTGAATGTTTGCTTTCCAAAAACATCCAAAAAAAAAGTGTTCAGCTTTTTTGTATAAAAAATCTATACCGATACACTTACGTAAAATATCAACCCAGTCATTCTGTAATAATTAAAATTGAGCATTTTAGGTTATACAGTAAAAGTTTTCTGCAGTATATTGCCAATTTAAAAAATGAGCTTACATTTAAAGATGGATTGTTTCATTTTGTGCCACAGAATGCAAGCCTAATCAATTTTAATATGAATTTTGATATCTTCATATCTGTCTCGTCCAGGTGGTTGGGGGGAAAATGACGGAGTCTGGTAGACTTTGTGCATTCATCACCAAAGTGAGGAAGGGAAGTTTAGCAGACACGGTTGGACACCTCAGACCAGGTACGCACCTTTGCTTTGTCTTTTATGTTCAGAGATTATTGTCATCATTACTGGATATGTCAACGATCAGCAAATTCCACTTGTTTTAACTAAAATTAAGCCTTGTTTTAGTAATGCTACATCAATTTAAATGTTAAGTACTTGTCTGCTTATTGTTTTTTGTATAGGTGATCAGGTCCTAGAGTGGAACGGGAGGAATTTACAAGGAGCCACATTTAAAGAAGTTTACAATATCATTTTAGAATCCAAGCCAGAGCCTCAGGTGGAACTTGTGGTGTCCCGACCCATCGGGTAAGATATGCATGATGTGTATATAGGGGGCGTGGGGAAGGAGGCATAATGTAGGGGAAGTCGGCTGATCAGTTTAGATGTCCATTCATAAATGGTCAATTTAAAAGCTGCAATAAATTACTGAATCTTTATCTAATTTAATAATGTGATCTTATATTGTTCACTGTGTTGGGTCAAATCCTGTGTGCTTTAATACTAAAACACATGTAATTGATCATTTTACCTTGTTAGCATATTGACAAATAGAGAAACATATTCGTGACCATTACAGTTTTCGTATCTCACTGTCAGGCAGAAACAAAATATCTAAAAATTTTAACATTAATATGTTATTTACATTTTGCACTTTGAGTCTAATACGATATTACACCAAACATAATACTTGATTTGGGGAATGGTGATACATTTACACATTACAATTGTATGTAATAATAATGTTTTTAGTACTAAAAAGTTTGCTTTGAACATATTTCTTAGTGTTTTAACAAAAAAATAAACATGAAGTTGTTCAGCTATTAATAGGCAAGATACTACTGTCATTGATCAAGTAGTGACTGAATGACATTTTACACTTGCCTGCATTTAAAATACTGAATATATGAGGTTTTTGTATTGGGGACATAAATATTGTCTAAATATTGCCATCACCCAAAACTTAAGTATTACTTCACAAAAGAAACATATCTTCACAGCAACTCATTTGACTGCTTCGTTTGGAAAAACAGCAGAGAACAGATGGCTTCTGAAAGCAGCGATTTCCCAGAAGCCTCAGCGCCACCCGGGCAGTTCCGCGTTACCGTTTCTTACCGAATGCTACAATCAGAGCTGGAAAACGGCATCTCTGATATGCTGATGTAGGATCAGCCGACTGCGACTGAAGCATAAACGTGTGCTGTGTGTGTTGAGCCAGACTGACTTTAGATAAGCGTATTGAGTCCAGCCTCCACTGAGAGCATAATAGAGACTAATGCGGTGCTTAGGGTCATTAAAAGCTCGTGCACTCTGTTTTAGCCTCTCTCCCTCCCTCTCTCTCTCTCTCTCTCTCTCCCTCCAATTGCAGAGATATCCCCAGGATACCAGATAGCACACACACACAACTGGAATCGAGTGAGTAGCCACCATGTGGCCAGACCTTGTCACAGCGCCTTGATATCAGTATATTCAAAAAATAAATAAATACGTTCTGAAAGAAATCTTGTATTAAGCCATGTCACTATACAGGATTTTTCTGGGTGGCCCGAACAGAGAAATTCACCTTTATTCTCAGGTTGTAATTAACATTAATTTTTTAACTTTCTAATATTTAAAATTTGTTATAATTTGCATAGTCATAGGAAAGATCACTGTACATTTCACTACATGTTTCATTTCGATAATTGACAAAGAAAGAATCTTGAAAAATCCTGAGTTGTGCCGAGGAGTAATACAGCACGGCCTGAGACTTCACGTCGCCGCTTTATCACTTTATTTCTCTCCTCACCCCATTTCCTCCCTGTCTATCCCTTTATTGTCTTCCTCCCCTAGGTTCCAGTTCATTCGAGTCACAGAAGATGGAGCGGCCATCCATATCCGTCACGTCTCCCATGAGCCCCGGCGTGCTGCGAGATGCCCCGCAGTACTTATCCGGACAGCTCTCAGTGAGTCTTTCGCAACACAGTTTGCCCCCTTTTTTGTACAGGTGCCAAAACACCAAAATGCCTTATATGTTTTATTATTTTTTTGGTCAACATCAAATTTTTAGTACCTCTGTCTTCAACAAAAGTATGTATTCAAATTCATATGTTCTTTACAAGTTGTAGCATGTCATAAATCGATCAGTGTTACTCATTTTCTTTGGTCGTAATTCAGCAAAGCCTGAGTTTTAACATAGTGTTACTATGATAAATGAATGCCAGCTGTATCATATATTTTCTTAGCTAACTTTATAAAACTGATCCATAAAGTTCACAGAAATCATAATTAGATACATTTGTTAAACTCTGGGTAATATACAGATTTGCTTACTAGATTTCTTGGTTCTTGTTATATTTTATGTTTCATATATGCTAGGGTAATCTTTACACTGCCACAAGAATCAAATACAAATGTGACCTGGAACTATGGCTTTCACATTGCCTTCTACTACAAATTCCAGATTCAGATTTACATACTAGACCCAGGTTTAACCCGGTAAAACTGTCGACTCCGATCTTGTAGTCCATCCCACAACCGCTGAGTCACCTCACTGTGCCTTTCACTGAACAAACCAAAAATAAGCTCTCAAAATACCCTTGTTTCTGTAAAGTTTTAGTTCCTGTTTCTGTCGGCTTTCAGATTTTTAAGTGTGAAAGCATTCAAAGTGTGGCTGGCAGTAAAAGAAAGCTATTGGAGTCTTTAGCAAATCATGGCTTTTGGGACAGTTTGTGTTTCATTGCTGTCCCCAGCTAAGCCCAGTTTTTTAAATCAACTGTAGGTTTATTAACTGTTATTTACCGTTAGCCATGTTTAGGATTAATTTAGGGCAGCAAAAACTCTGTTCCACCATCATGTTATCCCTGCCTTCCAATTTAATGTCAATCTCTTTCTATTGATGCTTGTCACAAATCAGATGAGTTTTACAGGTGCTGAATAAGAACGGCATTTTCCTTCTCGGCTCCCCCGCAGTTTCATTAACACTATGGGATATGTGTGCGTGTTTGTGTGGGTGTGTGCTTGTTGCGTTACAAGATCACATGTTTTTCTATGTGTTTTGCCGTTTGCTGGGGTAGAGATTCAGTTTAAATGCTTGTACGCTTTGAAATTTTGTGGGGTCCATTTGCTTGTGTCTTAGCAAGCCAAATGGAGGTCATTATTTTGACCTTAGTACCTACAATTACTACAACTACAATTACATTTCCACACAATGCAGAAATTAGGGGATTAAAAATAAAAGTTTTGAGTGGAGTTGATCCTCTTAACTTGATTTAGTTCAAATTACTGAATGGATTTGGTACTCTAAGCTTTATATGTTCTTTAACTGTGAATACATGATTACTCCATTAAAAATAACATTGCATAAATTGTAATTGTAAAAGTTTATAAACTTTAAAATGTGAAATTTTATCAAATGTAATTTTAAAACAATTAGCAATCAGTCCCATACTGGTAAAAGTACCACTGAGGTGCTCATGAGCAAGGCACTATCCCCAAGCACTGCCCTCCGGGCGCTGTATGTCAGCTGCCCACTGCTCGTTCACAGATGGGTCAAATGCAGAGGTCACATTTTGTTATGGTGCACTATGTGGTATACTATGGCGTGTTCACAGTGACAAATAATCACTTGCTCACCATCCTCATACAGTTATTACAGTGTAATAATGAGAAATATTGAGAAGTTGTAATGAGAAAGTGAAGCCAAACAAAATATGTTTTTATTATTTTTATAGATATACAATGCAATGTTTACAGTGCTTCTAACCATTGCTAATTTCAGCTGAGTAAAGAATAATGACGCTTTGGTCTTATAGTATTGCGTTTTAGGCTGAATCTCTCTGCCCAAGCCTCCCTGATGTTGGTGCTGTCATGGTGGGTTTTCCGTTTCATGGCATTGTTCCTTTTTGTTTTTGTCATTAATCTTGCTTACCCAGAGCCAAAGCCTTAGTCGAAGAATCGAGCCTTTTAACCCTAGGGTTCAGGTAATGGTTGTTGTATACAAGAAAGATTGCTCTCCTCCCACTCAACCCCTCCCTCTGTCTTCCTATTTATATTCTGCTATGTGAAAATAATGCACAGCAACAAAATGGCTGCATCACCAGTTTACTTCTGTTTGCTTGTGTAACGTATACAGTTTGTACTATTTGTTTTTTTTTTAATTATTTTAGCCTTGCAAGTCTTCTCATGCTGTTTTCTGATACCTTTGTGTCATTCTACAAGGAGCCGCCAAGCATCTGCATGATCAAAGTCCAGCACGATCCCACACCAAAATTCGTAACAACTGCAAAATCTTGTGCTTGTACAAATTATTGGAACCCACTTATCATGCTCCTAACTGGTGGTGTATAGAGCAACCAAAATTACATAACAGTAAAGGCTGTTTACAAAAAAAATTACTCCAATAAAAGTTATCCATTACAGTAGTTCCTGAATAAAATTGTATTTCTGGTATTAGTGAAACTAAGCATTACAAGAAATGTCTGAGTCAAGCACTGTTCAAAGATATGACGGCAGTTTTCAAATCCCCTTTATTCCAAAAATGATGAGACTGTAACACAACATCAAATTGGCTCAGAAGTAAATTCAGCATGTTTAAATGGACATGTATGAATGCACAATTATTGTTTTTTTCCATTGTCAGTGATTGCAAAAAAAATGCAAAATTGCTAATTGTAACATGGAACAACTCTCCTAAATAGGAATAAAATGTGCATTACTTTCAGTAGGTAATGTGGTAACAGCTGCTAATATTAACCATAATTAACCCAAGTATACTGAAATAATACAGAAGGAGAGCAACAAATTAAGTAGCAAAGACCACTGGGCAGAAATCTCTTGAATACACCACTGCTAGAAAAGGGTAAATGCAAACAAAGTGACAATGTGCACTTACTCAAGTACTATACACCTCAGCTTCAACTCTGACTATATTCTGTGTTCTCTTATGCAGTTCTTACGAATTTGCCAATGTGAGATCGAGTTGGCAAAATTAGAGAATACGTATTTTAAGGGACACAACTGCTGCGCAACACACCATATACATTACTGCCTTGACACCGCAAAATTATATATTGTAACTATATGACACATTGACATAATAAGCTATATTTGCCCCTAGTTATGTCAGCAGTCTGTTACATAATGTGGGGCAGCGCTGGCCTGTGTCTCTTTAAATTTTCATGTGGTGTGGAGTTCGCAAGGACAAACAAATCTGATTCTTTTCCTGTGACACCTGAAACAGCCTGGAGTCCTTAGACCCTTTGACCCCTGGTTTAGTGCAGTCACGTTCACTCTTTTTAGAGTTTAGTGTTCCATTAGAAGTGAGGCAGCTGAGACTAACATTGCAGATGGTTTTAGGAGGTGAAAATAATGCAAATATGCTGTATTTTCAAAGTTTCTTTAAAATTGTATTAAAGGTATGTTGGCATACAGTGATATGAATGGAAGTAGGAAATATATGAAACTTACTTTTCCAGATTGTACAAGGCTAATCATGGATGTATGCTGTTGGGGCAAGTCATATTGGGCCTCATTCACCAGTGTCATTCACAAGTTTATCTTACATTTATTCTTAGGAATACAAGAACGCAATAGCAATAATGAAATATTTACATTTACATAAATGTTTTCAGCAAACTACAAATGCAATAAAACTGGTGCAACTGTGCTCTTTAACTAAGAACAAATCTGCAAAAATAAGACAACACTGGTGAATTTCAGAATCTTTGTTACAACTGCATATGTGGGTTTTAGGATCAAATTTCTTCTTAACAGTTTGTGAATGAGACCAGTGGCGTTGCCCAGTGGCACATAAATTGAAGGATAAACTGAGATTAACTGCAGTAAGAATGAAAGGAAGAGAATGTGTTTAGAAAACAGGTACTGAAATGTCCCTGATGTGGTGTGATTATAGATTATTCCCCACATGTTTGCTAATGGGAACTGCATAATTAATTAATCAATTAACATCGTAAATAGTATGGTGCTGTTTGTTTGAGGCAAGTCTTTGTAAGGGATCTCTTCTTTCACCGCTTTCGTTTTCCGAATGCTCTCCCCTGCTGCATGCCGTTAATCTGAGGTCTCGATCGACTGTGCTTGAACAAGAATTAAGAAGAGAAAATCTCTCCTTGACATAATAGCAAGTATGGGCAAAGGCTTAGAAGATTTGACAGATTTTTCCTTTGTGTTGGTTTTCTTATAATTTGTATGTGTGTGTCGTGACCAGTGTGTTCACTCTTTGTCGTAACTTCTAAGTGTATTTCCGCGTTGTCCATACTTCCCTGAGCAGGGTGCTTGTCTGCTGCGTGTCACTGCATGAGGGCTCTACTGCTGCTGTCACTTCGGCTTCTTGCCCTTGCTCTTTTTTGCCAAATGTTAATTATGCAAATTATCTTATTGAAGTGCAGTAATATTGTCACATATTTTACACCTTTTTGTAATTGTTGCAGGGAATAGTATGCATGTACTTTTGCCAGCAAGTGTGTGGCCAGTTAGTGTGTTAATATAGTCATACTATTAACAGTAATTAATTCATAATTCTTTCATGGTAACACAGTTTCTGTAACTTGTGTGTATTGGCTGTCACAGTGTAATTAATTAATTAAATCAATGCAGTGCAGTTCACTGCAGTTCAGCAAGTCCTCTCTCCCGCTAAGGTTCTGTTGATCTCCAAACAGGTCAAACTCTGGTATGATAAAGTAGGTCATCAGCTTATCGTCACTATCCTGGGGGCTAAGGACCTGCCTTCACGAGAAGACGGTCGGCCGAGGAATCCCTACATCAAAATCTACTTCCTTCCAGACAGAAGGTACGGGTAGGCATTACTTACTAAAACCTAATAGCATGTCTTTTTGGAATGTGTTTAATGAAGCATGCACATTATTATAATTTGTTCTGTCTTTTGGTGTGCAGCAATTAGTGTAAGGTGGTGATAGTCAGTATTTCTGGCATGTTTAAAGAATCTCAATTTGCAGAAGTCTAGACCAAATTTACTTAAAAAAAACAACATAAAAAACTGTAATGTTTACTTGTTCAGATCTAACTGATTCACAGAACAAGGGCTACTTCCCAGTCACATAATCATATATAGTAATATATAGTAGTTGCCACAGTGTGACACGTCATTACATTTAGCATCTGTCTAAAATGTTGATCTAAATAAAATGTACTAACATAGTCACATGAGTACAGTTAGTTAGTGAGTGAGTGTGTGATTATTTGTCATTGTGAACACCCTACAGCGCACCACAATGAAATATGACCTCTGCATTTGACCCATGCGTGAAGGAGCAGTGGGCAGCTTTTGGCAGCGCCCAGAGAGCAGTGCTTAGGGATGATATCTTGCTCATTAGTAACTCACTAGCACCCACTAGTACTTTGACTGGTTTGTATTGTTTTTAACCGCATCATAATGATAGTAATACATGAATATTTAGTCCAGTTCTTTGATAGTTCCATTAACCTATCACATATTCCAGTCACCACAGATCCTGGAGGCTTTAAATTGCAGGTCACAGTACCAGAACAGCATCACAAGGCATTGACAGGATGGCATGGTTGTTTTTTGGTGATGCTGATGCCTCCTGCTGATGCTCTCCCACTGAAGCACTCTGACATACTGACTGCTGACATGCTCAGATTGAGATTCTAAGTGGAGCGGGTCTCTGTCCAGTCGATTCATCATTCTGCGCTTCCCAGCTTCCCTTCTACCGTAGCGGTCAATAAAAACAGTTTTAATTACTCTTCCCTCCCAGTGACAAGAGCAAGAGGAGGACGAAAACGGTGAAGAAGTCGCTGGAGCCCAAATGGAACCAGACGTTCATGTACTCCCCCGTGCACCGGAGGGAGTTTCGAGAGCGGATGCTGGAGGTCACACTGTGGGACCAGGCTCGGGTCCGCGAGGAGGAAAGCGAATTTCTGGGAGAGGTATAGAACTGTCTGAAAAGCTTTACTCTGTAAAGTTGTGCCTACAGCTAAGGATTTTTTTCAATGGCTCACCACCCTGCAGAGTTTTGATTTGCTCTTGCCTTGGTTAATACACGCCTTACGGTGAGAGCATGCTATTCATAGGGATACGAATGTCATGGATTCAGGCCTTGATACAGAAAGTGTCTTATTCAACACCATCCAAAAATAAAAAACCCAAAAGGAGGTACAGTATGAACTACCTATGGCTCAATAACTGAAGTTTTAACCAAAATGGGAATTTGGAAAACCGTTTCACCAACGAATAGCCTCGCAAAGCATAAATCAGGTTTTCACTTTCAGAAGCAGATGGCTTTCGTGGCACGGCTTTGCTTTGTGTAGTTAGTGTAGTGCAAACCACTACACAACCAGAAGTGGTGCTGAAGGAGTTTGAAGTCTCATGTTGATTGCGATAAAAATGTAGGAGGCTCCCTTCTTAGAAACAGTGTTGGTGGCAGTGTTGAAAGCAGTGTAAAATGTTTAACTTTTAAGTCTTTTATGTCTCATATACGGAAAATGAAACGTGCGTCCATACAATTGCGGTATGGTTTAGGTACAGCATGGAGATGCCTTTTAGTGTAGATTGCACTTTAAAACCCCTTTGCGTAGCTGCTATTAGACACTGCTGCTTCTGCACACGTTCCCTCTGCCAGATCCTGATTGAGCTGGAGACAGCGCTGATGGACGATGAGCCGCACTGGTACAAGCTGCAGACGCATGACGTCTCCTCCGTCCCCCTGCCCAAGAGCTCCCCCTACCTGCAGAGACGGACGCTGCATGGGGATAGCCCCACGCGCCGGTTGCAGAGTAAGGCTTTTATTTACTTTGCTCTGTGTTTCCTCTTTGTTTCTATACTTGCACTATAAAAGAAATCCACAATTTACACACCTCTATCACTGGGGTCAATATTACAGTGTTGAGATTGTTCTCTTTAAGCTCTAAAGACAAATACAAGGAATTTAAGGGAATATTTTGAGTCAGTAGCATCATGCAAAATGTATGGGCACATTAGAAAGTAATCAGACAACCTCAGACACGACAGCTTGTGTGATTTGTAACACTCCAAAACATATTGCTAAGAAAAAGGCACAAAGAACCACATGAGTGATGGCTTTGGGTGTTGATGGCCTAGTGGTTAGGACACTTGCCTCCTGGACCAAGAGGTTGTAGGTTCGAATCCCCCATCTGGCACTACCGTGATTGGATCCTTGAGCAAGACCCTTAGCCCCAAGTTTCTCCAGGAACACAGTTGCTGTCATTATTAGGAAATGGAAGTCGCTCTGGATAAGCATTTCTGCTAAATGCTGTAAATGTAAAATGTAAGTGGAGTGACAGACAAAAATTGAAAATGATCAGTGTAGAACATCATAACCTGTCTTGGAGTATTACACACCACTTAGTAATGCATCTTGCACAAAACTATTTGGTCATAAAGTTAAATTAAATATCTTATACTAGATTTGATAAGGCATTTCAGTGATTATGACACAAACACACTAAAATACACATTACAATGTCACAACACATCCTTCGAAGGTTTGCTTGGCTGTGTTAAAAGCGTTGCTAAAAGTTGGGCCAGATGGCCTTGCTTGACCTTTCTTCTTGACCTCCACGTTGTCTTTTTGCAGCACAAGGCCCGTATTCATACAACTCAGGTAACGTCCTCGGCATGACCCACTCCTTTTGCTTCTGTGAAAAAAAAGTCAAATTGCGCCATCTCCCTCACGCTTTCCTACAGTGCCCTCTGATGCTCCTTAATGGTGCTCTGCTTTTTCCTCTCTCCTTGTGCAATTCTCTCCAAACTTGTTTAAGAGTGGGAAACCCCAACAGACATGTTAACCAGTCCTTACGTCATTAACTTGCAGTGTTGGGCTGCCCATAGCAATGCTGCTCCATGGTGTTTGTTTTCTGGGTGTTGTAATGTTTTTTTTGTCTTATGTTTTGTGTGTGTTGTAGTGTTCTTTTTTAAGTGTGTTCTTGTGTTTGAGTCTTATTTTTTCCCCCACTCCATAAGTGTCAAGTGTCCCCACAATGTTATAAAAACCTGGGAAATGCAGAAACTAATGTTATGACGTGTGCAAAAAGCAGTTTTTAAAATCATTTTGTTGGTTACTGAGTTTGCATTTTATATTTAGGCTTAGAAAAATATTTTTCCCTATTGGAAAATTTTCATACAATAAAAAGGCACCCCTGCGGAATCCTTGAAGGGACCAGTGTGAAAAAATTTCATGTGAGGAGCAAATGTTTCCTGTGAAGACAAGATGATTTTGTGTGAGGACTACATGATTTCCCGTGTGCGCAAGATGTTTTTGTGTGAGCACATGATATTTTTACGGAGACATGATTTTACTTCCACTATTCGCATTTCGACTCTGTGTTTAATGCATCCACATGGGCCAGTTGGTGGCGTAGCGGTTGGGCATTTGCCCCGTCAACAGAAGGTCGCCGGTTTGAATCCCAGACTGGTAAAGTTACCATTTAGGTACTCACGATGTAAGGTACCATCCCCAAGCACTGCTCCCCGGGCACTGCCTACGTCAGCTGCCTACTGCTCCTTCAGATGGGTCAAATTTGGTTGCGCTGCACTGTGTTCTGTGCTGTGGTGTGTTCACAATGACAATCGCTGACTTTTACATTTGCTTTATTGTCTTTGGGATAACCACATATAATTTGTACTCCTTGCCATATAGAGGTATAGAGCATAGAGGTCTTGAATATGAAATTCTGAGCTCTCAGAAACATCATGCTCACGCAATACTTTCTTATGCTCACATGAAAAAATCTTGTGCTCACACAAAAGGCATTTTGGGCTCACATGAAAAAACATTCCATGCTCTCGTGAAAACATTTCATGCTGTCACAAAAACAGTTTTGTTTTCGCAAGAGAACACATCTTGTGCACGTGTATGATACTTTCTCGCGTTCAAGCTCGCATTTATTTTCACAGACAGAGAGAGATCTGATGTAAAAGAATGTAACATCACTAATGCGAGTTAGTGAGACATAGACAAAGATGGAGAGTGACAGAATGAGAAAGGAGTACGAAAGGAGTTCCATTCTGCTGTCTTTCCCATAAAAGCCCAATCTTCAGTCTATGCTGACAGAGCGGCAAGCTCCGAGGCTTTGCAGGGTCTGGGAAAAATGTATGCAGTTGTTGAACGGGGTGTCTCACTGGAACCTCCATGTCCATTAAACCCCCAGTCCTTCTCAATCTGCAATCTGATTGAGGCTCTCGTTCCGCACGTTGACTCCCAAACCGTCAGCACCCCAGATACAGGCAGGAACGAGTGTCATTTGCTGGGTTGGCTTGACTGAAATGGACAGAATAATACAAAAAAAAAATGTTTGAGTTTGTTTTCCCCATGAGACCTGAGATGCTCGAAAAGCTCCGTCCCACGTTCCTTTGAGATGCCGAGTAAGTCTGACTGGCATGCTGATTCGAAGCGTATGGAGGTCTTCAGACGCAGATTAACTTAATGGTGCCGTTGACAACGATTGGTGTGATTTATGATGACAAGTGTTATTGGGGTGCAATTGTGAACTTCTAGATTGCTAAAGTAAATATGGGGCAAACCAAGAGTACAAGTTTAGGCTGACGGTGTGAGACAACAATATATATCTAATATATATACACTCATGGCAGCACAACACACACTGCCATGTCAGTGTTACCCTTCTCTCTACTGCCCTGTCACCAGTGGTGATTTGGTGTAGGTTCCAAAATTGGAACCAGTGCCAGGTTTTCCACAAGTCTGCTCCAAACCAGCACTAAAACTTTGCCGGTCTGGAACCAAGCCATAATTATGTCCCAGTGCAATCTCAAATAAATTGAATGATATAAAGTTATTTTTTCCATATAAATAACTTGTGTGGAAAGAGAAAATAACAACAAATAACTTAGGTAGCCGTTGTTGATGTCAATCTCTTTCATCTATGAAAAGAGGCAGAACAAGCTATCACCGCTGGGCTGAGAATAAGCCAAAACCTAAACAGTAGCAGCTTGCAAAGGCTTCTGTGGTCAGAAACTGAGCAGTGGTCAGATTGCTGGTAGATAGATAATACAGTACAACAGATGGATTACAGTCTGTGATAGATTTATAAAATATGGATTTTCTTAATAGAGGGGTCAGTGTGTACAGGTATGCAAGTATCAAGTCCTACTCTACAATGATTAGTGATTGGTCACTTTTCTGCTTCTACATCATTACTAGAGAGTAAAAAAACACCACACTTGCCTACAGTGTCCATGACTTGTTACCAACCCTTTTCTTTTGTTTTCTATTGTCCTTTCTCCACCTGCAGGGTCTCATCGGATTAGCGACAGCGAGATCTCTGACTATGACTGCGAGGATGGTGTTGGGGTGGTGTCAGGTAATCTCTCAACACACACATTTCAAATGAACAATTTATAGAACACTATCCATTTAGACAAGTGTTTTTGTCCACTATGTTCATTGTGGCATGTGAACATTCTGACCGCAAATGATGTGCTGATGTAACACTATCACCATTCATGTCAAATCACAAAAAACAAAAACAAAAATATATTTTAGCATTTTTATTCCTGAGCTCTATCAGACATTTATATGAAAAGCAGTCTTTTCTATTCCGCATAAATGGACATTACAATATGATCTTTGATCAGTGTTTTCATTTTGGACTAATGCTGTGGCCCTGTTGATGATTAAATCAATGTCCGTCTTGTTACAGCCCTATTACGTTAATCATGTATTATGTATTACGTGTGTATGTTACAAGACATACAAGATATCGGATTCACAATACAGGATGAATTTAACTTTAAGAAATGTCTTACCAGATACCGAACACAAAGCAATTTATAACTTACAACACTGCAGTGTGAACTTCAGTCTGAGCACAAATGCACACTTTTATAATGTGTTTGCTTTTAGATATTAACAATATTAGCCTTTTTGAAACAGAATACTGCCAAATATTTTCTTTTTTAAACATTTTTTGTATTTTTGAAAATCATTTTGTATCAGGATACCTCATAGTATATAGGTAATTTTATCACTGACAGATTCACAAGCATTAAAATGTTCATAAGGATTAAATAATGCATTTAGCTGTATTAAATGTTAAAAGAGCCTGAATTTTTGAACCAATTTTAAGCTAAATAGAAGCTAGTTAATCAATAAAAGGTCTAGTAATTATGAATTGCCACCCAAAGCTGATTTGGAACATCTAGCTTGAAAGTCCTGTTTCTAATAAGACCCCCCATGTTCCATAATGGGCAGATTTACCCTGACCTATATCTTGGGGTGCCACGTGCATCAAATTCTGACATGAAAATGGCCCACAATGCCGGCAACGATTTTAGCCGACGTTGCATAATGTTGCAAATTGGAAACGAGAGCCTTCTGCGAAAAGGTCTCGGACATCAGGCTCTTTGTGTTTGCGCACAGTCGTAAGCAATTAGCCTGCTTATAACGAACACCAGCCCGTGGAGATAAACGAGGCAGCATTACGGTTTCTGGTCAGGGTTTCTAGTAAGGAGGGTTGAAGTGATGGATGGAGCCGTTGATCTGCTTTATAGCTCTGGAAGGCTATTACAGGGAACTTCACTTTCTCTCACACTCTCTGTATGTGTAGCGGCAGCTGTCTATGAGTAAATGCAAGACGATGATGCCTGAGAGATATGGAAATCTCCACACACACACACACACCTTTTTAAAATTCGGATCCATGCTTTATTAGATTCTTAGTCAGGGGGTTCTCCCTTGCACAGTCACACACACACACACACACACTGCCGCCAGTGTAAAAGTGCTGATACTGTGCTTTCCACTGGATGAGATGATTACCATTCAGAGGAATTATAGATCCCTGCTTTTCTTCCTCTGGTATCAACAGAGTCAAATTGGGGTTATTCGGAATAGAGAGATGTGTGTGTGTTTCATGTTTGCCTGCCACAAATGTAACCAAATATCTTTTAAAAAATACAGGAAAACATTTAACTACCCTAAAAAAGTAAAAAACGATATATATTGCAAAAAATCAAAGCTTTCAAAAACTGCAGTTTAGAGTTGTATTTATGGAACAAGCCTTCAGATTTTAAGTTTTTGTTTTACAGTTATGCATTTTAGAAGATGGCTGAACAAATTTTGAAAAATAAATTCTTACTGCTCATTTCCATTTACCAGTATTAATTTCCAGTGAGAGCTTGATGGCAACATCACAATGAAATTGAATTTGTTCTTTTTATGCAAACTGAATCTGTACAATTACACACAAAGTAATATCTCTGTTATGATTAGAATGCATGGAAGCAAAAAGTGAAATTTAATATAAACCCTTGTGAAATGGTTTTAGAACTGTACTTTTGCCACTACAGTACGAATAACTGATATATTTGAGCTGTATATTTATGAATTTTCATACATTAATGTATGAATTTTAAAGAGCAGTAAGAGTCTGAAAATGTTGTGTTGTAATCAAAAGACCTTTTTATATTTTGACATTACTTTCTGTTTTATTATGGCATCACAAAAGCGTTTATAGTATGTACAATTTAAAAGGCAAGATGAACACAAATTTGCTATGGCTGGCAAGATTTCTTCTCCAAAACTCATATTTAAATTAACATCATCATGACTAGCTGAATTTGTAATGAGATGAGAGGTCAGTTTAGACCTGGTTTTCATTTTGAGTGAAGAAAACAGAACGGAACTTAGCATTATTTTGGGGGTAAAATAAAGTATATTTGATTCAGTTTAATAAAGTATTGTCATGGCGCGGTTGGAGGAAGGAGGTGAGGACACTGTTGCAGGTATAACAAAAGGGTTTATTGAAGGAAACGGGCCGAGGAAACGCAATGATGGCAAAAAGGCAGGGCAAAAAGGCACGGGGGAAAAAACAGGAACAAAGTACAAAAGAAAAATGGGGCTCGTGCTCCCAGCTTGTGATACGGTTACTAGAGGACTCCTCCGTGGGGAACCAGAAAGAGCAATCTCCTGCTGTTCTTAGACCCACAAGGCTAAACAAAAACAATCCAGGCACTGGAAACACCTTGGCAGCCTGACCGGATTGGGGGGGTTTGCTGGGAGACACGAGCCTAGAGACACACACACAAAACATGGATGAGGGATAACATAAGCAAAACTAGACCGAGAAAACATCAACGTAAATCCGACCCCACACATATCACGAGGGTGACAAACACGGAGAGACATGGGTCAAACAGGATTAAATAAAGCCACACAACTCAACAAAGGAGTGCTTGCACCAATTCCAAACTCAAGGCAAACGAGACACAGGTGAAAGTAATGATAAGTGTGGGGGTGTTCTAAACAGACACTGACCTACTAGGTAGGGAGCAAGCAGTGCAGATAACATACACGGAAGTGCGGTGCGCTCTAAACAGAGAGTGAACTACTCACAAGGGCACGAAGTGAAGACACAGAAACCCAGAAGTGGGAAGCAAGCTAACAGGGAAAGCTAAGGCTAACCGAGGAGACAAGAGGAGTAAACACCACAGGAATAACACCGAAAGTGAACCCAGAGAAACAGAGAACAAACACTTAACTAGGTTTGAGGGGCCACTGTCCAGCCAAAGTCCAGAGGAGCCGTGACAAGTATATTTGATTCAGTGCTTTTGAAATAAGGCTAAACCAGCTTTGACACCAGAAAGAAACCACCATTAGGAATGGCAAATATATTTTCAAATTCATTCATTCATTATCCGTATCACTTAATCCCAACCGGTGGAGGAGGACCTGAAGACTAATACTGGGCCCTTGGCGGAAGCCCACGCAAACATGGGGAGAGCATGCAAACTCCATACAGAAAGGCCCTACGGCCGACCCGGGGATCGAACTAAGGACCTTCTTGCTGTGAGGTAGCAGCGATAACCACTGCCCCACCGTTCAGCCCACTATTTTCAAATTGGAAGATGGAATATAGTAGAAAGCTATTTTATCCTCAAAACCCTTGCAGTTGCCAGTATGCATAGTTTGAAATTTTGGCAATAATTATAACGTCTTAATGTTGCTACCATTTCATTCTCCCACACTCTCTATAGACTACAGACAAAATGGGCGGGACCTCCAGAGCTCCACCCTCTCTGTGCCAGAGCAGGTCTTATCGTCCAATCACTGCTCGCGATCAGCGGACATCAACCGTGCGCGCTCGCGGTCACCCAGCGTCCCGCCTCCTCAGAGGTAAAGTTTCTTCTCTCCTTCATCTTTCTCTCTTCTCTTTCATGTAGCTCTCTGATTCCAGAGCTTTTTAAGTCACTTCCAAAGCTAATTTGCCTTTAAATGGAAACCTTTATTCCTAATGGAAAATGACAGTCGTAGTTGGCTTCTTTTAGTGTTCATTCATTCTTATGCTTGCAATTTCAAATTAAATCTCTTAAATCTGTCTCCCGTGCCAAAGCCTAGTTGGTCTTCTGATCTCTCCCTACAACTCTTTAGTCATCAGTCTGTAAAAAAGGGTCAGAGATCGCTTTGGTTTGCAGTTATTCGTGTAGTGTACATTAACTGTTTATGTAGTTCTTGAACAAAAAGGTGAATTCTCAAATTGAGTCACAGCCAAACATTTGTATGGATTTGATGTTTTTAGCTTGTGAAAACCCCTTATATAGAGTGTATGGTTAAGAGTAATTGATTTATTTAAATGTAATGAGTTAAACTAGATTTTTAAGTGAGTGTGGTGAAAGTAAATATATTGGTTGAATTGATTATTTATTTTTTGTTTGTTTTCTTAATTTTTGTAACTTGCAGAAATATATTTTAATAAATATTTTAGCAACATATTACATTTTTTGAATTTTTCATAAATATTTGTAGTATTTTTATGAATTAGCAATGTCATATGTGTAATGTTTCTGTATTATGTGTGTTATATGAATGAATGAAAACTGCTGTACTCAAAGGGTTTACTTTGTTGTATTAGCAGTTATTTTTGCATAATTCAATGCATGTAAATGTATTATATTTGGATTATAATGCAATGCATTGCACTGGATCTGGAATCTTTCCCTGTCTATGTAACTGTGTGATTTGGAGAACCGCCTGCAGGTCAACTCTGCTTTTCCGACCTGTATCTTTCCGACCTCGTTCCTCTCTGCCCGGACCCTTCTGGCCCCCTCAAGAGTGGGCGTTGCCTTTTCCTCTATCTCAACCTTTAAATTCTACATCTCACACTTTCATCTTCCACTCCTCTGCTGTCCTCTCTCTCTCTCTCTGTCCATCCGAATGCAGTCATTTTCTCACCCTACCTCGAACCAGACACAGTCAACCTGTCGATCACCAACAGAGGGGACTCAGGTAGATCTTTTCCTCATCCATGTTTGTCCTGAGTGTCCAGGTCCTTTCTGGTAGGCTTTCCTCAAACTGGAGTTTCACACCAAAGATTTAAATTACCCTCTCAGTTAACATGGGAGATGTTAATTTAATCCTAATTGAATTTGGAATTTATAGTGCTTTTATAAGCACTGTCATAACGTTGTAATGGCACCATGATAGCTAACATTTAAACCCTATTAGTATCATTTGTTTAATGTGCAAATTTAATCGTTTTTAACCTGACAAGAAAAAACATTTTTGAAATCTCTTTGCATTAATATCTATATTTTTAAGGGTCTCCGATTTTGAGGAACCCCAAGCAAGGCTTGTGCTCCCCTAACAGCGACAGCTTTTACTTACAGTTCCTACTTGAACGCAGTGTGCTCTTGTCTTGACACAGCTGGCAATGGTGTGTACAAAAAAAGTATCGGTCTAAATTGCAAACATGGAGAACAAATCCTACCTCTATCATCATCATAATCATCATCACCATCAGTTCCTGTGCCAAAGTGCCAAAACCACTGACATGAGTACAGTTGTGTGACTGTATATATTTATCCCTCAAGTGAAAAATATATACACATTTATGCATTAGTGTCATTCCGTTTTGTTCTACATGGTGAGCTACTGTATAGCACAGATCTCATTCCTAATGCATTAAGCTTATTCACTCGTCATTGAGCCATTAGAGATTTCATTAGGGATCTGCTCTGTTGCACCATATTTACATCTTCATGATGTGTATTAGTTGTAAATTGTGTTTTCTTATAACAAGTGAAGCATTGCAAAAATACAGTACTTCACCTGTTACCTAAGTAACCAGCATACTATAGGCTCTATATTTTGTTATAGATCCGCACCTATAGTATCGTGAAGCCGGATTGTCCTGAACTTGTGTTGTATTTTGGGAAAGGTTGTCCAGCAAAGATGATGTTCATCTGAATATAAATTCTGGTTATCATTTCTGGAATCCCATAACCCTGTTTTTGTCCAATAAATCCTATGAGATGCTAAAGTCTACAGGTGTTTGGTCCAATTCTGCAGAGCTCCACCTCTTAGCCACACCTCTTTAGCCCCCAAGAGCATGCTAATTAGTGAGTAAGGTTGGTGGTTGTTAAAGGGTTGGACTAAAATGTGTAGACACCTGGACATCATAGGATTATTGATCAGCCCTGCAGTAAACCCTACGCAGTCGTAAACCTGGTAGGCACAATGCCCTCGGTTGAGAGCCCTGGGAAATAATTTTGCAGTTTAGCGAAGACAGCACCCTGGAGGACACACTGAAAACTGTGAAGCTTAGGACTAAAAAATTGTTGCAGAAATTGTTGCTGTTCAGCAAACCATTTTTAAAATCGAATTCAAAAAGTGTATTTAATGTGCATTTAAAAAATGTAGCTATATAGTTCTAAAACGTAATGTTTATTTGAATAGATGGAATGCCCCTTAAATTTAAAAACTGATGTTTCAACTTTTGACACACAAGTACACACAATTTTTGGAATGTACATTTTAAGTTCTTTTGAAAAGTGCATTTGACCAATTGATTTTTTTTTTAAAGATTTGTTTAACTTAAAGAAGAATTAATTATATGAAATATGATTAATGTGAATAAATCCATTTTGCTCTCAGAATTTTGTTTATAGTTTAATTTTTTTATAGTTGAATGGAAAATCAGCTGTAATATTGTTGCCACACGTCAAAGTTTCAGGAACAAATCACTTTTTTTAAATTTAAAGTACAGTTTATTTAATGAAAGCTTTTCTTTCTTTGATTTAAAAGAGTACATTTCACTTCTTAAAAAAAGTATTTCTAATTATTTTCAATACATATTAAAAGTTGAGGTGCATTTCATCTATTAAAATCATTTGATTATTATTGTTTTTATTTAAAATGTATATTTTAAGTTTTCAATTTTAAAATGTACCTTTAAAAATGAAAGAAAATTTCAGTAGATATAATGCACTTAAATAAACTTAATAAACTTAAAGTTTTAACACATGCATTTTGACTATTGAAATATCTTATTTGACAAACAAATCTAATTAAAGTAGATTTTATTTAAAAGTTTTGTAATTTAATCTGAAATGAGACATATTCATTTACTTTTAGAATTCTGTCATTTTTAAGTGAAGTACAACTGAATAATCAGCTGCAACACTTTTTTGGTCTAGTTTCAGTTTATTCAGTGTGCTGACCTAAAGGGGTTAGCTCTCAACGTTTTAATCACCTCTTTCCGGCAGTCGAGGCGGCCGTATTTACCCGATCGACCGGGAGGAGGCGGTGCGGTTACTGCGCTCCACTCGGATGGCCCGAGCGTATTCTGAAGGGGCCTACAATAACACGGAGAGGTACTCCCGCCCAGATTTCTTCGTGTTGCCTTTTTGTCCTGTTCTTCTTGCCAAATGTTTCATTGCTCTCAGTCTGACGGAAAGGTGACTTGCTTTGAGGATTATTTTCTTCCACCACATTTAAAAGTCAAATATTAAATATTGAGATCAAAGCTTTCTTTTGCCTGAATTTTGCCCACCTATTTACAGAATTTTTGTCTTTGGTCTATGTTACTGAGTTAAAGAAGTAAAGAAAAACAACCTCTCAGCAAGATTTTCCGTATTTTGTCATTTAATAAAATGCATAACATTAAAAATGTAATTATTTTAACCTACTTTAAAATTTCCGTTTTTAAAGTCTCTTAGTTAATTCATTTCTGCAGCCATTAGAAAGCGTGGTTCAGTATCATTTTAGATATTTCTCCATTACAGTGCATACAAGTAAAACACTTTTATTTAATGTAAAAGTTAAAATGTAAAATTTCTACCTTAAAATATTGTTAAAAGTAATGTTTAAAACAATATCATTAACCTCAGTACTTTGTAAGACAGAAGCACTGTTTTTTAAGTTAAAATAATTTTTCTGCACTTTATTAAGTCCTTGGCAACATGTTTGTTTCCATAGAATTCTCTACAAGGATGCATGCTGACCTTCATAAAACTGCCCCATATCAATAATCAAAAACATTTGTTGAAAATGTTTCTTTTTTAACTGGAAAAAAGTTACAATTGATTGTTGAAAGATATTCTGTATTTTTATCCTTAATAATCACTTTGATCTAATCTCATATTTTAAGTTATCTTCCTTTTTTTTTTACTACATTTATAGTAATGAGATTTATGAAGTTATTTAAAGCAGTAGGAGTCGTTGAGAGGCTGGCTGACTGCTCTGTTCATTTCTGACATTAGATGGAGCTGCATGCGAAGTGATCAGTAGGCAGTGCTGAGTGGACAGTTCACTCTGAGTACAGATTTGGGATGAGGTTTTCCTGCTTGAACTGTGTGAACTCTGATGAGAAATACTACAAAACAGTAAAATAACATGAATTTCTGTCACTACTGAAGCAACAACAAAGTGATAAAAGAGGAATGAAAAGTTCTGTTCCCACCCCCTCTCACACACACCACCATCATGTCTTTTTTCTCTCTCTCCGTCTACATTTCTTCCTTCTTTCCTTTTTATCTTAGCATATTGTACTTTTCTTCTCCATCTTCTTCTTCCCCCTCAGTATATTGCACTCATCTCTTTTTCTTTCTTTCTTTCCTTCCTTTCCATGTAATTTATTTGCTCCATTTCTCTTATATTTACATATTTGTACTTTCTCTCTATCCTTCCTCTCTCTCTTTATGCCTTTCTCTTTTTTCTTAGCATATTGTGCTTTTCATCTCCCTTTGCCATATCTCTCTCTCTGCCTTTCTTTTTCCTTCCTTGTTTTCCTACCATATTGCACTTTCATCTCCCTCTTCTTTTTTCTTTCTTTCCTTACAACTCTCTTTCTCTCTCCCCTCCATCTGGCTGTCAGTCACAAACATCAAGCGTTGCATTTTTTCTTCTCTCTCCCTCCCTCCCTCTCTCTCTCTCTCTCTCTCTCCCCTTCTCTCTCTCTCTCTCTCTCTCCCCCAACTTGATGTGTCATCAGAACCGTGGGCCTATGAGCAAATTAAACTGTCAGAACCTGTGTGTCTGCTCTGAGTGGTGGCTTCACTCTTTCGAGCTTGCAGTCGATATTCCAGCATTTGTATCCCACTAGTGTCAGGATATTTCTAGTAGCATTGGAACTTTCCTAAAAAGAGAAATAAAAGTCTGGGAAGCAAAAAGAGACAGACAGACAGACAGAGAGAGAGAGAGAGAGAGAGAGAGAGAGAGATGATGTTGGAGATCAGAAAGGAAACGAGATGAGACGAGACAAATTCAGAGGAAATCATGGCTTGTTCCTTCTCAGAGCTGGATAAAAGCCCCAGGAGATGAGCGTACGAGGCTCTGCTATTTTTAAACTGTTCCAAGAGTTCCAAATCTGACTTTACACTCTGACGTGCAGCTCAGGAGCAGCTTCACGTACAACACATTTCTTCAAAAGCAGTATTTCCACTCTGCTTCCTCCCCCCAACGTTATTCTTTGTTTAATGTTATTTATTAACATTACATTTCCCAAATACTTTATCTCTAACACTGTGACACTAACACTGGTGACTTTGACTTTGGTGTAATTCTGAAATTACATATTACATTATAAATACACCACATTCTTTCTTTTTTATTTCACAACGCAACCTTTATATGAACATGTGCAAGCCTTTTGGACTGTGTAATTTATGGATTTCTTTTTAAGGAGCAAACACATTTGGGGAAGTTTTTTATTGACAAAAAGAGTGTAAAGATATATTGTAAATTTACAGCATGGTATCCAGAGTTACTTCCATTTCATAAATACAGGAAACAGAAGTGCTGTAAATATGGTGCTGTAAATATACTGAATTACAGTGGAGCAACCTGTAGTAAAGGGCCTTGCTCAGCAGCCCAGTGGTGGTAGTGCAGGAAGAAAGATGGAGCTCCAGTTGAACAAAAGACTTCTTGGTCTGTAGGTGAGCACCCTCCCACTAAGCCACAACACCCCGTGGCTTTTTGGAAAATATGCGTTAAGTAGTATTTTAATTGGTTTGTACTTGAACTGAGTATTATCAGTAATAGCAACTTTGACTACAACTGTATAGAACGTAATGTATTTTTTTACCCCCACACTTTTCTTCAAAGTAAACTTTGTCATCTCTGCTATTTACTGTACAAGTGTACAGAGAGACGAGACCATGTGGCTTCAGTTTTAACAGTACAAGGAACAAGGAACAAATAAGGCACATAGAAGAAGCAATATATAAATAGAATATAAAACATACACTTTAAACTAGAGGTAAAATACATAAAAAACAAACTTTAAATAAACTAGAAGTAGAAACAGAGACAATTCTTCTAATAACGGTTGATAGTTGTTGCTTTTGGCACTATAATTTTGCTTTTCAGTGACAGAAAAAACATTTAGAAACTAATCCTGGAAGGTTATGGAGGCCCTGGACAAGTAAAAGAAAAATGCAAGTTTAAGTGTCCATGACTATTATGTGTGCATGGGAAAGTAAGACACACTCCTGGGAAAATATTGCGTGCACACAAGATGCTATCACATGTTCATGAGCAAATATCATCATTTTCTTGTGCTCAAGAGATGTTATCGCCCAAGATGAGGTGTATATTTTTAGTACACCTTTCTCATACAACTCTGTACACCTCTAGACAGTAATTGTGACATTAATTTCTGTAGAAATGGATTCTTTAGAGCAACTTTTTTCTTCTTAGAAACAGATGGACAGACCATTGTTGGACAGCTTTTCATCCAATCTAAATTCGCTTTGTTTGTGTATTTCAGTTACACTGTTCCTGGTCTCTGTGCTTTCCAGATGTATTTTTACAGTACTATGCAGTAATGAGAAATTTGTTATTTTGATTCTTGGTCAACAATGTATGCAGTGATTTCTTATATATTGGAATTCTGCTTAACTGGTGCAGGGATTGGATATTATTTTAATATTTAATTTGTTACTTTAAGATTTAATTGTTAAATCGTTTTTATTATAGTATCAATTTATTCTCTGAATCGTTGTCAATTATTAAAAATGCCAGTGTGTGAGGAGTGTAAACGGTTTTTGAAAGTGTATCTTTTAAATTTCAAAATGCCTGTTAGCAGTCAGTATGCTACCACTTTTTCGGCCTATAGCTGATATTTTGTTTGCTCTCAGAAACCTCTAATGCTTGTTTGATAAAGTTTGCCAAATATTGACCTTGTCTTTCTTCTAACCGGGGTCTCATCCTCAATGCTGCTTCTAAAGTTCCCATTCCTGCTGCCAACTCCACCCACAACCCTGACTCTGGCGATCTCGCACCAACCTCTTTCCTGTCCTTCGTGGCGTTCTTTCAGGAATTACGGCACGCCGGACCGGCATGAATTCCACCACAGGTCCCGCTCGGCCGACCAGCGTGCCGCTCTGGAACGGCCCTCCATGTACAGCCGCTCCCGTTCCACCGAGCGCCCCAACGACGGTCTACACATCAGGTCCTCCATGCCCTCGCTGCCCTCTGGACACTCGGCTCCACCCTCCCCTGCCTTAACCAGGTGACCCGGGCCTGAGCGGTGGTCCCCAACACCCCCAATTCCTCCCCAGACCTATCTACATTCATTCTCCTTTAGCTTCTCCCAACCACTACCATCTCCAAGCCAGCCAGCCAGCCGGCCAGCCAATCAGCTGCCACCTTTTTCTGTTTTCCTCTTTCAGCTTTCCTCTTTCTATTTTTTGGTTTTTTCCCTTTCAGCAGCATCTCCTTTCATTTCGCACACAAGTAGTATCACTCGATACCAACATCCCTTACAGATTCTAGTGGTTTGTTTGAGAATCACATCGCTAGTGCTCAAACCGAGCATAACACTGGTGATTTTTCCTTGGTTGCAGTTATTTTCCCTAACATTTGACTCATTTTTTACATTTTGTTTTCTCCCTGTAGATCGATCCCATGATTAATTCCCATGACTTTCTTTTTGCAGCGATGCAGTGAGGAGAGACACACTGATGCACAAAAACAGCTTAAATCTTTTCTTCTCATTTATAGTTATTGCACCGAAAGCATTTTTTATTTTTTAATCTATTTATTTATTTTGTTTGGTTCAGTTGAAGCAATGACTTGACAAAGCATTTATTTATCTGGAGGTTTGCTTCTAAAATCATTTTGAGTAAAACTGATATTTTGTAAAAGTTTTATTTTATATAAAACAAAAAGACATTTGATGGTTCAGGGTGTGTATTTGTCTTGCACAGTCAGAATTAAATATTGTAAACACATATAGAGTAATGTATGATATGCGTTTACATTCTTCTTGCATATCTACACTGTGAGTCAAAACAAGATCTCTGTACCTTTGTCCATAACTTTGTCAACTGTTGACTGGTTTTAATTTTTTTTTTTTACTGTTGCATTCAGAATTACATTTGTATCAAAGCGATTGTAATATTGCCCTCTACACTTTCGATGTGTAGCTTCAGTGTCTTGTGAAATGACAATGACCAGCAACAACGATATCTCAATATTAATGATACATGACAACTTTAACATTGAACAATAAAATCTCCATTTATGACAAAATTAAACAACAATCATCAGCTTTCACTAGTAGAAGTTACAATCAATGTTAAAAATGCTCCTCTTTTGCGCGGATGCGTGCATGAATAAACAATGTTGGTCGATTATGTCATCAGTGATACTTTGCTGCAGGCAGCTTTTAACAGCTTTTGGTGTGGTGGGCAATATCATAACCACAAATGCAATTCTTAATGAAGAATTTTTTAAAAATCTGACAGTATTTGCAAAATTAGAGACAAAGGTACAGAGGTTGCTTTTTTGTCAGTGTATTATTTGCTTTTTCACTTATTACTTATTACGAAAACAGATCTCCTTTTGCAGTGTTTTTACATAAAGTGAAAAAGCCAATAACTGCCCGATTATAATTTAATTGAAGTATTATGTATTAAATATGGATTATGCATAGGCCAGTGTATTAAGTATGTATTAAGTAGCACTAGATGTGCATATAGCAGTCTAACCTATTTTAACAGGTTTCAAATATTATATACAGTATACCATGTTAAATCTGTCAGATCTACGCAAAAGACTTAAATTCATTAAAACTCTCATATTCCATAAATTGTGATCCCTATAAGATAAAAGCAGTTCAGAATAGAATCTATCTAGAGGTATGCACAGCCAGTACATTAAATACATGACTAAACAAGTCTCACATCACAACATTTTAAGGAAATTATACTTTTCAGGATGCCATCACAGAGTGATTTATTTGCAACTAGGGCTGGACGATATGAACTATAAATAATGTCCCAATATTTTATGGACTGTATCTCAATACACACATCTATCTTAATATTTTACTTCTCCTCTGTAGCACTTAAAAATGCTTGATTTAGCCCAATCATACTTTTATGATGATTCTAGCTGATGCAGTATGCATCTGTCTGAAAACTTTTTTGTCACATCCAGCTGACCCAGTTTGTGTGCCATCATCATTCAAACTCAAAAATAAACTCGCTTTGGCACTTCACTTCTTTCACTCTTCTACAGGTGTTTTCCCTGTCCCTTCCAGATTCAAAAACATGTCACACACACACTCTCAAGAGAGTGGTTTGGATAGGTGGATGGGGGAGGGTGTGTGACATATGTATCTTTAAATATTTGTGGCTTGTAAAAGAAAGAGAAAGTCATAGAAGAGAAGTGAACTGCCTAAGCAAGTCTAAAACATGTCAACAAATTGTCAATATTTGATATATCGCCGAGTATTAGTTGCAGCGTGGAGGTAGAAAAAAAGATTGAAACCATGTGCATGTGAACATTCTGTACACTGGCTTTCTTCTTTCCCAGCTTTCTTGCTGTGGCCATTTACTGCAGAAGCACAGCCAGTGTGCAGCACACAATTTCTTGTTGTTATCATTCCATCGACTAAACACAGCCTCACACGCTCCTGAAGGCTGGGTGTTTCTTGATCATACACTATCTATACACATCTATAAATGTGATCAATCACTACAGTCATGTAATGACAGCTTCATTTTACTCATAGTACCTGATTGTCATTATCTTCATTTTTATGAATGTGAAAATATGATATATAAAGAACATTGTTTCTTTATTTCTATTAAGGCTTAAACTCAATGTCAACAAACTCTTTGATTAATGGGCGTCAGGATCAAAGACTGGGAGCAGAAGGGTGGAAAATTAGGGTTTAGAAAGTAAATAAAATCCTTAAATTAAAGGTGCACCTGGCCAAAAATTGAATTTGGCCAGATATTAAGGTACTTTAAAAGCCGATGAGTCAGACCAATCTCAACATATTTGAGGAAAATTAAGTATTTTTGAAAATTAAGCACTGCTACTAACCCTAGATTCTGAAGGGATCTGATATGTTTTGAAGTAGACAAGTAATTATATCAATTATATCTGTATATAGTCAAGTCTTAGTCTAAAATAAAAGAAGGTACAATTTCCAGTTGTAAAGAGGCCTTTTTTGTGTGGCAGGGCGCACCCCCGCAGCGGATCGGTCCAAACCAGCCCCACCGGCACGCCTCTCAACAACAGAAGAGGACGGCAACTGCCCCAACTACCTGCCAAGGGCACCTTGGAGAGAAGTAAGTCCTCCTCTAGTTTGCTTTTTCCAAGAGGATTGGTGAACTCACTGTTGATGGAATGTGTGTTTGGGAAGCGTTTTCTGAAGCTGGAATATTCCAGCTGTTTTAGGAAGCTGAAAGGATGGTGCAATTTTTTCCCTTTTTTCAGAAGTTGCAATTTTGGCAATTTTTGACATTTATTGCTTGCAAAATGTTGCTTTGACTTCATCTTTGGTTTGGGAGTTCAGTGAAATTTTGGAGTATTTAAGGAAATCCCAACAATGAATAACACCCAATATTTCCATATTTTCAGACGGTACCTGCTGTGAAGTTAATGTGAAAGTGTTAGCCAGAAATGTAGGGCACTTGAAATCTAACTGATAATTTGAAACAGAATTCTTCGAGTTGGAATTGATAAGTTTGTTACTCAGATTTGCATTAATTTCAGTGTGTCCAAATATGCTTATGTGGCTAACAATAAATTAAACTTGGTCGGGACATTGCAACATGAGTCATTCTAAAGGATTATTACAGCTATGTATTTGATAGTTAACCTAGCCGTAGCTAGTGTGAATGATAACATGCTTTAAATCTTAGTGCTTGTCCTGGTATGAATATTAGCATTGGCTAATTAATTCTTAATGGGCTGTAGCGAATACTGGTTATAGTTGGTTTGTAATTTCAGAACCCTGTGTTAATTGCTAAAAAATATCACAGTGTAGCACTGATTTGTAACACTAGCACTTATTAAAATAGCTAAATTATCTAATTCCATCATTTGCACTAATAGAGTAATAGAATGAAGTCTGGTCAGGTGAATTGCATTATGGATTTGGTCGAAATAAGGGATCTCAACATTGACAGCTGCCTTCCAGATTGGAAGGCATTGGATTAATTGCCTTAACCACACCATCATCGAGTGTTGCTTGAGTGTTTCAGCTGGCACGCATGGTCTTCTATGGCCAATGCGTGAACAGAGTCATGACTTCCCTCTGGTTCCCTCTTTCATTTCTATCCCAGAGGACGGACGAGACGAAATCGAATTGGGTCCAGGTCTGTAGCCTCTTGTTTGGGTTTAGCCTATCAGACTAACCTCCTGCTGCAAGCTAAACCCTTCCGCAATAGCCACTTACTGCAGCTTTGCATGGGATGACCAGTTTCTTGTTTGACCAGTGCTGTTTCAGTGCAATTTAGAAAATTAACTAAGAAATCAAGCATTTGCTTGCCCAAATTAAGACTAACATCCTAAAGGAATACTTCAAACTATGCTGGCTAACATCTCTTGCAGTGAATGGAAGCTAGCAAGGCCAACAACTAACCCTTCTGGAAATGGTCTAAAAGCCGCTTTTGACTTCTGAACTATCTTTGGGGGCTATTTGTGTCAAAACACACTTGAAATTAAGTCAGTTGATCACTCAGGACATGTTTTTAAATCAATGCTAACAGTCATTGGAACTACACCGAGCACCAGTGTCATAACATTGGAGCTTCTTCACCAGTATTTTCTTAGTTTTTTTTAAAAAAATTGATCTTAAGAAAAGACATTTAATAATTATGTAAGTGTAGAATTGAAGAAAAACCAATAAGGTAATCAATGCGATAAAACTGATAAAGGTCTGGGCTGGTCTAATTATTTTTCAATAAGATATAAGTTAACATGTTATCTGATGCAATTAGCTTTCACTCATTTGCAAGTTTTGGGTGGAGTATTCCTGCAACATTGAGCAGGGCTATTGCGGGCAATCCATAGTGTCTGTGTATGATTGTTGTTCATTTTTATGCTATTAGTACTGTGTTCTCATATCTGAAATTCCTCCAGTTGCCATCTTTGTAAAAATTAAACAGATTTTACTGCTTTTAGAATTTATTCGGTGCAGATTGAAGCTTCTGTATAAACGTCAAAAAGTAGCCCGTGGAGTGAGGGATGCTCCCATAAAATATCTCTAGGACTTGTGTACCGTGGATGCAGTTATGATTTTTTTGGCTTGTTATTGATGCTTCATTGATGGGCTTTTTTTTTCCCCCCACACCGTACCTCTTGACCACTGCCTGCAAGCGCGTTGGGCAAAAAGCGATGAGGTGGCGCTTTGGTGAAATGATTAGCTCTGTGCATATTGGAAAAATCTGTGTTGCGTGAGAATGTGAATGAGAGACGGTGCGCTTGTGTATGAAAGAGTGGGTAGGAGGGAGGAAGGAGAGAGGGAGAAATTCAGGGCTGCAGGGCCTGTCAGATCCTTGAGAGAGAACCTTTCATCACTGTCAGACCACGTGAGTGTTCAGTCAGCCAGCACTGGTGGGCTCAGCACTGAATCTGTATGTGTGTGTGTGTTTAGCTCATTGTGGACTCTAAATGTCTCTGTGATCACAGGGAAAAAACATTTTCAACAGTTTCTTCATTTTTCACTCAGAAGAAAAATTAAACAGAAATACTGTTTATAAGAAATATTACATAATAAGATAATGGTCCCCATAGTGGGAAACTGCTTTTTTGTATACCAAACTATTTTTAAAGGGGGATGTCTGTGTATATGGGTTTTTTGGGTTGTTGTAAGGGGTCTTATTGCTTCCTGAATTATAGGAAATGATGGGAGACAAAACCTTTGCTTCTGGCTGCTACTTAAATACAGGACAGAGTTAGATTTAGTATTCGTGTGTAGGTGTAAGTGTATACATTTGCGATCCTGACCTAGATCGTTTTCGAAGAGTAATTTCATGCAGACTAGAGATGAACCATATCCTGACTGACTAAGTCAGAAGGCATGACACGGAGGTCTAAAGTGTCCCTTGTCAGAGTGGCTGCTAAAATCTACCATTCACATTCATGAGCAGAGCCTCAGTAGTCTGAAGACTCAGCCTTGACATTGGGCCTTATTCACCAATATTTTCTTATGTTTTTCCTGAATTTGTTTTTAAGAAAGTTAAGATGTGTAATAGTATAATATAGGGCTGCTCGATTATGAAAAAAAACATAATCACGATTAATTTGGTAAATCTTGATATCACGATTATTTAACACGATTACTCATTGACTCTGGAAACACATAACATTTATTGCACATATAGAATAACTGAAATAACTGAAAGTATAATATTCAAATATTGTATAAAAAAGTAAACACAAGTAAACAAAATCAGCAGTGTAGTGCAGTTCTACAATCTCTTGAAAACAAAGAATACAAAATATATAAATAAAATATAAATAAAATACAAATTAAATAAAAATAATTGTTTTTTGTCAATTACATTGTTTTTGTGATTGTTTGGAGCTGAAATCGTAATTGAAATAAAAAATTCGATTAATTGCACAGCCTTAGTATAATATTATACCAGTGTTGAAATGAAGAAATCTAAGAATAAGAGTCTAAGAATAAGAGTGCTCTTTAGTAGTTTCTGTTCTTAGTTCAGAACAAATCTTAAATATGAAAACATTGGTGAATTGGTGAAAACTGCTTAAGTGGGTTTTAAGAACATATTTTTAAAAAACGTTTTAAGAACAATTTTAAGGCCAGTGTTTTTTAAACCTTGGTTAGTATAACTTTGGTCTTTTTAAGCTTTGCAGACCTGAAATGGGGAATTATTGGTGACTTTCATATTGCTTCAAATAGTGCTGTCTATTTTCAGTTTGACCATTTTGGTGTCTTTTCAACTGCATTTCCCGTTATCATTTTACTCTCAAAATCTATGGTTAATTGTCACATCTGGCTGATATTCACATTGAAAAGATGACACAGTTACAGCAGTTTTTGGAAACATCCTGAGTAAAGTCATTAGTCAGCAAATCAGGAACAGTTCAACAAACTCTGGAATCCAGTACAGGCATTCAGGAAATGCTCTTCACGCTACAAATCGGAGTTTGAGGTTCCGGGAAATGTAGCATGAGCCTGGCTGGTTGACAGGAAACACAGATAGAAAACATAGGTCAGTGTGATTTTGACCGGATGCTGAGACCCGGGTCAGACTGGCTAAAATTGAGGGAAAAATGGGTGAGGCGAGTTGAAACGAAACAAATGAATTGAACTTTCAAACAACAAGCGTGCAGGCTGAATGGGTAACAGGTGAGAATAATAATTAGTGGGAAAATGGAACCTAATGAGTGGTAATGGCTAAAAGCAAAGCCAGGCTCAAAGTCCTGTGACTTGGACCACGGAGGTGAGGCAGAAGCAACGCTGGTGGGACATTAATGAAAAGCACACATACTTTGGCTCAGGTCTGCTTGTGGTACAGCAGTGGCTTATTAAAGATGTAAGATTTGATAAAGCACATTTTGTCAATCATCATTTTAAAAATTGGCAGGTTATTAACTATAGTCTATGATGCACTGAAGAGTATAATACACATTTTGTGCTCTCAAAATAATTTTGTCTAGGTAGGGCCTCAAAAAATCCTGCTATCCGCCCACGTTCACACATTCACCCACAAAAAGTGCTTTGGGACATTCCAATTTCTCCCCTTGAAACTTCATTGATTCTGCCGTTATGGTTTTTACATATTGTATTTTTTTATAAATATGTTCACATTTCATATTGGTTGCCGTTTCCTTCTCCATCATCATCATAATCATTCATTGCTTTCTGTCGCCGACCTACAACCCAGATGAAGAGGAGGAGGAGCCAGTGATATATTACTCGTCCCCTGTGCACTCATTTGAGACTGAAGCAGGTGTGTCCTTCTGAGTCTCCTACTTTACTGGCTTAAAGTGTGCTCCATTTCTTTTGTTCCCCATCAACATTGTTCTCACACAAAGTCTCTTTGTGTCATCTTGAATTTCTTGAAAAAGTATTACTTACTGTATGAGGGTTGTTTTCAAAAAAACAAAAAACTGTGGATTAACACAATGTTTATTTTTTCCATTACACCACACCACATACTGCTCACGTTTGTAACTAACACACAGCAACAGCACACACACACACATACACTCACAGGCATGTTGCCATGTGAAAAACGTACTGCAGACTCGACTTACTCCATCTGCTCGCATGTTGGTCCATGTCTTTCGGGCGTGATGTGACAGCATTTTTCCCCCCACTGGAGTCTGACGTTTTGCTGCCCGTCAGCTTGCAGCGTGTGGTGAAATGCTTGGCTGGCCCCGAACTCCTACATCAGCGTTTCCTAGCCGTTCCCATCAGTACCAACATGATGAAATTTTAGCATTTATTAACGAAACGTGCACCGCCAGTGGCTCAAACAATCACTAGCGTTGCCAGTACCGCAACAAAGATGCTATTGTTCTTTCTTTTTTTTTCCACTAAACCAGTATGAATTCTAAATTCTACTGAACCTAGGTTCTTTAGATTTATTAATTAGGTGCATTAAAATTGCTTTGTAATTTTAAGTAGGACATAGAATAGAGCTTACAGTGCCACTTTTTATGTAGCTCATTAGCCTTTGTGAGTCACACTAAAAGTCAAGAGAAGTCAAGAAAAAGTAGCTTTAACTCTCATGGAGAGGATTTCTAACTTGCCAACTAATTACATTGCTAGCCAGTTAAGTTCTGTATGACTTTTTTGTTGTCTTCCTTTTATGGTTAGCTTACAAGTAGACCTGGGCGGCAAAGCATTTTGTCTACAGCTGGATTTCTAGAACGTTTGCAAAAATTCCCATCTGTAACCCTCTAACCAATGCTAATTTCCACTACAATATGCTAATTTCTACTAATTATTTGTGTTAGCAGTGCTAGCGAAAAAGTGCATTAGCAATGATGCATCATTAGTGTCAAATTAGTACTAATTTCCGCCTCAGTGTTAGCATCTTGCGCTTGCAGAAATTAGCATTAGCTAGCAGAAATTGGCATTAATCCAGTCAGGATTCTATTCTACCAGCTAATGCTCATTTCCACTCACACTGGATGCTAATACAAGTGCATATCTAGATGCATTTAGGCTGCGTTTGGTGGCAAATAGGAACTAACTCATTCGATGACAAATAACGCCCTCATGACGCGATTCCTGCTTGCTAAAATAGGATCGAAATCTCAAGCCTGAGTTCCTCTTATTTTTGCATGTTCAGCAAATGGCTGCACACAGAATAGAAGGAGGCGAAATACTACCTATCCACTTTACAGAAATTAGCTGTAAGTTCAATAGTTGTACTAGGGAAAACAGCATCAATTAGCTATTTGCTAAAAATCACAACACTTGTCTCTTGCCATTTGTCTCTAAAGCTGTCACATGCATCAATTCAAACAGTAGCTTTGAGTGCACTTGTAACATCACTTTTATCTCAATCAAAACAGAGAACGTATCTTTTGCGTCTTCTTTTTTTGTAACCAAATACATGAAACTGTCTTTTGTTCTTGTGAATTTATTAATGAAAAATACAAATGAAAACTGGAGTAAGACATGTTTTCTTCTCATTTTGTATGTTGAACATGCGAGTCACGTATTCATTGTTGAAGTAACCTAGAGAAATAAAGTTAATTGAATTGTCTAATCCATTCAGTCACTTAAACTAAAAACTTTAATATGTATAATTTTGTAAACCTTTATTACATCACATCTACTTGTGATCCAACACTCAAATCTGTTCAGTTATTACATTCATTTTTGAGCTGGGTTAATTCATGAGAATGAGTTGACCTCAATTTTTAGCATTAACTTCTTTCATTAAGATGTGCTGTTAAGTTTTACAGTGTCTGGAAAAGTGACTGAAAGTTGTTTGAGTGAAAGTGTTGGTGTGTGTTTTGTGCTCCGGGCGTACAGACGGTGAGGACAGACCTCACGGGCCATCGGCAGCAAACGGGAGGAAAGGCAAGTTTTGATTGGGGTGTGAGTTTGCAGTGAATCTGCCGCTGTTGCTTTTAAAAGGGCTTTGAGGAGAAAATATGCGTATATACTGTAAGTGCGTTTGAGAGACAGTGACGTGACTTTTGGGCTTCGCTTTTTTGCAACCAAACTCCTATTATCCTTTCTAGGTCAGTCTCTTCCCTTCTCTCTGTTTCTCATTTGATCATACTGGGGTGTCTGTTTGTGTTTTTAACTTGGCTTTGTGTTGTGCTGTGAATAATTAGGAGTATTCACACACATCCTGCTAACTGAAAAGGATCAGGATTCAGGATGGAAGGTTTTTACTTCACCACCCCCATAGTCAGAGAGAGACTGACTCTTTCACATGCACATAATCCTTTAATTGTAGCCAAGTGCACTGAAGTGTGCACTTATTAGCATGCTTTCTCTAAATGAGACCCAACCTCCACTCAAATTCTACTCAAATTGTTATTCACAGAACTGACACAAGCTATAAGCCAGTTTTAGACTGTTGTTCAGCATCAGTTTGAAGTAAGTATAATTCTGTAGCATGATTATTGGAATTAATAAGCAGATCACATTAGCTTGATAGACTTTCTTACCGCTTTAAAAAGAATATGGCAAATAGTTTGCCATTGCGCTGTCTTTTGACTCTTATCATTTCTCTTTCAAAATATGTAGTTCATGAAAAACATAAAATAAATCTATTAGGCGTTGGCTCAGGTTAACATGTGGTAAAGCAATAACTAACCAAAGATATGATGTTTTGATGCAGCATAATTTGTCTCTTATTATGAGAAAAACCTGGTATAGTCATTAACTTTACTCTAGAAGTGCATATGTATAAAACACTTGTAATATTTTGTTTACTTAAAATTATTCATTCTGGGTTGGGACCCAAAAATGCCTCTACACATGGTGGCCCCCACTCTCTTTAACTGAGCCCTTCACCCACATTCAAACATTGGGCAGTTGGTAGTGTAACAGTTTGGACGTTCGCCCCGTGATTGGATGTTCGCCGGTTTGAACACACCCATGTAACAGCTTCATAGAACTGACGCAAGCTATAAGCCAGTTTTAGACCGTTGTTCAGTTTCAGTTTGAAATTAGAATCTTCATGAAGCATGAGTATTGTAATTGATAAGCCGCTGACAATAGCTTCACATTTGCAATGAATTCATTTTCCAACCTTAATCTCATCTGCAGCTACAACATTTGGGCAGCAGATGGCGCAAAATCCTACCGTAAAAGGAGCTGTTCATTGTGGAGGTGCTGAAATGACCTGGATAAAAGCAAATAATTCATGGCCTACCAACTCAAGCTTTAACACACAGAGACTGTAGTTGTTTAGGTAAAGCGTTGCAGCCAAACTGAATGAACTCATCATTTGTTGCAGGCTTTAAAGTTTCTGACGTGTGGAGTGTGACATTGCTAAATTCACTTTAAAAAAATCACTTCTTAATCCAGTAAGAACCTTAGTAGGGCTGACTAGAGCAGTATAACAGACTGCTCTTATATGTTTATATACTTATATGCCTAATTTACTTCCAGTTAACCAGATTTTTTGTTGGGGACTGACCTGGGTATGCCATTATGACATGCATAAAAATTCTAATCTAATCAATATGACTAATATATAGTGATATTATTTGTTTTACTAAGTACAACTTTTTGTACTGATCGAAAGCAGTGAAGGAGTGAATGGGATAAAAGTCTGGTAATGATGATACTGTGTTGCGTTGTGTCTCATGATGCTTGCTTACTGGCCTGCATCACTAGAGGTGACATGGGAGGACCAGCTTCCAACTTATGATTGTTCACATCCCCTAAATGGCCATCACCATCATCATCTGTCAGGTTGGTCCCACACAGGACCTAATAATCTCTCTCTAACTTTCTCTCTCTCTCTCTGGTGTTGTTCGCTCACAAAGACAACCTGTGTGTTTCCTTCCTGTCTTCTTCTGAGAGACTTCTCTGATTTTCAGTGTTTTTCCTTGTAGAACAATCAGAGGCAGGTTGAGGGGGTTGAGCTGCTTATATATATGAGAAGGTTGGAAAAGAGGGAGGAAGGGGACCAATTTTGTGGACTCTGAATCATTAGAAAAGAAATATTGGCAAGTATAATTGGAGAGGTTTGGAAAGATTGGAAAGGCTGATTTATAGGCCAGTTGCCATGGTGTTTGTGTAGAATTGAAGTCTGCAAACAAATTAAAGCAGCACAAAGTAGTGGCAGAAAATGAGAAGGACATAACTGTCGGCATGTTTGTCTTTAAATAATCATATTTACATAAATTATAGTAAAAGGAAAAAGAATACATCATGCACAAGGCTGAAAGGATGAAATTACACAGTAGTTTCCACTAGCTAATGCTAATTTAAACTAGGGAGCTTTTGAAAATTGAAATCTGTCATATTAGCATCAAGTGCTAGTGGTAACTAGAAATTTTTAGCATCCAATCAGCATTGGACAGTGCAAATCTGTATTAGTTAGCAGAAATTGGCATTAGCTTGTGGAAACTGGCATTAGCAGACAGTGGTTAGTGTTAGATGGTAGAAATCAGCTTTAGCCAAAATTAGAATACATTGATCAACCTTGATTCAGTAATCAGCATTGAGTCAGTCATCAACAAACTCACAGCATTGAGCTAAAATGAAAACATTGATCAGACATCATGTTGTAAAGTGACTTTATATGGAACAGGAGGTCTATTTTTATTAAAAGAGAAGATTGTTTCATTTACATTTCTCATATAAAACAAAAGGTCAAATGATATTTTAGTTGTTTTTGTGATTTGATATGAATGGAAGTGATCATCTTAAATAGCTTCTTATATTGTCTCATATCGACCACTGGCTGCTAGACTGAACCAAAATCATGTCACAGTAGACTTTGTGATATGGGCAGACTCATTGTAGTTTTTTTTTTTAAAGTGATATAATATCTAATCATGATGTAACTTGGAATTCGATCCAGCTGACACACTGGCCACCTTGCTCTCTGGTTTGGCCTCACCCAACGAAGTTCGTTTCCCGACTCTCAAGCTTTTTTGAGGTGGAGGACAAATTGATTTTCAAATGAGTTGGTTCCCTAGGGCCACGCGGTGCGCTGCTCTTTGCCATAGCAACCTGTCTGTCCTAAGGGGGGATTTTGCTCAAAGCTTGCAATTATCTCACACCGTTCGATTGCTTGTTTGAGGAGTCAAGTCTTGGCTCAGGATGAAATCTGCTTACGGATAAGAATGCGGAAAAGTGGAAATGCCCATTTAAATGAACTTTTTATTTATAGACAGCTGGTTACACAAAGGTTGTGTGTGCTGTATACAGTCATCTTAATTATATGGCAGGATATGTGATGCGTATGGAATGTCACTCATATATAAAAATATAATCATTTTATAATTATATATATGATAAATGTGTATGTAAATATATTGTGTGCATGACCTTTAAAGGGACAGACCACAAAACGCTATCAGTGAATTAAAGCTAAGTGTCAGATTATATTTCATTATCGTTAGCAACACTTGCATACTTTACCATAATGTCCCTAAAGTTTTTTTTCATAGATATTTTGAACAAAATATGTCCAGGTATATTGAAGCCAAAATATTGTAATTTTTAAGTGTAATGGGGAATATCTTGGTCATATGATATTTATAAAATCAAATAAATGAATTAAATGACGTTAACCGCAACCACTAAAGCCTCTCAATCCTTGCAGCTATTTAGCTTGACTTTTGCTGTGCACTCGCCATGTAAATGTCCAAATACCTTATGAAAATAATGCCAAGAACAAAGCCGTTTAGCATGAATCCCTTATCATTGGAGCAGTTGAGCGTTCGCCTCGTGATCAGAAGGTTGCAGGGACCGGTAAAGTTACCACTAAGTTACTCATGAGCAAGGTACCGTCCCCAAGCTTATCACTGTTCCTTGTGCACTGCCCTTGTTAGCTGCCCACTGCTCCTTCACGGTTGGTTCAAATGCAGAGGTCATATTTCATTGTAGTGTAATGTGTGCTGTGTTGTGTTCACAATGACAAATAATCACTGTCTAATCTGAGAGTCAGCAGATGAAAGTTGTTTCTGTAATTTTTTTAAATATTCTTTTTTAAAGGTTACTGAGTGGTTAAATAGTACTTGTGTGCTGGAACTGATATGCCATGCAGCCAGGTCACCATCAGGTTGTGCTAATCTGAATTGTTAGCCTCCTGAGAATAGGAGGGAAAGGGATTTAAAGGTCAGTTTTCCTGGTGTCTCTCCCGCTTGTTGTTTTTTTAGCACAAGTGGCAAAACTAGGATATTTAGATGTACTTTGTGGTAATAATGAAGCCCCTTTAATACAGCTGCACACACTGTTGCCTACACAGATATGTAGATCTGAGGGTGAGGACTGTAGTGTGTTGCACATTTAAGCATCACAAGTTTCCATTAGATCTCTCTGTATTTTTAAGCCCAGTTTATACTTACTACATGTGCCTGTCCTGAGGGGATCACAGATAAGACTCTGAGTTAAGACTCTGCACTGTTCCTCAATCTGTAAAGCCAGAATTAATCAACAACTGTCATCCAACTAAGTTACTGACACCTATCTTACACACCTTTACAAATCCTGTCAGAGAAAATCATTAATGCACAAACAAGAGTTAGTAGGTTAGTGTTTTTTTTTTTTTTTGGCAGGGTGTGAACATCTGAAGACACAAAGGGAGTCCAAAGTTCTGATCAGAAATGAGAAGCCAAGTTCGGTTGGTGTGCGTTTAAGGAATATGGAAGATAATAGTCTCCATGCAACTGAAAGAGGAGGTGTGACCACCGTCAGCAGATATTAGTTCTTCCTACGACCCATATAGGAAATTAGAATAAGAAGTGGGGGAAGTGTGACGTCCAATTAGCGACCAAGGCCTCAGGAGAGCGATTTTGTTACATAACTGGCGGTGCGCTAAAAGGCTGAAGTGGTGCTTTGTTGTAAGTTGGCGAACCAACTGACCTCTGAAGAAACATTTAGTTGCCCAGGGCTTTTGTAGCGTACTGTCTTTCCACAGGACGGAGTCACTTTCCCTTTCTTTCTCTGCTCTTTCCTTTTTCCTATCCATCCCTCTTTCTCTTCTCAGGTGCGCCGGGCTCTGTGTCTTCGTTCGTTCCTGCTTGTCCACCTTCCCTATTAACACTCTCTTTAACGTTTCCAGGAAACGTTGCAGGAGCTTTCCTTCCTTCCTTCTTTCTTTCCTTCAGAAATCACCTCTTTTCCTCCTCCTCTCTCTCATTTTGCTAACCTTTTCTCCAGTCTGTGCAGTGTTTCCTGGCCTTGAACTCAGTGTGTTGTGGCTTTGCATTTTCATTTATTTTCTTGTTGTTGTTGTTGTTGTTCTTGCTGTTGTTGTTGTTTTGATGTTGTTAACCCCTCTCCCTACACTCTAATCTCCCCCAACGTTCCATCCTTTTTTGTTGCCCCGCCCCACATGCGCACCCTCTCACACCCATCTCCTCTGTCTGTGTGTGTGTCCATTGTGTGTGATGTGACCCTGCCCCCACCCCAAACCCACCTTCAGAAGACACGGAGTCGCCTGCCTGGACAAACTCAGGTCTGTCTTTCCCTTCTTCTCTACCTCCCCTTCTTCTTCCCTTCCTCCTGAGATTGCTACTCTTCCTCTGTCACATCCATCCTGCTTTAGCTGAAAGAGTTGCAGCTTCAGTCGAGCTGGCCTGACTCTGTGTGACTGTGTGTGGGTGTGGGGGTGTGTGTGGGGGGGAGAGACATGGACATGTTTGGCCTGCAGCACAGATTGCTTGATTAGACAGAGATGTGATGGTTCTCATGGCCGTGGGAGTTGGGCAGGTGAAAGATATACTTTAAGGTCTTTGTCTCTACATAAAGACATAGTTATAATATTTTTAAGTAATGCAACTTTTTAAAGAAAATAAATCATAAAATTATTTAACAAATTGAATTTGCATAAGCTTATGACTTTATTTCAAAATAAATTAAATTGCAACAAATATACACACACACACACAAACAACCAGGCACTTCAGACTTTTAACTGTTAGTACACACACATTCCATATACACACTTCCTGTAACCAGCATTTAATATGCTATTATTTAGCTGGTGGTCCATTCTCCACACTGCAGTGTTGTGTGTTGTGCTGCTGCGAGTGTCTAAAATGCAGCACCTTTGCCTTGTGGTTTTAAACACCTGAGTGAGTGTCACTGCTAGGTTGAGAGGGGCAACCAGCCATGTTCCTGTGGTCAAAACCTGACCAGTGACAAAACTGTAGTCAAAGACTAACAAGCTGTACACCTAGCAGGACCTTCCAGGTGGGTTTTAATAAAAAAAACAAACAAACAAAACAAAAAAAAACTCATGGTCAGCGAGTGTTATACACAGTACATCCCACTCTTTCAGCTAACCTCTTTTTCTCAGCTAACTGTGTTCTGCATTGGAGTTCATGGGACTCCTCAGTCACAGTTCTTCCTCCTCCTCCATACGTACTCTTCATTTTTCTCTGCTGTTAGGTTACGGGCGTCACTGCAGACCCCTGTCATGAAGCCAAGCTAATGAATCATTCTAAACTGCTCCCGTGTCTGACCGCCACTCTGTTAGAAGTGCTCAATCTTGTCGGAACACTGGAGGCCACCAACACTAGATTATATTAAGATTATATTAATGTCAAATGAGCCTTGATAGAATTAGGTCAAATAGAATATTTTGTCATGTGGGCCGGTGGTTGCCAATAATGCTGGCTTCATAACAGAAGTGTCATTAAGAGACATCTGTATTGATGAATTGGACTGGTACCACAATAAAAAATTTAGTAGCCGTGATATTTTTGGTGTTTGAATTCTATCTCTACTCCATCTTTTTGCTTTGCCTCCCATTGCCATTTTTGTAAGTCGAAGGTAGAGAAAACTTCCACATAAAACCAAAGTAAGGCCTTATTTCTTGTATATGTATTTAAAAAGTTCTAAAATTCAGCCTCTAATTCACCTCAACAGAGGCCAACCTGAACGCCAGTGAATGACAAATGCTTTTAAAAGCTGAGCAAGGTCATCCTTCACTTTTCCATGAAAACAGCAGCTAAAAATAATACGTAAAGCCTGAATAAAGCCTTTTGATACTTTCTTTAGAAAAAAATACATTTCTAACTCTGAATCTGAATTCTGAGCAAGCTGGTAACTCAATATTTAATACTAATTTAATAATTTCTCGAGAGAGCACATCGCATTTGCTGTTGTTTTTCTCTGGTGTGGAAATGACTCACGATTGCATACTTTCAAGACCTTAGTTTGAAGATAGAGATTTAAAGTCACAACATTTGTAGTTCACAGCATTTAGGAAAGTGAATCATAACCACTGCTATATAGGGCATGATTTAGTCTTGGGTTACCTCTGGGAAGAGCCTTAATAACATCAGCTTTCTAAAAAGTGATGAGCAGGGGATTCTGGGGCTCTTGGGGCTTTTGAAAATAACTCCATCTGCAGATGCACTTCCGGATCTTGTACTCAGCCTAGTCTTGTGGATCGGGCCACTGACAGAGTTAGGGATTTGACATAAATATTTCACATTATTGACACATCTTGAGTCAGGTCAGAGTCAAGGTCAGATGTTTAATGTGACAAATCAGTTGACCAGCAATTTATTCAAAAGGAATCTCTGCCCAAAAATGAAAAAAGTGGAGATAAAAGTGACAAGTTCCTGTGGAGCAAGTGGCATTGATAGTTCCGAAAACTTTTTCCACGTTTTCAGGATAGTTTTTAAAAAAAAATCAAGTAATGCAGTACTTTACATAATTTTGAGGCATATACTTTGTCAACTACAATTTTATGATCACTGTGGGCCTTTGTGAAAACTGCAAAGTGGGTTTTAAGAACAAATTTTTCCATTAGAACATTTAGTAAATGTTCTAAATAACATTTAGCCCTGCATTTTTAATCGCTATCACTTATGGCAAGAGAAGAACCAGGTCTGCGATTTTCAACAGACTTGTTAACCTACGAATTTGAAACTCTGTTAAAATGACCAAGTAGAGTTCTTTCAGCCTGCGCCCTGCATTTCATATCCAAACCAAGCATCAGACCTTAAAATTTCCCCGTCCACTCAAACACACACCCACACACACTGACCTTTGTCCCTTTTCCTCACCAGGTGCTATGGATGTAGAAGAGCGAGCGCGGCAGATGAAACTTAAAGTAGAGAAGTACAAGCAGGGGACCGGTTCTGACTCTCGACTGGAGCAAGATCACCATTCAAAGGCAAGTTGTGGACATATACACGGTCCCCTACAGTGTAGAAAATACACATTCAGAGCAAAATACACATGAAATATTTCATATAAATATAAAATGTTTTATATAAATGCAAAATATATAAACACATAAATATACATGCATATTATAAATGGTATAAATGCATTTACAATATTTTGTAATTGTTTATAACATTGTACAGTAAGATGACAAGTTCTTACAGCTTAAAAATGCACAGACTATACATATTTAAAATAAACTATTAATATAAACTATAAAAGTGCAGTAATTGTCTAAAAATGCAGTTATGTATGAGAATGCCTAAATGTGTAAAAAGTACAATATATTAAATATATTATTTAATGTTTTTAATGTATATTACAAAAATACATTTTGTAATATATTCTGATCCCGGATCAGCCAACTCCATCTGCAAAACTGTACTGATTATTAAGTGGGTCATGGTCCTCAGCAGCTCCTACCTTTACTCCACGACTCCAACAAATGAACATTCCAACCTACTTTTGCGAACACGTTTATTCATTTTACGAGCCTTTGTGGCATCCCAGTTTATCTCGCTCTGCGAGGTCTGATTAATTAACGGCCTGTCGCGGTGCTAACCAGCCTCTGAGTTGAAGTCATCTTTATATTTATATCCTTTATGTGCTCTGAGGCAGCCAGAGATTGTCCATTTATCATGCCAAGAAGTTTATGAGTGCTACATTGTGCTTTGATGAATGCTCAGGGACATGCGCTGCTGAAAAAAAAGCTTGCATCAAACTGAGATATGTTAAGATTTACATCATTTAAATTGTTCAAGAACTAGTTTAATAAATTGGTTCATATAAGTCTTGATAAATCTGGACCCTTAAACTGTCTGCCTTCATAAATATAAATGTATTAACACATTTAAAACTTTTAATACTGTGTGTTTGTAACGCACATTAAATTAATTTCCTTAGGACATTCGTTTATGTATTCAAACTCAAGTGAAATAATTCAGTTAAGGGTGATTAACGTTTTGGGTTTATGAAACTTAGTGATTGTTTTTCATATTTTTAATAGAATATAATTCTGTAAATGCTAAAAATATGTCTTTTTAAATTAGACTTATTTGAGTTCATTTTATGCACAGTCAATTTTGAGCTTATTATATTAAACCTAAGCACATAACTTGTTTAAATTTGGTCAGAAAACATTTTTTGAGCAGGCACGCGCTGTATCATCTCAGATTTGTTCTCCATGGTTGCCTCCAACTTCCTTTTAAGAGCGAGGTATGTAAAAAGACAATGGTCGCGCTCCACAGCGCTATTAAAAGCAGGCAAAAGAAATATCGCTCTTTGCTCTGGCTGTTATGCCAGCACCAAGGCGCCATGAAGGGCACAGTGTTTACATCCGTCACAGGGGAGCTAGGAGCCAGAAGGTCTACATTTGTGCCCGATACAAAAGAGAGGAAGAAGGAGAAGCGGGGCGGTGACTAGAGGGCAATGAAGGCCATGTGGGGTTGAATTACGCTCTCACAAGAGGACGATGGGGGAAAATCAGTCAAGGTGTGTCAGTAGGAGCTTGTTAACCTGAGGGAACAAGCTCAAATCTTACTGCCCAAACTACCACCACCACTGGATCTCTGAGCAAGGCCCTTAACTAGGAAATGTAATTTGCGCTGAATAAGAATTCTTAAAAGCATTCTCAAAGCTGGAACTAAAGCCATATTTAATCACATTTTCACATTCCAAATGTTCCAAAATTCCAAAGTTTGATGACCAAAGTTGCCTTTTTTCTCTCCAGTAAACTAAAAAAGTGATAAGAGTGAAAGGAAACATATTAATAATGGATAAAAATGTGTCATCATCGAAACTTCAAAGGTTTTACAAACTTAATGACAAAACTGCCTTGAGTTCTCTATTATCTCTGACTGATTTGTACACTATGTTATACAGTTCTCTATAAAATCATCAAAAAATACTTTGCACAGGTGACATTTACTTTCACAGACATGTGAGTGATTATTTGTCATTGTGAACACACCACAGAACAGCACACAGTACACCACAACAAAATGTGACCTCTTCATTTGACCTATCCATGAAGGAGCAGTGGACAGCCAACAATAGCAGTGCCTGGGGATGGTACCTTGCTCATGGGTACCTCGGTGGTACCTTTACTGGTCCTGGATTCGAACCGGCAACCTTCTGAACCTACTGTTACGCCACCAGCTGCCCCTCAGTTTAACAATACCCCTACAGTCAGATGAAGAAGCTGTACCTTTCTGGGCCAGATTTTTTCAGCTTACTTCTGAACTATGACAATGTGGAAATATACAGAAGGAACTGATTCAACGCAGTATATGTCTAAATTTGCTTGTGTTTGTATTAGATCAAAATTGAGGTGTATTTTATGATAATGCTATATTTTACAATGTTTTTACAATACTGATGATAGTAAACTGAGGTATGAGTGACTAAAGGGTTAAACAGTGGAAGGCTGCAGAATTTCATAGCTTGTGTGCTTAACTGCACTGCGGTTTGGTACAGGTCCATTAGAATGGTGTATGTTGTGGTCCTCCAGGAGTCCACACTGACTCCCAGAGTCGCATATTGCTGGAGATCACGATTCCCTCTGTTATTTTACAAAAACAAAACTTTAGGATAGTAAGCTTCCATGGTAGGATGCAAATACATACCTATTTTCATTTTCCTGGATGTTTTCCAATCAGTCAGATCATGTCTGAGGGACAAATGTTACTTTCTTGGAAATGCTGCTGATTTTAGAGAGCAACAGTAAAAAACTGATGATGCTAATAACATTGCATCACAAATAAATCAGATAAGATCTTATGTTATATATGCAAAAATACTTCACATGAGGAAAGTTTGCCTTACAGCTGTGTGATGGACACAAGTTATCAGGGCCGCTGTAACCAACACATGATGAACAACTACTGTTCCTTTCTGCAGTGGGAAACAACAGACACTCACAAGCACAAAAGCAAGTGCCTAAAGCACTTTTGACCAGTACATAATGTTTTGATTTAAGTCTCAGGTGAACTTCTGTTTGTAATTTAGCTGCAACAAATACATTTTCCAAACATCACACAGCCGTAAGGCAAACTTTCCTTATGTGAAGTATTTTTGCATATATAACTTAATGTGATCTTGATGTGATAGACAAAATGTGCCTCCAGATTTGAATTCAGCACAAGGTTTACTTTAAGACACATGAATTAGACCAAGTAGCAGACAGAAATGTATTCGTGATGCTGTGTATGTGCTGTTCAGAAGTGCTTTAGGCACTTGCTTTTGCGCTTGTGAGTGTTGGATGTTGTCTGCTGTGAGCATCTTGTTTACGAGTTCAGTTTACAGCTTGCTGGTTAGTGAGAACCAGCTGTTATTGTCACAAAACAATATTATGCCTATAGCTTAAAATCTGGATTTGGATTCAACACAGTCGATTCCATGTAAATCACGTTTTACTTCCAGTAGCAAAATCTTTGTTCTCCAGTGTAGTCTTCTCTGAAGAGTGTTTCGGTTTTAGCCATTTGGAAAATGAACACTAGTATGTACGATACAGAACTACTGCTATCAGAGAAATTGATTTGTCAAAAACATTCAGAAGCGAAACAAAACATTCAGAAGAGAAGCAAAACATTCAGAAGCAAAATCACCTAAACACTGGTTGGTGTTCTCAGATACTCAGTAACAACTGACACAGTCAATAAAGTAAATAAGTAAATAGTATGGCTTGTGCATTTTTGTTTGCCACATTTCTGTTCTGCTAGATTTTGTCACACTGCACATAACATTTTTTACTTCCCAAAAATATTGTAGTCCGTAGTCCCATAGCACTCCTTAGCAACGCCTATCCTTGCCACATCCAAACAAAAGTGAAAACGGTTACTACCTGATTGGACGATTGATCTAGTGGATTGATTTCAAGATTAAGCACAAAGAGGCTTTTCCATTATTGACCATTTTGATCTAGAGGGACAAAAACAAGCGGAGATGGCACGAAAGGGGTGTTGCACAATTGCAAAGACAAAGAACGAATGAACAATTTTTTTGCATAGCAGTACCATGTTTTACATCTGTTTTAGATTGAAAAATTTGCTTTAGAGTTCTGTCAGAGTGACTAAACTGTCCATCTTTCTCTCCCCAGCAGGTGTCCAGAGGCGGGCAGCGAGGCACTGATAATCTCTCGGCCAAGTCGTCTGACAGCGACGTGAGCGACGTGTCCGCTGTGTCGAGAAGCAGCAGTGCCTCTCGCTTCAGCAGCGCGAGCTACATGTCGGTCCAGTCTGAGCGGCCGCGGGGAAACCGCAAGATCAGGTGAGCCAGACAGTCCTCAACCCTGAGCCTCCAACTCAAAATGGATGTTTGCCACTGACCAGTCAAAATGTGAGGCACTATTTGCCAATCATGAGCAGCTCCGGGGTCAAAGAAAACCCCTGTGCTGAGTTTCATAAATTGGGAAATAACCGATTATTTACACATTTCCGGAACTTGAGAGAGTTCAGGTTTGGTTCTGCATATTTATGACTAGAGCCAAGCGTCTGAACTTTACTAAAATTTGCGTCTCCCATCACTGGCAGACCTCCTGAGTATGCCTATTAAATGTAGCTTGGTATGTTAGTAAAACTGACGGCTACGTTCACATTACAGTTCAAAGTGGATCAAATAAGATTTTCTCGTCTACATTTAACAAATTTGTTTGTTTTTTTACTGGGTCGATGAATCTAATTAGATTTTGTGCACTTGCATATGTGCTCTTAGATTTTCGTTCATGTTCATTCTCTAGCTACACGACCACTGTGAGAACTGTCAGGATAAAATTATTTCTTCTTAATCGTTTCTGGGCACATACGTATTTCACTCTCACCACATCATAGTCAAAAACAGAGATAAAAACATTGCTACATACTGTACATACTGTATCGAGAAGCTTCCATACACACTAAACTGGACAGAACATATTCCATATTTATCCTGTCACACAAATTATCTTTTTGAAGTTATACATGTTCACACCTATGCATATTTTTGCCAAGATTTATTGTACTGTATCTACATTTACATACCAGTCAAAACATTTTGCACTAAGAATTTGCATTAAAATTGTCTACGTTACATTCTACATTGTATACACTCAAAAGGGCTCATTCACCAATATTTTCTTAAATGTGTTCTTTAGAAAGTAGAACTGATCTGTAGAACTGAAGAAAACCCAATAACGTAATCTTTTGCAGAAACACATGCAATAATGTTTTTGTAAGAGTGCTCTTCAGCAGTTGTAGATTCTGTTTTTAACTAGAACAAATTGTAATTTAGAAAACACTGGTGAATGTCAGAAGTGGGATTTAAGAATAAGTATCTCAAGATCAGTCGGTAAATAAGGCCCAGTATTCTATGGGACCAAATACATTTACAGTGTGTTCTCTGTGTGAGTACCTTTATTAGCAAAAAAATATCGTATCTTGAAGTGATCAAAGACTTACACAAAGACACAGAATACAGTTATTGTAATGTGGACCAACCAGGCAAGCATTAGGTATTTAACGAGTATTAAGTGAATGGGATGAAACGGTTTACTAGTGCATTTAAAGTAACAGTATACTGTGACTATGACATCACACAGGAAGTTAATAAGATGCCAGACATGCACTGTTACATATTGTTTTCATATTAAAAAGTAGCTTGTTTTCTTTTTTTCTTTTTAAGCATTAGATAACATTGCAAAACATTGGCTTATTGGGTTTTCTTCATTTCTACAGTTGTATAATATTTAAATGTATTACCTTTCTTAAGAACAAATTTAAGAAAAAAAATTAAGCAAATATTGGTGAATAAGGCTCAGTGGTGTGAGCTTTCACTGTAAAACAATCAAGATCTTTTTGCAAATGAATATCAAATTTTGTAATGTGAGCGTAGCCTTAAAATGTGATGCTTTTTTCATGATTGTCGCTTTGTTCAATGTCCAAGTCTGGCTGTGTCTCTGTGACTTTAAAGGGATACCAGTAATGCTGGCGTGGCTGACGACGAACCTTTTGTTCGTTGCTATCCATGATCATTCTTCTTGGTTGAGCTTCCCTTTAAATCTTGCCTTCCATGTTTAGTCTTTTAGTCGTTAGGTGTTGGCTGTTTGTTTACCAGCGTTCTTCCCATCTGTTTTTTTTTTTCTCGTTCTGCATGTCGATCGGTCTTCCTGCTTTGGTCGCCATCTGCAGCAAAGCTATACAGGGACGGAGCCTTTCCCAGGAGGGGGAGGTGCTCATCGGGGAGGAGGCAGGAGGGGTGGGGGGAGAAAGCAGGCAGGGTGGAAAGGAGGAGAGACGAACCAGTAGCGTAGGTAGAGAGGAGGAGGAGTCTAACGAGGACATGAGCCAGAGGAGGTTCTCAGAGAATGACCTCAGGTAAAAATGCCATGGCCAGCTGCTGTATCCCATACCGTAGCTACGGGCTAATTGGCTGTGTTAGCCGTAGCTATACTGAGAGTCAGTATCTACACAAGTTCCGGGTTCCATTCTGAGAGCAGCTGCCTTAATCTCGGTTTACGCTACACAACTTTTTGTGCCATTTTAGCTCTTATTTCTGCCTGATTGCTCAGCCTTAGCGAGCCAGCAGATTTTATGCTGATCTGCTGGAACAGTCTGTGAGGAAAATGAAAAAGAGACACCATATTTTACACCTTATTTAGACTGCATAATTTTAGGGCTGTTTTTGAGTAGTCAGCGTTCAACAATCTCTATGTGTGAACAATAAAAGGACATGATCAAACAAGTAGTTACCAACTTTGACCAGATAGCCTGCTAAATATCTGATTTTTTCTGAACTAATCATCATGCAAACAAGTTGTAGCACTTGCTTTTTTGGGGGTCCATTTTTAAACTCATTCTCTCCATCACTTCTCAACTGTTCATGACAGACAGATGTAGCTGGTGAGCCATGTCACAGCTCTGTTCCCTGAACACAACTGTCTGACTTGTGATAGGAAGCCTCAAAGTTATGTATTGTGAACAGTCTTGACCTTAGTCTTTGGCATTAGTCTTTAGCCTCACAACTAATTAAAGTTTAAAATGTTTTGATTGAAATCTAGAGATTAGTTGCTAAAGTGACTCATATTTAAACATATCCCATCGCTAGCCAATAAAAAATGCCATCTTTGGGTCTAGCACTCCACGTCTGCAGTGAGAGCAGAATTGTTTGACATCTTGCAGGAACGTGAGTGCTAATATAATGTAAATTCAAGCAACGACCACCACTAAAATGAACAGGAAAAGCATGGACTCCAGTTGAAGAGCCATTCAGCATGCTAAAACCAGTCTGGGATACAAATTATTTGCAGTCTCAATTTCTTTTGCATACATTAACTTCACAAGAGCCTTTGCTATCGTGGGTGTTGTCACAGTGATCTGACACTTACGTAGCCCCATTCTGAAGGCAGAGAACCTGACTTTAGCCCAATTACAATGCATCTTTTGATGTATCCTTATTGCTGAGAGGACTTCCATAATTCTCTTTACCAAACTAGAGAGCTCGATGTACAGTGCTGTGCAGATGTCTTGAGCCACCCCTTATGTCTTCATATTTTGTTTCCAAAGAGCCAAACTTTGTGTTTTTAATGTATAGTAATCTTGAGGAATATAATAATATACCCAAGACAGTTTTCCAGATGTAATTGTGTATTGTGTGCCCTTAAAATATTGAAAGAAAATGGACAAGTGGTGGGAAAGGAAGAAGTGGGAGGTCCAAAACCTACCTGCTCAACAAGTTGTAAAGAAATGAGGTCTGGCTCACGTTTTTTTGCACAGTACTGTAATGTCCAGAACGTCTGAAAAAAGCAGGGCATTTTCTTTGCTGTTAGTTACGTTTTTTATTGGTTGCCAGTCAGAAATTGCTCTTCTATGTAAAGTCACCAGACATACAGCAGATATTTGTAGCTTATTGTCTAAGACAACGTTACATAGCTATCTCTGCTCCTGCTCTTTTGATCCCCCGTAATCCGGCTTAAACCAGGTTACAACACCAGATTTTTGCAGTTTACAGAATGTGAAAAGTTGCAGAGGGTGCCTTACATGCGATGCTTTGTAATGTTATTTTTGGTGCCTGTTCTGCCCAGTTTGGCAGCTGCCCTGAAAATGGATCCCAGAAGTTTTAGAGGAGAAATTCATGTTGAGGATGTTCATGATCTGAACAGGACAATTATAGTCCAAATATGTAAATTAAGAATGAGCAAGCAAAGTATTTGATCGCTTAGCTCTATTTAACATATACAGAATTTATCAAATTGACAGATATTTTTTCAGGAATTTTATCTGTAATGTACTTTTAAAAATTGCAACTAGATGTATGAATACAGCAACAAATGATCCATGGCGTCTAATTCTTAAGGATTTATTAAGTCTCATTTTGGTGAATCTGTTATCATTTGCTTCATGTCATTTTCATGTCTTGTGTGTCATTGTTTTTCTTTGTGCAGTTTTTCTCTTTAATGAAAGACTTGGCTCCATTCAAGAAATTAATTTATATGTCCTAATCTTAATCTAATCTAGCGAATCACTGCTTAATTCAAGCATGTTTATTTACTACTTCCTTTTCTTCCTTTGCTTCTGTTTTAAAAAAATCGGTCCAGTCCCAGTTCCAGACTTGCAAATTAACTGTATTAAATTGGCGTGAATCCTTTAGAAATGAGCTGATTTGCCAATTGAAAACATTTTTTAAAAATCCACTTTTCAGTTGAGCACTGATATCCTTTTGGCATTGCAGCATTTTTTAGGGAATGTGCTTAAATTGGTACCTAATTTCCATCTTAAGGGTTCAGGCCATTAACACTAATGAAGAAATGCTAATGTAACATGAAGTGCTAATGCTGTTTGTAATGATGAAAGCTAATGGACCTCAGTAAGCATTTCTTTCACTTTTAGCCACGTTGCTACAGGGCAGGACCAGCCACCGTCTGTGTCATATCTGTGGAAATTTGCTTTCCACCTTAAAACCCCAAAACATGTATTTTTTTTCTAATGCACCAAAATGAAAAAAACAAAACAAAAAACAAATCAGTTTCCTTACTTCTCTTTTTGAACACAGTGTTACATTTTGGTTTTTGGTTGGGTGCAAGTTGCGTGACCTGAAAGTGATTAAGTGTGGTTCATCTTAAATTTATATATTGTTATTTTTCACTGCTCATAAGAATGGATAGATTATTTTGTTCCTTGGCATAAATAGGGACAGGCTGAGCGTTTTCCGATGTAGAGCTACAGCTCGTCCACCAGGGCGGACTTGGACTCTGCTCAATTTCGCAATCAGACAGACCGTCTCGGGGACACGATTTCTCCTGCAGTTAATCAGTTACTGGCAGTGTACGTCGGGTACACAGACCTTTGACTGGAACGTTTGTACCGTTTGCGCCATCGAGGCGGATGTTCGGGTGAACGGGCCTTCCCGCATACGCTTTCCCAATGACTGAAGCTTTGCGCTTAACGCTCGAAAGACCCTGCATCCCGCGGCGGTTACGTCATGCCGAGCCGCGCAGCGCGTGTTTTCCTGCTGTATAGCAACGTCTCAAAACAGGAAGTCGGGCCGTTGCTTGCTGCATTAATAGTGACAGAATAAGAATGCAGGCGGCTCCGGTCTGTGTATAATTTCGTTCAAGAAACAGCAACAATTTAAAAAGCCCAAATGAGACAAGGGATTTAAAGTTCGAAACCAACATAAAAAACAATATATTGGTTTTTGTTTCTTTAAAATGTGCATAATAAAAAATAGAAGTTGACCAAAATGAACATAGGTTTATTTTAGCTATTTTTGACGGATGGTACATACGAACTTGTCAACTTGCCAATTTTCTTTGCCAGTATCCTATGTGTTTCAGGTTCCAATACAGTTTTGTTGTCCAGCAACAATAAAATGCACTTATAGTTGTTTTATCTTATCTTATCTTCCATTTTTATTTTGCATATATCAAAGAATTTTTTTTTATTATTTTTAGAATTTGGACTTATATCATATATCAAATATCATCTGTTGTATTTGTTGTTTTTTTACTTTTTAATTTCTATTACCTGAAAAAATTGAATGACCAAACTATACACAGACCCCCATTTAACCAGTGATTTCTGAACTATTTAAAGTAATATTTAAAGAGCTGCTTCATCCCCCAAAATGCGAACATAGCTGACTATAAATGGGTGAATTTAGCTTCCATTCATTGTTTGCCGTTTGCTATTTTTATGGCACGCTCCTTTAAGGAGCGTGTGTCATCCGGATGAGTTTTCACCAGGAGCGTTACATAATCTCATGACTAACATACAGCACACGTATGAGACGGAGGAATAGAAACAACAGCAGTAAATGTGGAAGGTTTAAATTTACAATCTGTGGCTTTATACATTTTGTGTTTTCTTAAAGCTGTAGACTCATTAAGCAGAAAAATGTATTTGAAAAAGTGAGCAGGTTTGAGTTCTATTCGTGCCTAATTTATGTCTATAATGTTTCTGACCTTAACTAAGTTAATTTAACTCAAACTATTTGAGGAAAATGATAACATTAAATAATTTAAACCTAAACAGTTTAAAGATAAAACTATATAGAGATAAAACTATATTTAAATCAATATCTTAAATAAAGTTGAGTACCAAATTTTTTTGATCTAAAAAAATGTATTTGCTTTCATATGTACAATATTTCAAAACGTAATTAAAAAGTGAGTCAGTGCAACTAGCTTGTATTACCTCACTACGTGAAACAATGCAAAATTCTAAGTATACTCAGATCTCTTGATTTATCACCTCAAAATTACAATTTGAACTGGGTTTATTCATGAGAATGAGTGACCTCATTTTATAATTTATTAAATAATGCTAACTCATTTCTTTCATTAACATACAGTGTTTGGACGTGTGCTATTTCCACAGAAAGTCAGCCGAGTTGTATTGTGTTTACTGATAAATATGTGTGTTGTGTTTCTACACGTACATTAGCACATGTAGGTCGGGAACGGCTCGCATCTGAGCTGATGCCTGCAGAGTCGTGTTTTTGATCACCTCTGGGGTCTTGTGATGAAACGGAATTAGATTAGCATTGACCTCAGCTGTTTAAGGATTAATTTAAAGGTTGCTGCCTACAGCAGACAAGCATTTAGATCGAGTGCATCTGCAACTTCTCTAACTCTCTCTGATATTGAAGATTCTCTTGTTCTACCTCATGTTTGTGTGTGTTGTGCATGTCTGTCGTGTGTGTGCATGTGTGTGTGTGTTTGTGCGTACGTGCGTTCGTAAGAAGACAGGCTGACAGACCAGTAGAGACTCCCACTGGCATGATTTGCTCGATTGTTTGATTGCTAAATAGATACTGATGGAAATAAATAGAGATAATAGAGATTGAGATTGTATAATTAAACTTTATGCATGATTAATTAAATAAATAAGAAATTATAATATTTATATTATGCAGATATTTCTTAGAAACATTAGTTAAAAACAAGATATATTGCTATTAGACTGCATTTGTATGCATTTCTGTTCATATGCATTTGTTACTGTTACTATATTTGTTTTATAAATATAATATATGAATTAAATATATTAAAGAATTTTTATAAAGAGGTAAAAACTAGTCCCTCTGTCACATTTTTTCTGATTTTGCCCCTCAGAAAGCTGAGTAAAAATGATCATCTACGTATAAAAAATCTGTTTTTGCTTTGCTGTTTCCCTGGAAACCAAGCAGCATTGCCCGGTCATGTGACGATGGAGGATGGGTGCAAAAAAGAGGGAGAAATGTCTATCTCCAGGTCATGTTGATACCTGAACAGGGAACTTAAAGACAACTAATCTATAGCTTTATTAACTAATCAACCAATTAAAAGCCTTATTCCAGTTTTTCAGTATTTAGTTAAATTTCAACTTACTTTTATATGAAAAAAATCACCACATATAAATGCTACTTTAACATTATTGAACGTAAAAAGATTCAGTTGTTCGGCAGCATTTCTAGAAATCTCTGAATTATTGAACTGTGAAAAAGGTTTATGAAGTCATCTTTCAGATATTTTGAGCTTATTACTGGTCAAATTTCATGCATAGACTAAATTTTTTGTGCAGATGTGAGAGGCCTGACCAATGAACAGAGCGACTCGGGTCATCTGCTGCAGAGTTCCCTTGGAAACCATTTTTTTTCTTTTCAACTGCATGGCTTGTAGAAACTAGACTAATTGAAATTATTCAGAGAACAAACCAGGCAAAGTGGATGTTGCTTCATCTTCTTCAGTGTTACATTTATAAGAGTTTTTCAACCATACATATCAGCATCTGTTAAATTTTGTCTGTACTTTGAGTGACATCTGAAGAAAAATGAAATTGAACATGTTGGCAAGGCGAAATTAGCTCAGCATTCAAATGATGTTGGGTCTTGTAGTTCTTTTTAAAGTTCTAGTTCTTTATCTTTAAAATCTTACTGTGATGTTTGATACACTCCCAATTATCTGCTGTGTTGCAGAACAAATATGAGCCAACAGCAGATGAATCTGTATCAGTGTTTTTTAATAGCCAAATAACAAATAAAATGATTAGAGGGCACATTGCAGCACCACTGTTGGCTTTTTTGTGGGTTTTTGTCATATTTGCCTCAAACTGATTAAAATCTTTAATATATTTTGTTATATATTACTATTCATGCAAATGAAAAGTTTTTATAAACTATTATCTTTTTGAGAGCACTTAAATAACTAAACATAAACTTTATGTTTCTGGGAAAACTTGCCTGATATACAATTAACTGATTTTTAAATCCTGCAGTTATCAGAGTTGATATTGTTTTAAAAAATACTATATTAGTGCTGCTGCAATGTATATTCTGCTCTAAGTAGTGTTGTAGTACTCGAGACTGGACAAAGAGAACACAGAATTTAATTTCGAGACTAACCGAGACCACAATATTGCTATGAAACTCTTTGAGATTGACACAGTCATTTTGTGTTGTTTATTAATTTGTAGTTTTTTGTAATAGTGGAAGGAATCACAATGAATATAAATATTCGATCTTATGATGGCCGCAGTGACATTTTTCCACATATTTACATATCTACAATTTTACATATGAACCAGTCTTTTTTTATAGATTGTCCTGCAGAATTGTCATTCCCTTTTACAATTATCCAGATTATTATTAATTATTACAATTATCCAAATGAACCAAACCTTATGCAGAGTGACATAATGTTGGAGACAGCCTTCCTGAACACACCTGGGGCTAGGAGCCCAAGTGTGGACACATTGTTACTTAACCAGCTCCAGTTTTTAGATTGTTCTGAAATGTTCTGTACAACAACACAGCATTTCAATTGCTCAATCCACTGTGGCACCACCAGCAATTCCTACACCAAGCCAAGTGTACAAAATGTCTAGATTTTGCTCCAAAATAGGCAAGTGACATTTTATCCTTACTTATTTTTTATCATCAAAGCCCTCTGACCTGCCAAAACCCAACAATGAAAAGAATTTAATGGCAGGTATTTTTAGACCAAGAGGATCCCACTGGAGGCTTGCTAATGTTTATGAAAGGTTCCTAATCGCATTTGATGTCTGATGCTTTGCCAATCCAATTTTTGCGCAACGTGCAGAAAGCAAAGAGATACCCAAACAGCTTTGCTACGCTTCCAACCTATACATACTCCTACAGATGCTTTTTATTTGCTCTGGAGGGAAGAACATCTTGGCCTAACTGGTCTGTTCTGTTTGTAAAATAGCAAGCTGAATATTTAGCGTATTAAATATATTCTAAAAACTATATATAATAAGGCATGTTTTAGCATTTACAAAATGATACTGTAGGAATATATGAAAGAAATTCACAAAGTCTTATAAAAACCAAAATTTTATCAACTTTAATTGAATTATTTGAATGAAGTTTAATAATACCTCCTGTCTATTTTTTGGACTATTATTAACTACTAATTCTTTTGCTCTGCCTGTGTACAAGCTTGCAAAAGATTTTTTTTAACGAGTTCATCTACATCCTTTAATGTAATGGTAAATTTACCACATTTGTTCTATATTTTCTAAAAAAAAATTTTAACTACGCTTTGGCCTAAATTTTATTTCACGTTCCCATTGCTGCTTTTTTGTTTTCTCTAAAGAGGGAGTACATCTTGGCCTAGATTTGAATGCACTTAGCACGATCTGCCTGAGCAGAACGAGCTGTCCAACGGGGGCCAGGGACAAGCCGCATCCTCGGAGAGCTTTCACACCGTTCCAAGTACATTTGCTGGAGTAAAAGCAGCAGAGGGAAGGTCTGGAAGCAACATCTCTTTTTGCCATTAGCGGAGAAACAGGCACGTTTTTTGGCGCCGACTGCAGGACGTTCCCCTCACGATGGACGTGATCTGTCGGGCGATGCTTATTTATGTCTTCAGCTTTTAACCTTGGTCACCCTAGCTGGCTCAAAGCTAACTTCTTAAATGAGAAGGAGCCAGCGCTCAGAACAACTTATAAATGACCGGTCAATGTAGAACCCATTATGGTGAATTATGGAAGAAATTTTTATTTGGTCACTCTAGTTTTTGATTCTGTGTAGACCAACCACGTTTAATAGATTGCAGTACAGCTTGGTACAATCATGAGATTTTTTGGACGACATCTTTACCAGAAATTGCAACAATTTGAAGCCACATATGATGCTGCATCATATATCAGAAAAGTAAAAAGCCTATCCTAATGCTTCTGTCCAGATCACTCATGATCATTTGCCTCAAATTACTCCAGAAAGACTTATAAATAGGAAGCACAAGTTGCTCTGGATAAAAGTATTTGCTGAATGATTAAAATGTAAAACAACATATTCATTATATTCATATCATTACAGTTAAACTTCTATAAATGCCATAGTTGATCATGTATTTTACCATTTATTTGTTTGTATTTGACCTTTCTCACATTTTTTTCGCTCAGAGAAGGACAGGCTCCCCATTAATGCATCGTTATTCATACCTGATGATTATCTCCTAATTTGAACCTTGATTTTTCTTAGAACGGAATGAACACACCTGTCCATTGTCCAATTTCAGACTATATAGACCACCAAGAAATGCATTAACAAATTGCTTAGGTATCAACTTCTAGTAGAGCTGCGTAATAACATTCCTTGAGTGAAAACTTGATTGCAAGGTAACTAGCTAGGTAGCTAAATATATAGCTTGGTAAGCTAGTAATCAGCTAGTCAGAACATCATTTGGTTGCTTTATTGAGAGTTTAGCAAGTCTTAAAGTGTGAAACAAATTATGGTGACATGACTCCTTACACTGCAGGAAAGTGTACAGTGTGAGTAGTCATTAAAAGCATATTTTTAAACGTATAGTTTATCTGGCATTACTCTATTAAAAAGATGAAAAAAAGAATCTTAAAGAGAGTGTTTTCTTTCCTTTCAAATATTTAACCTGCATCATTGGCCTTCTGTGAATGGAAGGCTGGGACGTCAACTCCAGGCAATCAAACGCCACACTGTAGCTCGGTGTCTTTATTAAAAGTACAGTGTGTTTACGGGCCATTACCTTACCATTCTCGTGGGAGCTGGTGAAACGCGCTAAAGCATCAGAGCGAGTAATCCTATTTTATACAAGCACTATTGAGGTCTGTCCTGATGCTTTGCAGTAGATGCCAGCGTTTGATGCTCTGGCATTTGTGCCAGGGCCATGTGTGCTAGAGCTTCTTGCACATTCTCAAGCAGGCAGTGTCTCTGATAGCTGTATTGATAATGGCTACATATTTTCTTGTAAGCACTGACTTGAGGTGGCTTCTTGACATATGTAACTTTTCTGTTATTTTTAACACCTATAACCTTGTCAACTCCTGTCAGCTGTTTTCCCAAAATGGTGGACTTAAAAACATGCTGTGCATTGCATAGCTTTATCATTTTAGTTATTAGTGTGTTGCTTCAGTGTTAACAATAACAGGGAGCACAGAAGAAGAGGTGAAGAAGACAGAGTGGAATGGTTGGAAAAGTAGCAGGACCAGTTTGTGACAAATACAAACAAGTGTGAAAGGGAAGAATGCTAATGAGACCAGCTATGTTATTTTGGAGATGGTGGTTTGACAAAGACTCGAGGGAGAATTATGAGCGTGGAACAGTTATAATGTCAAGATTTGCATTGGGAGTGACGAGTATGTCTCATTGTAGACAAAGCCAGAGAGGCAAGATGGTTTTGGATTTGAGCAGAGGAAAGATGCTAGGGATGTTGGGAGAAGGATGCTGAGGATGGTGCTGCAGTGTAAAGAGAAAAGAGGAAGGAAAAGAGTTTATGTGCTGAAGCAGGACATGCTGGTGGAGCATACAGGAGCAGCCAAATGAAGAAGAATTGCTATTACTGATTTATTATGGGTTAAAGCAACTGGTCAAATAATAGTGCTCAGGGTTAGGAGGGGATTACAAACACGAACTTCCCATGGGATTTTTTTCTCTGTTTCCCTGTGATATGTACATAGCCATGGAGGGAGATATGTAGTTTGTAGTGACTTCGTTTGCTTTGCAGTTTAATTCTTTGCTACAATATTGATGAAAACTGCAGTACTTCAAGGAACCTGTGTTCATGACTAATGAGTTTTTTCTTTTTTTCCAAAAACAATTATATCCATTCCTGAACACCAATAGACTAATTGTCAAATAAATTGATTACCAGTATTTATCATCAGCTGTTAGATCAAAATACTGCTCAGAAGTATATGTTAACCAAGTGTGTCCAGAATATTGACTTTGTGTCCGTGCCTGTACAGTTTGTAGGAAGTTGAAAGGAACAGAATAATACAGTGATTTGCCAGATCTCTGGAGCCTTGAAAGGCAATTTTAGGCCATTTTCAGAAGTTAAGGACGAGTTCCCTGAAGCAAAAATTGTTTTATAGAGAAGATTTACTTTTATTTGCTAAGGTTAAGGTTATTTAGTAATATGGTAGTGAGTGGAAGTATCTCACAAAAAAGATGTGATGGTGTGTGTGTATGTGTGTGTCTGTCACTGCACGTGAGTAGACTCATTAAGAAAGTGATGGACAGGTCATTTCTGTCGCTGTGAGATGAGCACAGACTTTCCTCCCAGAATAGTGGGTGACAGTGAGACGTGCCTCCGGCTCCTCACCTGCCCTGCTGGAGCCCAGAGTGCCCAGTGTAATGAGTCTGGACCCAGCGCCTCCAGCTGCCATCAGCAGATCCATCATTCATCCACTGCCTCGCTAAAAATATGACTGACATGCCAGCACGAGACAATACACTCGTCCCACGATACCACTTTTATTGCACTTCAGGCTGTGCGCTACAATATTGCCACAAAATGAAAAATATAAAATGACCTCGGATGGGTCCCAAAACGCAAGATTGGCAATACTGTTGAATTTTGATATTGACAGACATTCTTAATAGTGATATTTTGTTCTTTGGTGCTGACGCTTAGTTTAAATATAATTTGAAGCTTGTGGTTAATGCTCTGATTTCTGTTCATAGGATTTGAGTAGTAGGTGATCGCTTAAGCAGCATGGCAAAAATGACAAATTGTGCAGACTAATACAATAATCTGTTTAGCATTTGCTGAACTCCATTGCATTTACTGTGATAATGAAGAGATCACAACCTAGGTTAATATCTAAAAGTGATCCAAACTCTTAAAACTAACGTTTCATCTATGAAACAAGGTGCCTTCATCCATATCCATACCTTAAGTCTACGGACACTGCTGCTAGTTTCGGATTGTATCTAAACCCACCTTCAGTCGTGTCCTCTAGCATTGTATAGCAAGTCACAAACAGATTCACACAGAGGACTCAGATTTCATAATTCATTTGTTTTAAAGATAAACTTGTGCAAACTGGTGGCTTTCATTTCTAATCCAATGTTTGCTGATTGACTACAAGTGTATAAAACAATCTCAGGCCTACTGGTAGACCAAAGCTTGAGAAAGGGTTAGAACAGAAGCCATTTTTTACATGGATTATGAGTCCTGGCTAAGTGGACCTGAGTGCTGATATGTTAATTTGGACATTAGCCAAATTGGCATGGAGTCCAGAGAAAGTGAAAGAGGACGTTGCCCAGAAGGTCAAACTTTTCTTACGATGGACAGTTTGAACTTATTCCTCTGTCCTCTGATTTTGTGGAAAGTGCCTTTTGATTGTTCTTCCAGACGTAGTTAAAAGTAGGCTCAAAAGGTGGAACACTGCTCATCTGACAACTATATATGTGTTCTTTCATGTTTCAATGTGAAATTTGTGAAGCACCTATATGTCTATTCGTTAAGTTCTTCAGAAAAAATTGTTCTTAAAACCCACTTACACGATTTTCAGGACAATTCTGACATTCATCAATGGCAGTAAAAGAATCTACATATGCTGAAGAGCACTCTTACGCAAATTTTATTGCATCAGTGTTTTGGAAGACCTACAAGAAAACGAAAATCACTAGCTGCTCTAATATGAAGTTGTTTAAATGAAGTTTCAGTGAAATGAACTTGAAAAATACTTATTATACTTACATTATTTTATGTCTTCTGATCATCCTGTTTAGTCTGGAGACCTGGAAATCGTCCCCTACTTTACCCAACCCACAGGGATGAAACTTTAGGGCTGGATTGGGACCTTGTACGCTAGGCCAATAGTTAGTTAAGTGTGCATTTACAAGAAGAGTCCTAGTTGATTAACATAATTTCAGCCTTTTCCACCCCATGAGCTTATGGTACTCTGTAGGGCCTATTAATCTTTAATGTTGAATTTAGAGATGCGTTTGTATGACCTTGAATATGTTGTTATAATGCAAGCCTATTTGTGACTCATTGCTGTAGCGCAAAACGTGATGCAAAAGCTTATTGATTGCGAGTCACGTTTTATTCGTTCAAATCATCCTCATAAAAACATTATGCAAAGAGAAATGGTTGTTTGCTTCAGGCTTCTTCAGGCTAATCGTTTAGACATATTAATACTCATTAGGATCCTAATTAGACGCCCTGTTCCAGGAAGCCTTTAGTCTCCTAGCCAGTCTACAGTCGATTGTTAGATATTTCTACCAGAATGTTTCAATCCATGGTGCCATACAGGATTCCGCCACGGCAGGGAATTCAGTTTCAAAACAACTCACTGCAGGTTCTCAGCTTTTCTGTGCCACGTGAGAGGAGCGCTGAAAGGACGCTAATGAACGAGGCGTTGCTGTAATTAGCAATGATGGAATGTGAATTTTTGTCTTGGCACGTGGTCTTGTTTTTCCTCAAGGTCGTGCTTTTGGAATCGAGCTAATGCAGTTGGAACTAGCCAAGGTGTACAACAATAGAAATGCAAGGTTATGTGAAAAATGAGACTGGTATGAAATTAGTGTAAAAATACATTCCCACGTATTTTATCATGAAGTTGGATAGCTCTGAGAATTCTTCAGATTCTCACTGCAATCTGTGTAGCATTTCTGTGCTTCATTGTATGTAATTTATGGGGTACATATTTTATACACGCATGTTTCTCTTCCTGGCTGATTATTCACTTGGACAGGGTCTGCATGTCCTTATTGCAGTTTACTATTGTTAATGTACCAGTTAAAGTCTAATTAATCTAGAGTCCACTAATCTTCATGTATATACTTATATCTACAGTAGTTGTCATAGTTAAATTGGATTTTGTTCATGTAATTGGTATGAATGGGGTATTGTTTGTGAGCAGAACTATCTAGAGTTTAGTTCACTTGGCCATACAGCAGACTGTAACTTGTCCAATGAGTAGTCAATACATTTGTATTATGTTAAATATTTCTAATTTGCAACACATGCAGTAACATTCACTGCACTTGAGTGCGGGTTAAAGGATGTTTATTGCAAATATGTTGAAGCTGAAACATGTTTGAATAAAACCAATTAGATGATATTTTAAAATGAGAATAACAGTAAAATGTGATGATTTATAAAATTCCTAGTTTAAAAAAAAAATTCTTCCCCTACGTAAGAGACATTCCTACACTGTAATATATGATCTAACAAAACATCTCAAAATTCTCACTTTAAGATTGTAGTAAATTCAAATTTATTTGATTGAATGTCATTGCCATATATAAAATGCATAATTAAAACCAAAATGAGCCTGAATAATAAGGATGCATTTTTCTGGAAGTGGGATTTGACAGTCGTTTCTTTTGACTCTCTAACTGGAAAATCTGTTTAAACCAGTGCTCCTCCTTCAGTCTACCCTCTTTATTGCCAATCCCTAACTACAGAAATGTGTGACATCCTCCCTGTCTTATCCCTGACCTCTTGACCTAATGACTCCACCTGTCCTCCCTTGAATGCTTTGCTCTCCTAACTCTTTCCTTCTCCCTCTCTCTCCTTTTCTTCTCTGTCCTTCCTCCACTCCAACTCCTTTGTTTCCTCCCCTACCGCCACCGCCAATGGGACACTGACAGTGACTTTGCGTCCAAAATGAAACACAGGCAAATGGGCATGACGGGTGGTGGCAGCGGTGGCATCGGCGGTGGCATGACCAAGAGCACCAGCGTCGGTGGTGACATGTGCAGCCTGGAGAAGACGGACGGCAGTCAATCGGACACAGCGGTGGGCATGGTGGGTGGAGACAACAAAAAGCGGCGCTCCAGCATCGGGGCCAAGATGGCCGCCGTGGTGGGCATGTCCCGCAAAAGCCGCAGCGCCTCCCAGCTCAGCCAGACAGGTAAGGGACCGACCAAACCATCTGTGTATGTGTGAATTCATCCCACGGCTTCCTTCCTTTCCATTCGTCCACATTCATGTCTTTCTTTACATCTCTCAACCTTGAATTTTTTAAACCACTTCTTTCCAGCAGGTTTTACCCTTCCCCTTTTACAGCTGTCAGATTCATTTTGGTGCAGGTCCGAGGAACCGGAACTCCTTACATGCCCACTTTCTTCTTTCTCCTAGATAATTATTCTTCTCTCCCTCGCTCCACTCCTCCTCTTCCTTCTGTTCTTTCTTTTTTATCTCTCTCTCTTCCCCACTCTTCACTCTATGGACAGCCGTGGAAAGTGCGTCATCACTTTCTCACATCGCTTTCTCCTTTTCAAAGATGAGGGCACTTGCACAGACATTGCTGATGGCGACCCGTCCCCGTTGCCATGGCTCCGGGCCTAGCTCTCTTCTGCATATGTTATCTTCAGAGTGGTGGGGAAGGGTTAAGGTGAAGGTGGTGGGTGAATGCGCACTCTCAACGTGCCTTGATTAGTTAGTATTCACAGCTCTGTCTCAGGTCTCGGCTCTTGAATGTGCAGCTGTTTTGGCTTGTGTTGGCTGTGTTCCTTTGATTGTAATTGTTGCTTTTTACATGTAAAGTGTAGTCCAAGATATTTTCCAGAATCCAAGACTTCCGGAATCATCGGTTTTGTGCTGCATATTACTCTGGGGTTTTTTTTTACAAGTGGCTTGTGATTGTATGGATTGTTTGGAGAGGGTGTGCTGACAGTAGCCAAAGTCCCAAAGCACAGCCACTCACACCCACATACCCACACACACTAATGTGAAATGTGAATCCTTTCCTAATGTGTACTACCTTATTTTACTCTAATCTTAATCCTAAACCTGACCATAATCTAATCAAAAGCCTAACCATAACCTAATGCTTACCTAACCATAATATAATCCATACCCAACATTTTACCATAATCTGATCCCAACCATAAGTGTAATCTTTATCTAATACCGACTCAAAATTTTGCCCTAATCAAATGTTCACCCGTTTTGGCTTGTTACAGTTGGCTTGATGCACTTGTAATTGTTGCCGTTTAAACTGAAAGCATTCATCTAAATGTTTTGCAGGCACAATCTGTGCAGCTGCTATTGATGGTAGATTTTGCATTATATACATTTTTACAGCAAACCTGAATATTACTATTTTTTACAATAAGCTTGATTTTAAGTAAATAAGGGAAACGGCAATTTATACAAGAAAAAAACAAGGCTTGGAAAGATTCTCAGGTCATCACAAATGTTGCTAGAGCCAAAGCAACTCATTACGCCTCGTAATTGGCCGAAAACATTGCAGCGGCCGGGCTGAAACATTCTCGCCGACGCATCCAATGAATTACAGCAAATTGCGAATGTGTCCTACCTGTGTCGGGAAGCACAGCAGTGGCTAAGTAGGCAGCATCGCCTGTGTTTGTTAAAAGACAGAAGAAGAGCACTTTTCTGCCCAATGCGTCATCCCGGGCAATTTATTGCTGTTTTTCTTTTGCTCTTATCACGGGAGGAGCATTTAATGGTCATCGGTCTGGGGGAAGAAAAGAGAGAGAGACAGAGAGTTTGTCTTCACAAAACATACACATCAAACTGATACGGCAGCTCTACCCTCATGCTGCAAACTGTCTTTTTTCCAAGACTTGGCAGACGAAAAAGTTGAAAGTTATCCCTTGTTAAATGGTGTCTATCCCTTTTTTCTATTTCTGCCCCCACTGCTGGTCCACGCACACTTCGGCTGACCCATAATTGTGGAAAGCTGGGTCATCACATGTACCAAAGCAGACTGCAAACACCCACGTGCCTTTAATAAAAAAAAGAGGGAAGAAAGAAAAGGGCAGTCGGGTGGCTCGTGACGGGCGACTCACATGGCCGGCAGATTCGGCACCGGTCTTTAATAATTCGTTTCGGATCAGCGCAAGATGCTCTGTCATGTCTCCAAGCAGAGTCTCCAGCTGGGATCCGAGATGATCGAAGACTCTGAGACAGCCGGACGTCGCGGAACGAGTGTCCTGATGGAGGACACAGTAGACAAGTGCCGGACCTCTCATCATTTATGTCTATCACTTTCCCTCTCTCTATCTACATTATATTACTATTTTTTACTTTGCCCACTTCTTTCTTCCTTTCTTCCTTATCAGTTTCATTTCTCCAGTCCCTCTTTCTCACTTTCTCCTCCTTTCAACCATTCAGTCCATCCTTCTCTCCCTCTCTCCCACTTCACGTCACTTTATGTCTTACTTTCTCAATCTCTGTCTCTATCACTCTCTGTCTGTATCTCCCTTTCCTGGTCTTTCTTTCTTTCAGTCTGTCTGTATATTCTTTCTTTTTCTCATTCAATTTCCCCTACTCTCTGTCTTTCTTTCTTTGTTTCTTTCTTTTTCTGAATAAGAATATTCTCTCCCTCCTTCTCCTCACCCCCTTTCCTCCCCCTTTCCTTGCCTTTTGTAACTTAAGTCTGCTTTATAATGACATAAACGTGGGAAAAACTAACAGACATCTGTGCTGGAGGTACCTGTGGAAGTATCGGACACGGTTCATCGGTTTGCTGTTACTTTCATCACTTGCTCTGTAAATTTATGGCAGGATATTTGGACAGTCGGCCGAATAGGTTTTAGAAGCTTTACCCAAAAGCACGTGATGACATAAAATGGTTTTCATTACAGGATGGACTTTTGTCTGATCATAAAGTAGAGTTATGGTTTTAGGAGGGATGTGGAAGTTTTTTAGGGAGGAGAGACGGGGATATGTAGACAGGAGTGGAGTTGGGAAGGTCAGTGAGGGAAACTGGAGGTGACATCGGACTCATTGTATTATTCAGTGGCATGCTGCAGAGATTCAACCGATTTAGGCCAGACTTGGTTGGCACAAAGAGAAGGCTGAGATCTGATTTTGCAGATGATGGATGTTTGGAAATGCTGTTCTGACAGACGCCAAGAGTCTCAAAGCACAGCCACACACTGTCCTACTAGATCCTACTGTAATCTACTGCTAAACCTAACCATAATGTAATTCTCGTACATGTTATGATTATTTAATCCTAACTCTAAACCTAATCATAATCTAATCATAATGTAATCCACACCCTAAATTTAACCTTAATATAATCTTAATCCCAAATCTTACCATGATCTAACCCTTACCCTAAACCTAATAATCATCTAATACAGACCCTAAACCTTGCCATAATCGAATCCTGAAATCTTTACCTAAACATTTAACAGACCCTATACCTTGACAATTTAATCCTAAATCTTACCATAATATAATCATAACCCTACAACACAATCTAATCCTAACTTTAAATCCTATCATAATATAATTTTGACCCTAAATCTTAACAACGTCCAGTCCTAAACCTTAACCTAACCAACCTAATTTTAATTTATTCCCAACATTAAGCCTGAAATGTATAAAATCCCAACATTAAACCTAAACTTTACACCCTTATCTTACACCCAGCCACAATCCAATTGTAAACTCAAACGTAACCATTATCTAATCACATTCCTAAATCTAATCTTAATCAAATCAATCCTGACTGTAGTCGTATCCTACTCTTAACCCTAAACCTAACCCTAATGTGATCCTATCCTTAAATCTTAATGATGTAATTCCTACAGTAAATCACATTTAAACTTTATCTAACTCTTACCCTAAACAATTATATTGGAGTCCAAACCCTAATCCAGTTCTAGCCCTAATAACCTAATCATCACCACCATTAATTCCAACATTAAACAGAATTTTATCTCATCTCAACCATAATCTTAACCAATTTCTTTTCCCAACTTTGCCTCTAACAGCAATCTTTAATCCTAATCAAACCATAATTAAATACTAACCCTAAACCTGACCGTAATATAATCCTAAAACTGACCCCAAACATAAATTTATCATTCACTCCAGATCTAAAAATATTCCAGCACATGCCCAGTGTCTTTGCTTTTGCGACCCCCCCCCCCCCCATCCCCCCACACACACACACACGCAAGGCGCCGAGATGTAACTTAGAGGGCATCACTATTTCAGGCAGGTTTCTCTGTAGGGAACATGAGGGTCTGTGTGCTCTGTGCCCTACTTCTCCCTCCCTCCTACCTACACTGCCTTGCAGAGCAGCCCCCACCCCCCCTCTCTCTGTTTCTCTTTATATTTCTTACTTATATCTCTATTTCTCATCTCTCTCCCCTTTCATTCTTTATTTTTTCTCCTCTATTCTAATACTATGCTGTATTTTATTTCTCTCTGTCTGTCGCTTGTCTTTCTACTTTACTCTTCCCTCACACCCACTCCCACTCGCTCCGCTTTGCTAAAGAAAATGTTGATCAGATGATGGTGAGAAACAAATACAATACAGAGTGATTTCTTTTTGTTTCCTGAGAGTAATGCTTTTAGTAGCTCTTTCAGCTTGATGTCTTTTTACATTGAACTTTCCTTCCTCATGTTAATATCTCTAAGGCCATAAGTGTATAACTGAGTTTTTCTCCTTTTAACACATCGCATTAATAAAAACCTAAAAAGATCCTCATAGCAAAAAACACAAAGCCCATTAAAATACATGTCTCAGTTGCTTCTTTCCCCGTGATTCAGGTCAGGCTTTTTTCAGACTCTAGATGATTAGCTTTAACCAGACAAGCCTTAAAGCTCATACATAGTGGTGCATAGACGACACACACGTGTGAACGTGGGTATTTATGGCATTGTGGGAACCTTAAATCACTTTTATTCATTTTTTTGGGCTTTGTGGGGACATTTGAGAGGTCCCCATGAAGAAAAATGACTAGAAAATGTGCTTGTTTTATTTGAGAAAACTAAAAGAGCTAAAAGATGTGCTTTTGGCTACAGAGGTTAAGGTTAGGGGTTAATTGTAAAGCACAGGGTTAGGTGTTGGTGTAAAATTATATACATCTTGTCATTATGGGAGTCTGTGGAAGGACCTCACGAAGACAGTAATACGTGACTGTGTGTGTGTGTGTGTGTATACGCTATGTATGAGCTTTAAGGCTTGTCTGGGATAGCTAATCATATAGGGCTGATTTCTTGCTCTTGGATTAAGCCTAGTCTTGGACTAAATTGTAATACCAATGGAGATTTACCATTCAAACTCAAAATTAGTCTAGGACTAGTCTTAATCTAGGACTGGGAAATTGGCCCATAGTGTTATAACCAGACATGCGCTGAAATCCTGGCTCACATAGTCCGAGTTGATGCTTAGATTTTTCATCCGTCTTTTAGATCACAGATTACCGCATCAGTTGCTGTTCAGCTGCTCAGGTGTCTCTCTGCTCTTACCCAGGTTTGGCCAGTGCTGCAGAAAGCTCCATCGTTCCTGCAGATAGCTCTAATTAATCTTTAATGACACAGCCAGTGGTATAATGTTTCGTAGGGCTCCATCCTACCCGCATTAGTCATAGGCCAACTAAAACTGGAATGCTGATTTATCATGTTCAGTTGTAGCGAACAGATTTTTGAAGATCTAAAATGTCTAGTAAATGCACCCCATAGAGAGTCACTGAATTATCCTACAAAGCCTGTGCCAGTGAGAAGACACATTTCAGCACAGAAGAAATTAAAACTGCCTTTTGTAGAGGCACTGATAGAATCAGCATTTTTCTACAGCATCAGGCTCCCTTGAGTAATTTAAGGTTAAGGTAAGGGTTTTGCTCAGGCTTTTGTTAAGAGAATTTTGTGTTTGTGTGAAAAGAATTGAAGTGAAAGTGAGTGATTGTCATTGTAAACACACCACAGCACTACAAAAATTGACCTCTGTATTCAATACATTCTTGAAGGAGCAGTGGGCAGCAGGGCCCATGGGGGACGATACCTTGCTCATGAGTACCTCAGTGGTAGCTATACCAGTCCAGGATTCGATCCAGTGACCTTCCGATCACAGGGCGAGCGCCCTAACCGTTACACTACCAACTGTTGTTGGTATTCATGTTGTGTTGTGTTGGTATAATTTTATCACATTTTGCACCCGTCGCCTTTATAGGGTCCTTTCTTTCCTAATCTTCCACATTGCAGACAAATTTTGCCATTCCATAGCATGCATAAATCAAATATCTTGACATGCATATAATCCAGGGTGGGTATCCTTAGTAATCTTCAACAACTATAGTAGTAGGAAATGTGCTATGTGAGTGACCATAACGTAGGACTGGGCAATATGACCACAAATCAATATCAAGATTTATTGAATGCTTTACCTTGATTATGATTAATGAGCAATTTGGGGTTTTTTGTTAGGTTTTTTGCTCTCATAACGTACCGCGAATGTACATAGCATAAATGTGTTCAGCAATTATTAAATCATTCATTCATTATCCGAACCGCTTGATCTCAACTGGGGCTGTGGGGGAGAGTGAAGGCTATCCTGGAAACTATGGGCGCAAGGCGGGGACCAACCCTGGGGAGGCGCTAACACACCACAGGGCACACACACTCACACTATAACAAACCCATTCACACCTTACGGGGCCAATTTAGAGTCGCCAATTAACCTATATTGCATGCTTTTGGACTGATACTGTTGCTAATGTAGTTAGCAATGTGTTAGCAGCTATGCTTTTGGGAAATACACCCTGGTCGGTTTAATCCAGCTTGACTCATTTTTTGTAGTGTTTTTTCCTGTTAGCCTTTGCCTGTCTTTTTCACTTTTCCTGCTGTGGCAGGCTTGTGAGACACAATGGCGCCTTTATAAATTGTATTTGCCTTACAGAGGATGTTACACTGTATATGTTGTATCAAATAGCCTACTGCAGGGTCAATAGAAAATTGCAAATGGTGGATGTAGTCATGACCATTTCTATCAAGGTTTCAAAGCTGGCACTTGATACTCTCACTTCCCGAGTGGATAATGGATTGAGGTTATGGACGTAATCTCATCTCCAACCTCTTCGACCTTGCCTTGCCTTCTCAGAATGTGCGACTCAGTCAGTTCTTTTACTTGGAAAGCTTACAGCGTGCCCGGTGGTCTCCTCCGATTGCAGCTGTCTCTTTTTCTCAGAAAGCACATGCATAGTTGGCCTGTTATTATGTCTTGTTGAGAATCTTTGCCTCTGTTTGATGTTGACAAGTTACTTTTTTTCCTCTTTTAGAGGGTTGGATTGTCAGTTGTTACTACAACCGTCCACAGCTGCCTTCTCTGCACGGGCCAAATAGCTACTACCGGTCATCACGTGTCTGGATTCATACAAATGCCCGAAGCCAAAAGTATCATATAAACAGCTCTCACTATAATCCACACTGTAGTGACTGATGATCATTGGTGTTTTTGTTGTAATTGCATAACGTGGCATGCAAACGTGACTTCCCCGGTGTTCTGCCCTCTCAGAAATGCTTTTTCGGGTATCTTTAAGTGCTTTAAGAGCTGTTTTTCACGCTAAGACTTTTTTCTTCACTTTGTGTGCATTCCTGGCACAACGTCTACAGAGATCCGTGGCGGTTTTGTGGCCCGACACATGAGCTGTGAAAGCCAGTCGAAAAACGTGCTCAGGCTGTCTGGGCTCTTCATCTTCTCATCAAGCGAGCGAGGGAGGGAGAGGAAGAAGGAGAAGGGCAGCGGGAAGAGTGCACGATAGTCCATAGATGGCCAGCGATGCTGCATTGCAAAGGGTGAAGGCCAACGGATGGAGCTTGTCTAGAGCTCACATTTCGCTTGACAGCGTGATGGTGTTGCACACTCTGCTGCTTTGGTCTCCACTGGTAAATGAAGCATGTCAACAACCAGAAGGATGCCAGGACGAGTCTCACAACTCTGTTTGGTGCCTAGGTTATAAACTGGGTCTTCGTCCAGCAAGGCAACCCAAAATACAACACCACACCTTCATGCCTGGCACATAACCCCAACTGCATTAGCATTGTTGAGTTGCAAAAAAACAAAAAAATTGTATTATATATAATATTATATATTGAAATGCCTGATCCATACATATATACAAAAAAGTAAACATTGTAAATCTGAATCAGAATTAAGTTTATTGCCAAGTACATAAAAGGAATTTGCTTAGGTGGTTGGTTCTAATTTTGGCATTTCCAGTGGGAAATTTAGGCCTCTTTCGGCTCTCTTATTTTAAACTATGCCACCCTAAAATATGTATAGAATGAAAATAATGCTAACACTAGACAATGCTGTTTGTCAGACTTTGGTTATTCCAAACAAATTTCTATTCAATAAAGCAAACAAATCTAATCTTAGGTTCAAATCCAGCTCTGTCCTACTGTCAGCACTACCACCATTGGGTCCCCAGTCCCTAGTTGCTGTCCCTGTTATTAAGAACATGGAAGTCGCTCTGGAAAAGAGTGGTAAATGCCATAAATATAAATTTAAACCTAAATTCCTTTGTCGGAAAAGTCATATAAAATTGCTTCATTTTATTTGATTATTTCAGGAAGAGACAGTAAACTGCAGAAATGTCCATAGATTCTTCTTTTTCAAACATCATGGTCCCCACATCTTCAGGGCAAGAGAAATAATGAGCTCTGCAAAACCCAGAATTTGATCTCATGGAATCATCAACACTGAATGAACTCAGTGCTTGGACAAGCCTGTCTGATTCAGCATTGACCTGTACTCAGCACAGTTCAGTTATAGACTGTCTGGAGTTAATGGATTTTAATATGGTAAATGAGTATGGATTCTGGCGTGTAAGTTGCTGGAGTGATTCCAAGGCAGAGTTACATGTGCCAGCACCCTCACCTGGGTCAAGCGGCACATAGAGATTGCGTGACCCAAGCAGTTGTCAACGTCTGGTCAGGCTTGCTTGTTTGGATTCTGTAGTTTGGCAAATAGTAGTGCATAGTGCAAGAGTAACTGTTCTTACAGTACTTTAAGCATTATTTTGAGTACTTTGTATTTGGACTGTGTATGATCAATATCAACTGTAAATAATGTCAAAAAGTAAATAGTAGTAAGGTAATAATGTCTATTAATAATAACTATTACTGAAGCCATTTTCTATGTGAGCAATCTTACTTTTCTTAATATTAAGTCAGGTACACTACTGGCACACCTATACAGCCTTTTTTGCATTGACACTCTTTCCTGACAATGCATAAACAAATATAGTAAGAACAAGCATAAACTTTCCTAATTGCAGAGCCAGTTTTCGTGGAGCAACTGGGGGTTAAGGGTTTTGCTCAGGGACCCAATGATAGTACTACTGGAGGTAGGATTTGAGCATGACCTCTTGGTTCAGAAGTAAGTATCCTTACCACTGGAACAGCACCCCCCCCCCAACCTCAGTGGTATCTTTACCAGTCTAGAACCGGCGACCTTCTGATCACAGGACAATCACCCAGACCTTACATTCACATTCTTGTTTTTTAACTGTTAACTATTGATCAACCTGCATGTTTGGAGCAACTCTACATGGAACTTTCCAACTTGGAAATGTGTGCTAGTCACTATAAATATTCTCTTCTGTACAAACATATACGTTTTTAGATTCAAAAAAGGATGGTACACTGTTTAAAGCCCTGAACATATTGGCCTCTCATTCTTGCTTATAAGCAAGGCGCACAGGCCAAACTGGGGCTCAAAATAATTCATCAAAGCCCAAGCTGTCATCTTTAGGCAGCACCTTGGTACTCGACGGGCTCTAATTAATCTCAGCAGAGGTTTCGGTGCAGGAGTCCGGGGCAGGATGATTTATGGGGCATGTGGAGGGAGCTGGCTCTCGTATTTGCATACCTCTGCTTTGAGATCTACAGTTGTCCACAGGTACACAGAGACCTGCCGGCTTCTGGGCCAAGGTCGACTGCCTCCTCCGCTTGGGGTAAATCCATCCTCACCTCAAGACGTTTGCTTAATCTTGGCCTGGATCTTTAGGTTGTTGCTCAGCTTGTTCTGTGGTGCAGCTGTAGATTTAGCGATTCGAACATTCTTTTAGTTATGATACTGTGTTGGTTGAGAAGAGTTGGAAGTGTTAGTGTATATACACTTACTAACCACTTTATTATTATGAAGCCCACTCCACACTAAAAATTGTACTTTAAATTTGCCATGGTTGCCAGATATTTTTACTGTAAAAGGATTTGACATTTATAGTAATACTGTATTTTTTACAGTATAGTGCTATCTTGTCCACTGCAAATATTTTTAAAAAGCAATACTTATTTTTGCTTACTTTTATAAATAAGCGAAAAGAGCCTTCTTAGAATGAAGAATGAAGAAATTTTTGTAATGCAGATTTTTTCAGCTATGTTCAGCTATATATATCTTTCACCCTATTTTCCTGTCACTGAGCATGCTACAGTGATCCAAAACCTAAACAAAATGGTACTACAAAACAAAGGAAAACTATTTTGTAGTGGTGAGGTGATCTGCATCTGGCCAACCAACACTGAACAATGTAAGGAGTGAGAGGGTATGATACCCAGAACAGTATGTGCAACAAGTTTAGCCTTTATTTATTAATCAAATCTGTGCACGTAATTTGTTGTGAATTGTGATATACGCTTGGCAATTTACACCAAAGTCTATGATTAAAATTAAGAGACCCAGCTTTTGTAACTAAGAAACCCTGTAAGCTAGAGTTTGTACAGAACACATTTGGCAAATGATGGTTTAGTGAGTGGATTTAATGTGTTTTGGGTAAAGTTACCCAGATTGTAGGAAGAGATTTTGTGCTAATATTCAAATTAATTCCACCCAAATCCGAATGAGTAAGTTAGAATTTTAAAACTAGAACTACTCCGAAAAAAAATACATCAAATGCCTTAGTCTTCAAATAAAGCATTTTGTGATGGCTTCTTTTTTGTGCGGTAAAAAAGAACATTATTTATGACTCACACTGCCAGTATGGCCACCAAAGGAAAAGAATGTTACTGTGCCTCCTACTGCTGTCAGCCTACACGTGTTTCTTGGTAGTGCAGAGATGATGGACTTCCTTATTTAGTTTTTAAAAATGCAACGGGTCTGTTTGGAACCTCGTTCCTCTTTTCCTCATATGAATTAGTCAGCAGTTTTAGAAAATTCTGCGTTACAAGCAGGTTTGCTGTGTCTCTTCTTTGTAAGGCACGTCCCTTACGTGTTCAGTTGTAGTTTTTCCTTTTTTCCCCATTCTTTAGTTTTAATGCAGCGTGCCTAAACGCTCAGATGCCACAGTCTGATTGTTGTCGTGTTGGTACTTTTCCATCCGAGAACTCGCAGTTTGATTATTTGCATAAAGATGTCTAGCAGCTATGTGTGCTAGGTGTTAAAGTGATCATTTTGCTTGGATCCATTCTGTTCTCTCTCTTTCTTGTGAAATAATCTGATCTATTTAGATATCGCTCTCTCACAATCTGCATCTGTGCTTTAGTTAGCTGCCAAGATGTTTATCTTAGCAAGAAATTGTGAATGTAGGGGTTCCTTCAAAAATCTTTCAAAAATTTTACTTTTTTGGAACATTCATACTATTCTGAGGTTGTTCATCTCATTTTGTTTTAAAAAATTATGTGGATGATGGTGGTCTAGTGGTTAGAATGCTCACCTGTGGACTAAGAGGTTATAGGTTCAGATCCTACCCGCAGGACTACCACCACTGAATTCCTGAGCAAGACCCTTAACCCTAAGCTGCACTCAGAAAAACTGTTTCTGAAATTAGGAAGTGAAAGTTCACATAGCCTTCCCAAAAACAATTTAAATGACAATCAAAAGATCAAAACCAGAGTCAAGTCAAAAGTCGAACACCAAAGAATTCTGAAGAAGCTAAATCCAGCAAAAATTCCTAAACAGAAAATGGTAGGTGACTCAGGGAAGAACACTGAAATACTTTTTTTAACAGTCCTTCTAAGGGCCTATTGCTTTCTCTGCTGGTACTTCTGGGAAAATCTATACTTCAGCGGTAGACTAACACACTAACTTTGCCAGGGAATGCCAATTTTCTTGTCTTATTGAGCTTCGGTCTTTCTGTTTGCAAAGGTTTTTGGACTTTTGACTTTGTCTATGGCAATACCATCGCCTGTTGTTGACCCCGAGCATGTGCCTATTTTCACATGAACAAATGGGATTACTTTTGCTATAGTTCAATTCAATCTCTCTCCTATTTTCATAACAAACATTTTCACATAGCAGCTGAAGATATTCCTCCAAGCCTCTAACGAGCAGATCTGGGTCGACAGTGGTAAAGAAAAACTTCCCCTCCCCCGGATTTTGGAGGAATGGGTCTGTTTAGGTCTAGCACAAGGGACCATGGAAGGGCTGGATGTATGGATCAAGTTTGGCTGACAACACTAAAGTTAACTCCCTCTGAGTTCTCTAAACCACCTATTGCCAAGACAACAAGATTGGCATTCCCTGACAAAGTTTGTTAGTGTGTTAGTCTACCCCCGAAGTACAGATCTTCCCAGAAATAACAGCAGAGAAAGCAATAGGCCCTTTCTTAAATGTCTTCTGTGTTAACTAAGTGATAGATTATAGCCTGTAGACATGACAATATGCAGTGGTTCTTTTGTAATGTGTTTTTGTAGTAGTTAGTCATCAATAAAAATATTTGTTTTTTTTTCATGATTTACAAATCATGGCCTGCTAAAAGTTAATGCTTTAGTGCATTCTGTACATTCATTGTTAAGATATTTAGGCTGTTGGAGTGCTGTAGACATTACAATACATGTCAGGTTTGGCCAGTTTTGGGGATTATATGAGAAATTATTCAATTGTACAGCATGGATCACGATTATGCATAGGGCCGTGGTGCGTAGCCCAACAGAAGGACATGGCAAGAGTTCAAGAGGCAAAAAAGCATTGTCCAAATGGAAGTGTAACTGATACACTGTGGTGTAGTCTAGCATGATCATAAGTGGCATGCCAGGACAGGTTTTTACCGTGGCGGGCATGAAAATGATGTTGTGCAGACACTCGGTGGGCCTGCTCAGAATCAAGACGGATATGGAAGGAAGTAAACACACCGTCGCCTCCATTAGCTGGTGTTTATCCGCACACTCTCACAGTCACACTGCCACGTTTGGAGCTTTGTTGGTCTTTCTCTCTCTGACACACACGCACACATACACACACATTATAATACTACACATACACCGACCCTTTAACAGTTCCAAATAAAACATTCATACAAAAGCATTTTGTCTTCTTCAGTCCTCACAAAAACACAAAAAGCTTCCAAATGTCTGGTTTTGTATTGTGAGAATATCAGAACCTCAAAACCCATACATGAACTACAAAGAGGGAATCCTCACAAAAATCTTACAGATATTAGCCTTTTCTCTCTTTGTGAACAGCAGGTACTGATAACCTACTGATTGCATTTTGAGATGACCTTACTCAGGCTATTGTAATCAGTCATGCTCAAAATACTACACATACACCTTCGCTGCGTGAAGTTTCCATATTCACCTTTCCCCTTTAACAAAAACATTTTGCCTTATCCAGTCCTCACAAACAAAATGTCCTCACAGAGCCAACAAATCTGCCAAATCTTTGTGAGGACACCAGCTCCTCAGAGCATACCTACTAAATGCATTTGAGATAACCTTGCATAGGCCTTTGAAATGACGCATTTGCACACGCACGCACATACACACACACTCCTCAAACTAGACATGCTTACGTCAGATTTTCGGGATATTGCACATTATGTTCTCTTTTCCCAGGTGCAGAATTTTTCTGGATTCTCAAAATCACAGGCCCGTTATTCCTCTCTCCACCATCACGTCTGCTTTTGGCCCGACAAGGTTTATTGTCTGTTTACAACTTGCTGGATTCTTGTACCTTATTGAGCAGCAAGGCGGGCTGCTGGCTCAACCCTGCGGTTTGAATCATGTTGTTTGACTTTTTGATCATTGGCGTGTGCTCTTGCATCCCGTAAAAATTCTGAGGCCAGCAGCCCTTCAGAGGAATTCATTAATTTTGGAAAGAGCGACTTTTCACAAGGATGTCACGTTCCTGAACACCCGGCGCCTTGGCCAGCTGCCTTTGTCCTGAGACATGGTGTGGAGAATCATTTTTGAGACAACAGCTTGAGTTAGTTTATATTCGCGTTACCATTTTCTGAAACTCTCTTACCATTAAATCTGAGTTATGAGTCATTTATTAGTAATACATTGGGCTTTTTCCCAATGTTTTTGAACAGTCTGACCATATTAGATATCAGCGTCGTTGTGCTAAAATTAGAAAGACCGCTCGCTCTTCCTTTTTTGAGGAATCACGACTATTCTTACCATATCACAGCCACATTTTAGCCAAAATGAAAAAGAAAAAATTGTTGCTGATAAATGGTGCATGGAGTTAAGTCCTTAAAACATGTTTAAGAGAAAAATATGAATAAGAAGTAGAGGGACAATTCCTGAAGAAAATACATGATTGTTGTGTGGTAAATAAGAAAAAGGATAGAAATGGATAAAAGGGTGAAAAGGTTACTAAGGAGAAGTGAAAGGCTGTTTATAGATGTTTCTGCTGGTTATAGTTGACCTAGCTGTTAAACTAAGAGCGACTGGGTTACTGTAAAGCTTGCATCAGGAATGGGCTAACCACTAGAAAAGTGATCGCATAGTACTCCTTAATGGTGCTGCCCCTTGTGGCCAAAATAGGGAATGACAGTCTTAATGGTGATGCCCTTATAGAGAAAATAAGAAATGATGACCATAATGGAAGCTGAAAATTTTAAAAACTATGGAAGGAGTTGGAGTAAACAAAATGGGATGAAGAAGAAGGTGAAGAGCTGTTCTTTTAATATAGAAAGCTCAGGTAGCTCTGTAATATTGTAACAGAGCTGAAGACCAAAAATCCAAATAAATGTCCTATTTGAAACATTTTTCTTACCAAAAGGAAGAGTTTTGACCTGTGAAATCCAATACATAATACTTTGTCATAATTATAATCTCCTTCTATGTGATGTCATTGAGGGAGCAGTGCTCAAGATGAGATGTTTAGAGATGCTAATTGTTGCCAGTCCAGTGCTACGGATGGCGACGAGCTGGCACACACTGGTGGTTTTAAGGCCTAAGATAAACAGTTAAGGACTCAGTGTTCACACAAGACCAGTTTAGACCAGAATAAAATGTGAGGTTACTGAAAGGGCAGACAGTGGTCATTTTGTAATGTGTTTTTGTAGTGATTAGTCATCAATAAAAATACTTTGAAATTCGCTTTTAGTTACAAATCATGGCCTGCTAAAATTTAATGCTTTAGTGGTTTAGCCAAAGCTGACAGTGTTATGAAATCACAGCTCTGACAGTTTGAAAAGACAAGGGCCATGTTCCAAACTGCATACAACTGTCCTATGTTTGGCTTCATTGTTTGCTTTCCGATTTAAAAAATAAAATAAAAATGAACTGTATTTCAATTAGAAATTACAAACTATGAGACAGCTTTGATAGTTCCATTAACCAGAATAGCTGATCAGTAGCATAGCTAGCAATATAACAATTCATTCATTTATTTGAGATAATGTTTTCAAAGTTTACTAGTTTTAACCCTTCAGTCAAATTCATGCAGTAATGACCCTTATCTTAACAAGAGAAGAAAATTATGACAGGTCCAAAATTTAAAGACTTAAGGGTTTCAGGTTTAGGCCATGTTTGATTGCAAAGACATGATATATTATCTATGAGTGACCCTAAATCTATTTTAAATGCACATCTAAAAACTGGATTGCACTCTCCTCCCACTGGAGTGACTCATTTAAATGTTACAGAGCAGAATTAGCATGCAGTGCCGCATGCAAATGTGCTAGTCCGCTGTCCTAATGACGCAGACCTGACATTCGACCATACAGCATGTCGGAGTGCCTCTTTGGCACTTGACCCACGGGCCGCTTGACGCCACTGTCCCAAATGAGGGCCTTTTGAATTTATTTAAGCTGTTTTACAAATAGATATTATAATGAAGACTTCCATCTTTGAAATGCTAACTGCTACAGCTGGCCAGAATCAAGATTTCTTTACTTTTACTATGGCTTCGACGCTAGCGCATTTTACAACTTCTTATAGGTTTTAAAAATGTTTCTCAAACCTGTAGCGGTTGAGCTATATTATCTTTCTTGCAATAGCAGATGTTACAAACAGGGATGGTGTGTGTTGCATCATCCTGCACTGTGGCTTTCTTTGGTCACATGGGCCGTGTGATGCGTTTGAATGAGCCATGTTAGCTCTTGTGACTCAACTGCCATATGGATTTAACTGACCCGTAAACACTGCATGACACGATTGTGGGATGTGATTAACTAGCTCTGGTTTTTTTCTTGTTTCTCGTAATGGCTCATTCAGTCACTTCTTATTGCTTCCTTGTCAGAGTTTCGTTTTGGCATTTGTGGTTAGACAAGTTACTGACTGAAAAAGACGGTTACTGACTGAAAATCCATGTCAATTTAAATATTTTAGCCATTTTTCTGAGGTATGTATGCTGGATGAAAATTTGACTCCTAAAATACAGATCAATAACGCTTCCAGTTTTTGGTTGATGCTCTGAACACTTTGGGGTAAAGTTTTAAGAAGAAGTTTTTTTCTTTTCTTAAAATTGTTCTAAAAAAAGGGTTAAAACATTTAAATAGTATTGTATTATCCAACTGAGAAAACCAAATAAGCTGATGTTTTGCATTAAAAGGTATGCAATACAATTTGTGAGTGTTCTTCACCATTTGTAGATTCTGTATTTGCTAAGAGTAAATCTCACATAAGAAAACACTGGTGAATGTCAGAATCTTTGTGAAAACTTCTTAAATGCATTTTAAGAACAGATTTCTTCTAGAGAATGGTGGCACTGGGGTCTTTAATGGTTGATGGTTTGGAACTGGCAGAACTATCACCATTGGGCCTCCATTTGACTCCTGAGTAGCCCCAAGTGACTCCAGGGAGACTGTCCCTATAATTAGGAAACAGGATGTTGCTCTGAATAAGAACACCTGATAAATGCTGTAAATGTATTAAGATAAATTTCAAATGCTTATCATATCAGAAATTTATACAAAAGGTGATGTGTGAAGTACTTTACCATGAGTTAATCATCATGATCAAAATGGTAATCTCTGGTTAAAATACTTAGTTGTTTTTATACCTAAGGATGAAATTTAGACGTTCAGCTGTTTAGACAGAACAGTATGTGTCTGAATGGGGAAATAAGGCTGATAAAGGTTTCTTTGTGGTTGCCTCACTGGTCGCCACAACATCCTGACTTTATTGCAGTCGCATCAGGCCCAGTGATTGGCAGGTTGGCACACTACTGTGCCGATTCCCTCGAAGTGCTGGAGCTTGTTTCTTTATTCCAAGAACGGCTGATTCTGTCAAAACATGTCCGCCCTCTCGCACCATGTTGCTTTAGAACTCCTGGCTGAGAGACATTTGGCCAAGTGCGTGCAGAGAGTGTAGTAGCTGCAGTCGTAGAGACGTACTGCAAAGCACTATGTCAACGTTGGTGTTGCACAAAAGAGGCGTGGTGGTGGTGTATTATGAAATGGAAATATAATAAGGAAGACCATGGTGGAGTCATCACAGTGAAGGAGTTTAATTGCACAAACACACTTCCTTTTTCAGTGTAATAGTGCAAATGTGTGAACAGAATAATTTTAGGTTATTTGGCCTTGAAGCTTGCCTTGTTGAATGAATTAATGACTTTATTTATTTATTTATTTATGTATTTATTTAATCTGTCAGGCCTTTTTGTTGTATAGACTGATTTATTTCTCTATCATGCTTAATACCTTAGCAGCAGATGCAGCTGGTGGCGTAACAGTAGGGTGTTTGTCCCATGATCAGAAGGTCGCAGATTCGAATCCAAGGCCGGTAAACTCATTTTTACTTTCAGATTGCCCAGTAGTTGCAGATAAAAGGATGGTCTCTGTCTCATTCTGTCCATCCCTCCCTTACTTTCTCTCTCTCTCATATGAAATCTATCTTGTTTAATGAATGCTTGCAGTCGGCCCTCCTCTGGTCTGTCTGCGCCATGGAGAGAGTTCAAAGCAGGCAGCTCTTTGTGTAAAGGTCATAATTGTGTAATAGGCTTGACATTCTCAAGAAATCAATGAACATTAGAGGCCGTATTTCTTTCTTAAATCCAGCCAGCCGTTGGGGCGAATGTACGGTTGTGTGTGAGTGCTTTAAAAAGTATTAAAATCCTTTGCATTTCATTTTATTACACTGTTGTATTTAATATGCCATAAGAAGCCACATCATGTTCATATTAAAGGGATACTTGGTCCCCAAAACTGTCAAGCAGAAAGTAGACCGTTATAAGACCGTTTTATTTGGACTGTTCTCTCCGCTCCAGATTCATTTTGAAAGCTCTGCTTCTACAAAAACTAACGTGCTACCTTCAGTGCTGGGGTGACTCTACTAACTTAAGCTACTTTTTCCAGGAGCTTATCAGTAGTGAAACTACTTTTAAAATTATGTACTTTTAAAAGTAACTAGCTACTTTTTTACAAAAAGTGATGTAGCATGGCAAAATGTTACATCATTACAAAACAAAAATATAATTTTCAACTAGCGTTAGGTGCTTCTGATTGGTGATGAATTGGAAGAATCCGATAAGCTATTGTGTCTGCGCAACACATGCTGATTCCATCACACTGCATCACAAACTGGCTACTTGTGCTAGTGTCTTTCATTTATTTATCTTTCATTTATTGCACATTTTGGGTTGATGGTAATTTAAATCTTAACCTCTAAGCCAGGGATTCAACTTGCCCCAGTGAAAACTAGAGCTACATGGTCGCATCTCTCTGTACACTTGTATGTAGCAGAGATGACAAAGTTTACTTTGATCTTTGACCTTTGATTTTTTTTTATGGGCATTGATGGGGACATCATCGGTTTTAATGGGCACTTTAGTGTTTAAGGGCAGGAGTATCACTTAAAATCTGGCTGTTCTACTTGTGCCTTTGGCTTTTATTGTTTGTTAATATTTTTAGGACTGACTGTTGCTTTAAGTGTAAGATGATAAAATTTCTGTTGTTAATGATGAATAATTCCACTGTGTGCAAAGATGAATTGCTTGTGTCCCCGATTCTCTTTTTACTCTCTTTTTACCCTCTGTTCACGTTGGTCAGCACGCTTGCTGGAAGCTGATGGATAGATACGTGGGGGGGAGCTTTTTCAAAAACAGAGAGACTAACATCTAGTTCTGTTTGTTATGTTAGGGAAAGAACAGATAAGTAAAGGGGTGGGGCTTCACACCTTTGTGTGTGTGTGTGTGTTGTGTTTGCTCAGCACGTGAACTGGGAGTGACTGGCATGTGGACTGTGGTCAGTCTGGCGGTCTGAGAAGATGCTGATTCTCCTAATGGCCTGTTACGCACTCTCTCTCTTTCTCTCTCTCTCTCTCTCTCTCTCTCTCTCTATATATCTATCTCTGGGTAGAGCTCATATGCCCCTGCGCTCTTCTGCAGACTCTCTTCCGACTGGCTTCCAGAGTCGGAGGGGAGGAGTTTGGCTCACCCTCCCCCTTTCGCGTGTGTGTGTGTGAGAGAAAGAGAGAGAGAGAGACGTAGAAAGCAGCGGCAGAGACAGCATCTCCACCAGCGACATTCGTCCCAGATCACGTACAGACTCGCATGCAGCTGTTACTGCTGCTGCTGCATACTCCAGGGATCTCTCTCATACACACAGAAACACACACTCCAGCATCATCTTCGTCAGTTTCTCATAGAGCAGTAAAGTGTCGCTATACGGAAAGTGCTCTCCGTCTATGGGCTTCTGTGTTTGCTTGACACAGCCGGCTGCACGCTTCTCAGAGTTTTCCACAGCGTTTTTAGCAGGACGACTTTAAAGGGGAAAATATGGGGAGACAGAGCCATGATGCCAGTGCCACGGCAGGAGGAGGAGGAGGAGGAGGAAGCGGACGCATGCAGCGCTCCCAGAGCCGCATGAGCTTGTCCGCCTCCTTCGAGGCGCTTGCCGTCTATTTTCCCTGCATGAACTCCTTCGATGAAGAGGATGGAGGTAAGAGATGAGAAGGCCAGGTGGAGTTCTTTAGATGGAGGTGTTTGGGGCTGCAGTTGCGTGGAATAGTTATTACAAGTCCAGATGCATGTGTTTATGGTGTTTTTGGCTTTAGATTGGGAAGACTATCATTTCTTTTAATTAAGTTTTTTTTTATGCATGACTGCAGAGATTTTCATGTATTGTAGCACTTAAATGCTAAAGGTTTGCTAGCTCAGTGATGCCCCTGACCGGTTAAACTGTGCCACCTCAATTCAGTTTAGCCTTAAATGAGCACAAAATGCGTTATTTTGGAGAATAATCAATCATAAAATCAAACTCATAGTTTGGAAGATTTTAGCCGTAATCATACTGTAATTTCCATGCTAATAAAATATGTAAATATTTAACTAAAGAATGCTTAAAATAGTCAAATTAACAATAATTGAAATAATTCGATTCTGTAAAAAATCTTTTTATTGGTATTAATAATTTGGGAATATAAGTACACAGCATACATTAAACAAAAGAGACTGTTAGCTTGATTCCCTTTAACAATCGTCCCCACAATTAATTTATATAAATTTACGCTATTATGGTAAATTTCAAATACATTTACTCTACCTTTTGTAATTGCAGTATTGTACTGTAAATATATTATATACAGTATGCGTGCTGTAAAAATACAGAACTCTGCTGAAAGTACTTACAGTAAATATATGGTGATTTTATAGTAAAGGTCGCATTGCATTTGCTTGCTTTTTTTGGGAAGGGATGTAGGATTGAGAAATTTCCAGGTCAACTGCCCATTATAAATGGGAAGCGTAGCCGCTGGAAGTGGCGTGTCGTTCTATTTGGCGTGCATGAGTAAAATCTACTCGATGGTGACGGAGGAAGGCGAGTGCACATGGCACGCAGCTGACCTTGAAGCTTCTGCCTCACTTCCTCCACTTCTTTCTCTTTCTCTTCTTTTCTTGCACTTATTAGTGGCATAATAATGACTGAATGGCGCTAATCTTGTCTGAAAGATTTTATTATAGCTAGACAACAAATGAAGAGACATGTTCCAGTAATTCATTTGAGTAGGAGCCTCGCTAACACATTGTGGCACCCGACTCTAGTCTTTATTGGTCCAAATCAGATTTGATGAAGGATGGAGGCATATTCGGCAAGTGGCAGCTAACGGGATTTATCAGAAGGAGGTAATTATGACCCCGTTAATGAGGAGATGAGTCCTAGCAGCATTGGGGTGGGCTTTCCAAGGGCTCTGCTTAGGCTTGTAAAGATGTGTGTGTGTGGTCAGAGGCTTCAGGGCTTCAGGTCAGCACTACTGTGTTTAGCTCAAGGTGGTAATGGATGATGCTGAATCACTTTGTGTGTGTGTATGGGGTGGGAGAGGAGAGAACATGAGTCTAGACAGTTGATTTAGGTGGTTGTAAGGACCTTATTGTCCTTTTAAAGCCAGAAAAACTGAGATTAGTCAGAATTTTTTAGGTTTTATTGGGGCATTTTTGTATGTGATGGACAGTCATCATAATGACAAATGTGTTATAGAAAATCTAAAGGTTGCCTTGTAAAACAAAAACTGTGGAAAGATTTTCTTTTGGGTACTGATGTTTAGGTGTACACCATAGGTACCTGTTATTATGAGGACAGTGTTTCCCACCTATATCATGAAAGCCTGAAGAATAGGCATTATATGGACCTTAAAAAAAAACCCCACTTCGAATGGAGACTTACTAAGTTTGCTTTAGGATGTTATGTGGCCCATTTATGACCTCCTGATCATATATTGTAATCACACCTCTGTATCAACTGTCAAAAGACCAACTGTCCAATAATATTTATTTGTATCATAAATTGCAGCCTAAAACCTGAAGCAGTCTAGTTGACACTGTCAGTTCTAACTCTATAATATTGCTAATATGGCTTTTATGTTTAAAATGCTTCTAATTTGATTATTTTTCATTTTATATCCCTTTTTGCTAGTGACATATTTCATTATTAATCACTTGCTATTGATTATTGGGTGCAGAGATACAAATGGTGACATATATTGGCAGAGATTTGTGTATAATTCTCCATGGCAGTGTGGCCTGGATGTGTGATCGGTATAGCAAAGTGTACATACACACAAGGTATAACACCTTTATGAGGCCATGTCAGTGGCTGAAATCACCGTCTAATTCCAGTGTCCCTGTTGTGGCTTGGCACGGGCCTCAGGGCGCATAGGCAGAACAAATGACGGTAGAGGGTGGGGTACCAAGAAGGGGGAGGGTGCTAATAGGGAGGTGGGCGGGCACAGTGAGAGAAGTGGTGGGCACTAGAGCAGGAGCAGAGCCACGTGTGACTCCTTAGCCCCTGTCATGTTCCGCGCAGGAGATGAGCTGCAGATCTGATACAGCAAGTCAGCTGTCACCTCACATCAGCTGAGGAAGCCCAGAGGAGCTGTGTGTGTGTGTGTGTGTGTGTGTGTAAACCTACCTTGGAAAAAAAGGATGCCAGTGACATGGCAACCTATAAGCATTAGGGGTGTAAATCACAAGTTGCATCACAATACAATATTATACAATATTAGTATCACTTCAGTGGACATCAATTCAATGTCTGCCTATATCACTAAGTCTGCTACGATCGATTTAAGACAATGTCATATGCAGAGTTAGCACAATCAGCCTACTCTTTTAATATAAACAGACCATCTGTTCAATATAACGGGACATCACAATATGTGTGGCATATGATCAATGTTTTCATTTTTAATTGATGCTTTGATGTAGATCGATGTATTATTACACCACTAAGATTAATTTGTGGCTAATAAATGTTCTGTCTCTGTCTCCCTTTTTCTCTCATTTTTTGCAGAAGCAGGTGGGAAAAAGTTGCGCAGCACCATCCAGCGGAGCACAGAGACAGGCCTGGCAGTAGAGATGAGGAGCAGAATGACCCGACAGGCCAGTCGCGAGTCCACCGACGGCAGCATGAACAGCTTTAGCTCCGAGGGAAAGTAAGAAACGAGTTTATTTTGCTTTTTGTTGACAGTTGATGGGGAAGCAGTAAGGCTATTTGCTGACCAATTTTAATTTGATGTTTATTCATTTTAAAATGCTTAGTACGTTCTTTCATAGACCCCACATCTTTAATATTTAACATATGTGATTTTTAATATTTAAATACCCATGTCCACTGTGCCACAGCCTCATCTTTCCCGGGGTGCGATTGTCTTCGGACAGCCAGTTCAGCGACTTCTTGGATGGATTGGGCCCCGCACAGCTGGTGGGACGGCAGACCTTGGCCACGCCTCCTATGGGTGAGTGCTAAAAGGGTTTTTTTAAGCTCAGGACACTTCAGCAGTAGATGGAATTCTTACTCGGTTCTGGATCTTTGCTCATTCAGGTGACATTCAGATTGGAATGGTGGAGAAGAAAGGAGCACTGGAGGTGGAGGTCATTCGGGCCAGAGGCCTTGTGGGAAAACCAGGATCTAAGGCACTGCCAGGTGAGTGTCTCACTAGAATCCTACAGTTGTTATAATTTCTATAAGGTGGAATTATAATGATACTAAATATGTAACGGTTCTGCAAAACTCCAACGTGAAGTTGTGCACTTTACAATGGTGCTTACGGATGTAATTTTGCCAGTCCTTCATCGTACTGTTATTATTATTATTATTATTATTATTATTACTTAGCTCATTTGAATTGTATTTCCCCAGCCCCCTATGTGAAGGTTTACCTGCTAGAGAACGGCACCTGCATAGCCAAAAAGAAGACGAAGGTGGCACGGAAAACATTAGATCCTCTTTATCAGCAGCAGCTTTCATTCGAGGAGAGTCCAAGAGGAAAGGTCTTACAGGTGAGCAATAACCACAACCTCCACATTCACAACTCTAGTTACTTTCTTGAGACTGCAATTTTTTTAATTTTTGTTATTTGGGGGGGGGAGGGGGGGATATTATGAATTTCTTTTTATTTTTACATGTGAACTTATTTATTTAATTATTATATTTTTCATTTATTTCAAATTATTTCAGTGAATTATGTTGCATTTGGCCTTAGTGTAAAAATTAATTAATTATTAATTCATTATACATTGCAAATGCTTTTATTTATTTTTGGTGTTTCCTACATTTTTGTCTCTGTCAGGTGATCGTGTGGGGAGACTACGGCCGAATGGACCACAAGTCGTTCATGGGAGCCGTACAGATTTTACTAGATGAGCTGGACTTGTCCAACATGGTAATTGGCTGGTTCAAGCTCTTCCCTCCCTCCTCGCTGGTGGACCCCACACTGGCCCCGCTGACCAGAAGAGCGTCCCAGTCGTCCCTGGACAGCGGATCAGGGCCGTTTGGTCGCTCGTAGGCTAGCCGAGTTCACAGATTTCGGTAGCTTTGTTGTAGCAGTCGGTGGGTGGAAGTTTTCCGGCGAATTGCGACAGAGTTTTTGGCCGCCCCACCCCCTGCCCGCGGTAAAACACTGCATGCTTGGTGTTGTGTCTTCTGAGCCTGTTTCTTAGGGGTGAAAAAAGCGGTCCTTTGTTTGCTCGCGAAAACAAATAAAAAAAATAATAGTCAGTACATTAAAAAATAAAAAAGGAGACATGAAACCTGGCACATGATGAGTGCATGATGAGCGCCCCCTATGGGCACGGAGCAGGCTGGCGAAGGATGCTAAAAATGTAAAAAAATGGACTTGTTTTTTGTCCTACTGAAGCCATTCGGGTGTGGGTTGGAACTAGTCGCTGAGTTCTACAAAAGCCCTGAAAAAAAATAGTTTCATTGATTCATTCTTTCTTTTTTTCATATTGAGGTTTCTGTAAGTGATGAGGCTAGCAGTGTTTGTCTTGGGTCATGCCATGCCAACAGACCCAGAAACATATGAGCTATAAAGGTCTGGAACACAACCTTAAACCGCCCACCCACATACACACACACAGCCCAGATATGCACACGTTGTAGCGAGGCTATATCAAGATTTTTTACCTGCAGCACAGGGAAGACGATGGTCGACTGCAGAGCCGAAAGGTTTGAAAACCCGACGGACAAACTTTTTTTCTGAAAGGACTGAGTGATTTCTCTGATGGAAATTTGAAATGGGACTCTTATTTTTTTTGCATGGACACGAGTTTAGCGGAACTTCAAAAAAAAAAAAGGTAATTATTTTCTTGAGACTTGCAACTTGCAAAAAAGGAAACTGAAAAAATATGAATAAAATATAAAAAAGATCAGCCATTTTTGAGAATTTTTAAATCTTATTTTTAAAAGTGAATTTCAGTAGTGCATGGTTTTCATGGGGAGTGAATGCAAAAGTGTGAGTCAATAAAAAGAGGAAACCCTGTTTTATTACCCTACGGACCAGTACTTGGTCTGTCTTGTATTTTTACGAACGTACCGATAAAATGAGAACTTAAGAATTTATTTACAGAAGAAAAAAAAATACTGTTTGTGTGACAGAGGTTTAAAAAAAAGCAAAAATGTATTATTTATTTCCAAGTTAAGATGGACACCTTACAAAGATGATGTGCAAATTGTACACCATTCATTTTTTTCTCTCCCGTTTCCCAGGGTAACTGTTGTATTTTCCTTGCTGCTGTTCGTCAGGTTACCTCTCTCCCTCCCTCCCTCTGTCCCTAATAATGTTCCCACAAGGCTGTTGAGTTCCTACAGTCTTGTCACATTAGTTTGTACTTGATTTGGATCCGACTGATTTAACAAGCATGTTGAATAGGATTTTCTGCAACATGGCTTGGACTCACCATGCAGTTACACAGCATGTTTGATGAGGGAAATTTAAAAAATAAACATTTTTGCAGATTCTTGTACAGTGCATGTCAATTTACCTTACTTTCATCCCAAATCCTTAATTGAATTTTTTCAAGAAAAATTGGCTGGTCCATGGTCTGACCTCCACAGAAAAAGCTTTGACCGAAACATTCCGCCTAATAACGTCCTACTTTGTTGACTGATGTTTGAAATGAGTTTTAAAAAAATGACATGGGAAATGTTGTATCCTGAAAGAAATAGTATGAGAAAAAGATTCTTGTCCGCAGTTTTTTTACCGGGCAAAAGAAAAACATCCAAATTGAACTTGCAAGACATTTTTCTGCATCTCACATACACAGTGCAGTATTGTGTAGTGCAGTTTGATCATCACATTGCTGGAACACACTGATGGACTGAGTCAGATCACATGACTTGGACATTTTCTTTTGCCACACAATATGAATTTCTAGATTTTAGTTTTCTCGCTTATTTTTTAAAAACAAAGAAGACGTTCATTTATTATATTTTTGTTAGTTTATTTACAAGCCAAGACCGATTTAATTTTTTTACTTTCTATTTTTTAGTAATTATCAAAACTTCTCAGATCTGGGAAGTGGATATTATAGTTCTAATGTCTGAATGAACCTAAACAGAGACATTATTCCTCTTCCATATCATCTAAATTATTTTTTGGTGTTCATCTTTTGCTTTTTTTCCTCTGAGTTAATTTTTTTTTTGTTTGAATTCAACTGTCCATTTTAAATGCCAGAAGTCATGGAATTTGATTAAACAGAAAAAGAAAAATCTACCATCAATTGATAAGATCTTGTGGAATTGGGATAATGTCTCACTTGATGACAGAGACATGTTATATACCCTTTTGAATGCCTTCTCTTTTTTTCTCTTGTGCAATGTGTTCATGCCAAGGCTATGTCTTGGTGAAGTATGGTTGAGTACAGAGATTTATGTAAGTTATTTTTCAAATTAAACAATAAAAAATGGATACTACATTGAACTTGTCTTGGAAACCACTTGTCATCATGACTTGCCCAATCCACCCACCCACCTCTCATGACCAGAGCAGATGGACCATGTGATGGCAAATATCAGTGATGTCAATATGTACAGGATGCCATATGATCAATAGTAATGCTACTATACACAAGACAAAGAAAATAGTAATTCTCTTAAAAACGCTGATGGCGCGCATTTAAAGACAGCCGATGAGGCAAGTAGCAAAGCTGATAGATTACATTGCTGTGAATAAATTAATGGTGTAACATGTACACTCCGGCTACATGGTAAGATTGTTCAGTATTGGTGAAATAGTCACTGTTTGCGTTTATATACCTAAAAAGGGGAACGCTTAGCCAGCTTTCCTTCACTTCTTAATCCCTACAGGCCTTTATTCTATTTGGTATAGCACAGAAAGCAGGGACGTCACTAGAATTGAAAGATAGGGGAGGCTTAGCCCCTAGGGGTGTGGTTAGGAACCCTAACCCTATCCCTTTCTTGCTTCTCACTCGCTCTCTTAAAATATCTTTGTATATGCATCCGGCCAGTGACTTGAAAGATACAAGCACAATAATTAACAGGGACACTATTCTGTTTAATTTTATCTCACAATAACTGATGCCACTATACCATTTAGGTTTCACTTGCAATAACAACAACATTGTACTGATATTGTATCGAAATACTAGAGAGATGGGCAGGGGTGTTTATTTCATTAACATGCATGCATCTGGAAATAAAATGATCATTTGGACAGTCTACTATAGTCTGTTGTCTACTATAACACCTTTTATATACTGTATACAAATTGTAAAAATCCTTGGCTCTTCTTTGAATTTACATCCGGTCCGGGCTAAGCACAGGGTGTCTTTAAAGACTGGAAACGCCCGTGGAGATAGGAAAGCTGCTAGGTGGCGTGCTTGTTCATGCTAGCTGGTATTTTCTATAGCTTAGCTGTATAACTTAGCTGTCTAAATTAATGTTAAAATAGCAATAGCCAACTACAATATCGCCTTTTTCCTCTTAAGTAAACATAGTTCTAAAAAAACTAAGCTGGAGTACCATTTCTTTAACCCCATTTTGATTGTCACATTGGAGTTGGTTCTGAGAGTCACTGCCTCGGTACCAGCCAACCTTACTGTTGTTAGAATCACCTGAGCCAAGCTATGAACCTTGAGTTCTCAAATGAAGATGGCTTTTAGATGAGAGGTGAAACGTCTTCTATAAAATTAAAAGGTCTTGGGTGACTGAAAACCTACACAGGGAAAGTGTGAACCATTTGTGAATCGTTATCCTACCCTACCTTGCCATCATAGGTGTTGTTAAGGTCACATTTAAAACACCTGGGAAGGCAGTTCAAGACTGTGTTATAAACTGGTGTTGTAATCCACTACCTCTATTCAACAATATTCCTTCAAAAACTCAAATGTATAATCAGTTGTATTTTTGGTAAACCAAGTCTGATTATACAGCATTGTTGAAGTTGAACACCATTTCTATTACAGTTTATTACTAGTTTATGGGTAGCTTAGGTGAGGCAAAATGTTTTATGACTCATGGTTTAGAAGGATATTTAAATGTCCACTGAATATAGACATAAGCTATTCCTTGGAGATTTAAAAGCTATTTGGCCAGCTTTTTCATCCTTGCCTTGCAAATTATTGGACAAATGTAAAGAAACACATTGAGCTTAGTGGAAGCATTTTGAGTTAAAGTAAAAGAGGAAAATAATTATAGTTGCTCTTCCAATAAGAGGACTTTTTGGATTTCCTAAAAACCCTGCTGCAGTTTCATTTCAGTCTCATGAGACATGTCTTGGAAGCTGTGAGTAAACATTGTCATTTGGAGGAAATGACCCAAATAGAAAAAGAGGAAACATTTCTTTTGTAAAACGGAGAGATTGTGAGTCTTGTCAGAACTACTGCTGGACACAAGGTAGGACGAAACTCTGATAGTCTTTGATGATAGTCACCTCAATATTGAGTCTAATTAGTAGTGTTCCATTTAGCATTGGTCAGTGTAGCTGTAGCAAATTTCCAGGTTCTCACCATGCAAACTGTGTCAGTCAAAGCAAGTCAATGTCTCTTTTTCAGGATGGCAGTCAACTTTTTAAATCTAAAAATAGGCCTGCAAACGACTTACTCAAGCTTCTGTTTGCGCTACACAAGAAAATGTGATACAAACTGGAGAGATACGGTCCTACTCCTCATCTCCTGCCTGGTCACCAGTCTCATTCTGGCTTTCCTCATTCTCCTCAGCCTCAAATTTGTATTACATTATGGCACAGAGGTCTCAGTTGCAGTTGCTGGACTATTTTGCTTCTTCCTGACTACAGCAATGTGGCTTTCTCAGAGGTTCCGCTGCTTCGGGATTCTGTTGCTGCTGTCCATCAGCTTGAAGCATGGCCGGAACCTCCTGATCACAACTGGAACAATGGTGGTGATCTTTTTAAACGTACGCAACACACTGACAAACCTCAGAGGGCTCGCCAGGAGTCTCCTCTGCACCATGAAGGAAAAGTTAGTGACTGTTGACCTTGCACCCCTCAGCAACTACATCCGAATGCTACACTGGGTGGCTGCAGAGCTAAAAAAAGGCCTGCCAATAGTGTCTTTTGGGAACCACTTCACAAGCTTCACGCTCAACACTACCGTTCACACGCAGAACTTCACCAATAAGCTGGCCGAAGCTGAACGGACCCTGAACGAGACTGCAGAAAGCATTCTGGCAGTTATTGACACCTCAGCTACCGTCGGACGGCACTTGTCTCCTCTTTTTGGTGTGGTAGTGCTTGTTATCATCACGGCCCTTTATCTGAAGAGGTTCCGCTGTAACAGAGAGCAGGACAACATCTTCATCACCCGGAACTTTCTGCGGTATGACGAAAAGCAACAGTTGGAAGGGAAAGTGTCTGTGTTCCCGCTCAGCGCCAAGGAATCTCAGCATTATGTTGTTGTTCCATCTGCTGGCTTGACCAGAAAGGAGGCAAAGGCCATGTTTAAGTTCAGTATCCCAATCGTGACGCACAGCCTGGCCTGGCTATTTTTTGTTGCCATGGATGGGCTGGTGTTCTGGGTCATCACCGTTTTGAAAGGGAGGCTGGAGGAGCTGGAGCCTCTCCATGTCCCTGTAGAACTGAGGGAGGAGGTAGGCAACAATTGTGTTGATTTGTTTAATTAGAGCTTGCAGGTTAAATCTCTGTGCTTATTTCATTTGAGAGAGATATTATGGCATAATGGTCATATGTGGTGTCATCTGCTAGGACATCTGAAATATGGAAAAAAAGACTGAAATTTTCCACAGTTTCCGCACCTTTTCACCTCCCGAATTCCAAGGTCTGAAGCTCAGAGTAGTATGCAGTACATTGGTCATTATTTGTTGCAAACTTGCTTCAATAAAAGCTTATAAGCTTTACAGCCTGTTATACTGAGAGAAACAGTTAAAAATTTGTTTTACCAAGTTTTTGTTCATGTTTATTGTATTCTGCCTGAGACAAACACACCGCACAATGTCAGCATTGAAAGAGAGTAATTGCAATGAAATGAGTGGGACTTAGACATTGGTCTAAGGACAGCTAAACTGTTAAAATGGCCACCAAGTTAGAAAATTAAAAGTGATGTTACTGCCATCATCATATTGTTGTAATCCTCTCTGTCATAAGGATTAAACCACAACGAAGTCAGCAAATGGTTGGTTTTTTTTAGCAGGTTTTCATTCCTCTGTTCACTTCTTCTTCCTCCTTTTGCCCTCCTTTGCTGCCTCAGGATGGAACATTTTTCCTAGGTGCAACTGTGCAAGGGGATGAAGAGGTGTTCAATTTTTCCTACAACGTGTCTGTTTTCGAAAGGAAATGTTCACCCGTGCCAGAGTTGTGGCTCAGCAAATCTCTGCAGTTTCTTGCAGTCATTATCTGCGTGCTGGTCCTCCTGGTGGTGATTTCATCAAAGTTGGACCAGATCAGACTGTTGGTGTCGGAGCAGTTCTTCACAGATGTGGCGGAGGAGAGGATTGCAGCACTTCATGCAAAAATCCTCAGCAAGAGATCCAGATGGAAGAGCAAGACTAAGAAAACAGCCCTAAAATCATTTGCCACGGGGGTCAGTTCATATAAAAACATTGTCTTTTCATATATGCATTTTTGTGGATTGGTCCCATAAATTAATTACGCCTCATGAAAGATCTAGACCACCTGAAAGCTATCAGAAATAACACGTGAATCTTAATCAAAAATATATGTTCCGAAGGAAGAAACTGAGAGCAGAAAAAGTTAAAAGTCTCCCACAAGAAAACTACTAGTAAAAGTTGTAAAGTATCTGATAAGAACAGTACTTAAATATTAATAGAATTTTCCGGGTTTAGTAGTGTCTAGTGATTACAATAAATACTTACAGCATTGGGATCATATGTAAATTCAGATGTAAACTGTTAATATAATTTTATGTGCCAGTTACATTAAAATATAAAATGTTTTAATGTCAGTGCAGATATATAATGTCTAAACAAAGTACATTACTTTCATGTTCATTGTAATAGCTAAGTAAATGATGCTAATGTTGATAGTACTTAGTCCAAGTACAAATTGCTCAAAATGATACTTAAGTCCAGTAATGAAGTATAATTACTCAAGTAGAAGTACATATACCACTAGGCTCCAGGTAGAATTGTTGGCTACTCCGTTGTAATATATGTCCTCAAATCTTATCCCAATCCTTGTTAAGTAAAGAAACATTACTATTCCAATTAACTGATATTAATTTTAAATCTCATCTTATTTCTAGGTTAGGTTTTGGTTTCCCATCCTGCTCTACCGAAGAAAAGGGAATCATGAACAAATTCCATGAGGTGTGTTCTTCAAAATACTTTGAATGCACCAGATGTCTATTCTTATTTAATTTGATCTGTCTTGTGTATATTTATGAAGATCTCATTTTGTGGCTTAAAGTGCAGTTTTCATTTTTACATTTTTTTAAAACAACTTAAACATATAAGGATGCAGGCCTGCATGCAAGTCAAAGGTCACATGTAAATGACAAAAATTACGCATTTATATACTTTATAGTCTTTATAATTATCATTCAGAATGCATGCTATAGATTACTGGAAATAAACTGTAAGAGACTATAAACTTAGGGAGGAATAACTATTACTCCACTGTGTGTCCTGATTGTATTACACCGAATCATCAATAAAGCTTAAGTTAAATGACAATGTCCAGTGCGTTATATAAAGGATTTTAACCCTGCTTTTCAGTTACATTTCATAATCCATAATCACAGTCATATTTTTCCCTAAAAGTCTTACCATTCCCCTGCAACAGAGGCTACAAAGCTCATACTATTCTAAACGTAAAAGTGTGAAAACAGCCCCAGCACATAGAACATTAATACCATCACTCAAAACTTTAGATGTCAAAAACTAAATGAGTTCCCATAGGACAACTCTAAAAGACGGTTGGAGAATGGTGTTTAGTTCATCCTGCAGGGGAACACATGATGCATTCATGTGCACTTCTGTACGTAACAGAGGTGTTTTACATCAGAGACATGACTTCTCCATCATACGGCTTCCTGGTCACAGCACTGGGCATTCTCACCTGTAAAGACCAATAATCAGGTACAACAAATCAATAAAGCAAATATAGCATAAACATTGCTAGTAAATAAATTACACAGAACAACTCAACTCATCACTGACTAATTTATTAAGATGTTTTTAAAAAATATTCATAAGTGCACATTTTTTCTTCATGTATCATTATTGCAACATTTTATTATTTACCAAATTTATAAGAAGATCTCATCCAGAGTGACTTCTACTCCCTAAATGCAGAAATTAATTATAGTCTCCCATTTGGGCTCTTAAATATACACTTAATGGACCAATAGAGCTTTGGTGCTGAGGGTCTCTTCCTCTGAGTATGGCTGTCATCGTTCAAATCATAAGGTTGTGGTGTTTTTGTAAATTCACCATAAAGCAAGCATCATGATGCTTATTGCAAATGTCTTCCTCTGTGCCAGAATGTGGTGCAGAATAGTGACTTGTGAGCAAATAGGAACATTGCTGTAGACCACAGAGTGGTGACTACAGAGAGATGAGGTTGTGACATCTGCCAAAGTAGCACAAATTCTGGTAATTAATTTGAACAGCAACTGGCTCTGTGCAGATTGTATCTGAAATGTGAATCATGCCATCAATTCCAATCATACAATCTCGTGCTAACAAATCAGGGAACTAGTAGCAATGATCAGCAGAGGTCTCTTACCTCCTCTCTCTGCTTAATCCTCTTGTACACATATTCAGCAAAGGGCCTGCGGGGAATAAACCTTCCTGTCCCAGGTTCAGCCAAAACCTGTCCATTCTCGTAAACAACTCTGCCCCCCGAGATGGTCACCAGTGGCACCCCGTGGCACACCATACCCTCAAATATGTTATAGTCCACCGCCTGGTGGTGGGTCTTGGCTGAAATCGTCCTGCAAATATGATACCGGATGCTTTACTTAGTGCTTAAGACGAAAATAAAAAGTTTTGGCAAAAATAATATGAATATTTCACTAGAAAGATGTGCAAATATACATGTCCCCTAAAATTAAAACACAAGGATGTCTGGGTCTTTAGAAGATGAGAAAATGAGGGTGTCTCAAGACCTTTGCACAATTCTGTATAACAAAAAAGAATGTTACAGACTTATGGTCCAAAAAGATGTGGTGATACATGACTATACAAAGATGGTATGAGGTAAAGCAGTAAAATGTACGGTGGAAAGCGGATTTTGAATTTTTTTTTGAATTGCAGTAAGTGATCATTTCACATTTCGTATTCATGCAGATTACAGAATTTTACTTAATGGGTAAAACCCATTCTATACAAGCTACAGGTAATAATGCCAGTTAGTTAATTAATTAATTAAGATACAGAATATTAATGTGGTAATGTAAGGTACCACATAAACATTTTAGTTTAAATTACGAGATGGCACTACTCCATGTGACATTTTGACATTTTATAACATTGCTAATTCTTGGTTTGACATTGACTACAAGTTTGTAACTGCCGATGCAAGTTCAGCCACCTGAGCACTGATTGTAGGTTTCTGAACTACATCTGTGCATCACTTTATTGTGTCTTTTTGTCTGATTTTTTTAAAGTGAGTGAGTGATTTTTTTGTCATCATGAACACCACAGCACAGGATAGCAGACAGTGCACCACAGTGAAACGTGACCTCTGGATCTGATCCATCCGTGAAGGAGCAGCGGGAAGCTATAGGGCGGTGTCCGGGGATTGGGGATTGTACCTTGCTCATAAGTACCATAGCGGTACCTTAAGGGTCTGGGACTTGAACTGGTGACCCTCTGATCATGGGACCAACACTGTAACCATTATGCTTACAACTGCCCATAAGCATATTAGCTATTAGCTTATTGATTAAAAGCTATACCACATAACCACAATATATGGTTTATTATGAAGATTAAAAAGACACCATGATGCCAAGAATCAGAACTCTGGATAATAACTAAGACTTAAGGCCGTACATATGAACACTGAGCACTGCAACTTTCCCAAAATTGCAAACGAAGCTGACAGTGAATGAGAGCTAGTACATGGCAGTATAATTTTTTAGTAGTATTATGTGTCTAATATATTAGCTTTCTCATTAATGTCATCATATTTGGGTGACACAGACCTTCAGGCTACTGCTTTCACCAACTGTCAGCTTGCAGGTTAAGATTAATCTGATTAAATTTTCATGTTTAAGCCGAGCAAGTGCTTTATATTAGAAAGTGATGTAATGGTGCCCTGTGTGATGGTTTTGGACTGGCAACATTTCAGCAGGACACATTTGCTTTGCTCAATGAATCAGTGCAGCAGTGACGCAGTACATTAGATAATAGCCTGTGACATGTATTCTGACATACTATTGTCTGTATCCAGCAAACAATTCAACATGTAAATAAAAAAAAAAGATTAACCCCTTTTATTCATGAATTACGATTCATCTGTGATTAATAGTATTTGAGTATTTGTACATCAAGGCTGGATTATCTATAGACTTGATTGGGCAAGTGCCCAGGGGACCCAGCCAATGGGGGGCTCCATCGTTAAGCACAAGCAGACCTTTAAATATCTTTTCATAATTTTTATATTATTAACTGGAAATTATGCATACAGATCATACATTTACTGTTAAAAATAGAATTCTCTAAATAGAGAACACACAAAGAAACATTTTATAAAATCACAATTGCATACCCGGCCCCCCAATTCGGAATGAGCCCAGGGGTCCCAAACTATGTTAATCTGGCCCTCTTGTACATAGTTTTGACAATTTTGTACTGGGACTGAGTACTATCATTATTAGATACTTTCATTCTCATCCTGAATACATTTATGATGAAAGTAGTAGAATATTTAGTGTAAGTAATAGTGTTAGTACTGAATGAGATACTTCTTTTACTGAAGAAGTATTTTTTTTTTTCTGGAATCTTTATGTAAGTGGAGGTTTCAGGCACTTTATACTCCACTGTTGTTGACTCAGTGGACGCTTTGCATTAAAAGGTTAGAACACTAATAGGATTTAGAGTAAAACTCTGTAATAACTAAACTTTACTATTAAACTCTACCATCACACGTCACATGTTTTAGAGCAGGAGTTTTTAATGGGTTTAACTAAGCAATAGTCTGCAGCCCACTGTGTGCCCATGGGCTATGTTTAATGTTATTTTTGAGATATTTGCATTAAATTAATTTATTCATTAAGATGGCCACTATATATGGAAATGTTTTGAAAAATAAATACATAAATATAAATAAATAAAATAAAAAATAAAAAAAAGA